>OZ005658.1:62081813-62560811 GCA_963930645.1 Salticus scenicus | reverse complement strand
CCTCCCTTAGTATAGGATATTATTGGCAATTTTTCAATTTATTTTGCTATTTTTGCCATGAATTAAAATATCCATTGCAGTTGTGTATGCCAAGTCCTCAACAATAAATTTCTAATTATTGCGGTGTCAAATTTCATATTTTGTTCAGGTTATTATATACTAAATCTGTGCCATTTCTTTAATTTAATTTTCCTCTAATTTGATTGCAAAAAAAAAAAAAAAAAAAAAAAAAAAAAACTATTTTTTGATTTCGTTTTATTAATAAATATACAAAAATAGTTTTAAAACAATGCCTCGCTCATTAATTTAAATAGAAGAAAAGTGTAAATTTTCACATTTATATATATATATATATATATGAAAAAAAAGATATATTTTTCATTTATGTGTAAATAAATTTTCTTTTGTGTCAGGGAAGAAAACAAAACAAAACAAAAAAGATTGCATATTATTATTACTTTTTCTTTTTGGCATCAGCTTTTTTCCTTTTAATAAATGGGATTTTTTATTTCATGTATTTTCCAATTACCTGATTGAACTAAAAAATATGGCTTTTGCCATACTTGTCGTCATAAACAGGAGCATAGATTGCGATCGGTGGCTCCCCTCAATACCTTTAAAACTAGAGTTGCGCATAAAGTTTCTGAGTTCTTTTTTCCGCTTCAGGATTAATTAAAAATTGATCATAATTTTTTAATTAGCATTATGCATCAAAAACTTTTTTTTTTTTTTTTTTTTTTGTAAACAAAAATAATTTCTTATTTATTTTTTTGTAAATGCAATCTATATGCACAGCGGAGCAGTATGAAACCGATATTTGTCCATCTATATCTTTGTTTACATTCTTAATGTCTACAGACATTTATTCTCATGTTTACGAAATGTAAGACATTTTTTCCCAGCGATCGATGGATAAAATTTACAACTCTTTTTAAATAGGCGGAAGTTGTGGTTTTTTTTTTTTTTTTTTTTTTCCTTCTGACAATTAACAAATTTTTATTTCATTTCTAATTGAGAAGTAAGTTTTGGGATTTTCTTCATTGTACAGATTGACGAATTTTGCAATACTTCAAACTAACTGATCGTTTTGTAATTTTTTTCTGGCAATCAACTGATAATTTTTTCTGACACCTAAAACTATCTTCGTGTGGAGCCATTGGACCTGCCTTTCAGTTGAGGTTGGTTATCCGCAGAATTTGAAGTCTCTATCTTTTCTCGGGACACTTTTAAGGAAAAGAAATTTCGATTTTTTTTTTTCTTTTTTTTTTTTTTTGGGGGGGGGGGGTTAGGAGAACACTATTTTTATACAGTAAACTCTTATGGTCAAAATTTCTGTATAAAAATAGATGCAGCACAAATCGCAGAAATTCTTTATTTGTAAAATTGACCTGAAAAAATGGGAGAATACTTCAGGCTTCGAGCTCTGCAATTCTTATCTTAATGAGCAAGACTTCCTTGGGGGCTACCCAATTTTCCCTGATTATTTCACCAGTTTTTTAATAGTAAGTTTGCACAATTAATAAAGTAAAAAAATATCATACAAATATACTAGTGAGAGCATCAAAAAAAAAAAAAAAAAAAAAAAAATGCGGGGCTGTAGCTACCCTGCGAGGCCACCATAGGAGTATATAATGCATAAAAAAAAAAAAAAAAAAAAAAAAAAAAAAAGTATTTGTGTAAAAGGAATTTAAATTAAAAAAGGATTTAATATCCTTATGATCATGATACATAACATGAAAATAAACCACAAGATTAGATTAGTGCTTCATTGAAAATAAAATAATTTTCCTTTATATGTTTAAATCTTTGAACAAAAATAGCATTAACCATTACCAAAAAACATAATGAAATTTCAATACTTTGCTTTCAACATTCACATGGAAATGATTTTCCTAAAAACTTTTAAATAACGAAAAAATATTCAAAACCTTTTGCATCTACAAAAATCTGCATTTGTAACATGCGAACATAAGTTTTGATGTATTTGAATATACTATCTATTAAAAAACTATTTTAACCAAAAAATTCCTAATTATTTAAGTTAATTAAATTAAAAATATTTAAATATACATTTGTAAATATAAGTCAGGCTGACTCCCAAAATGACAAATGAGATACGAACTTGGATAGAAGTAAAGTTATCAGTAATGTATGCAAATTTTAGAATGATGAGCAAAATATTTACTGAGAAATATCTTGCTCATTAGTACGTAAATCCACATTTTTAAATAAGTATGTACTGAGATTTGTGAAGGAAAATATCCTAATTTTCATAGAGACGAATTGCAATTTTCCTGTTTCAATCAAAAAGTATGGGTATACAATAGGCAGCAAAATTATTGAATCACGTATCTCCATTATCATCAAATTACTTTTTTACAAACAGCATAAAGACTAAGATCGTGACTCGGCATATATTTATTTAACAAAACAGAACTAGATGTACATCTTTCAAATAAAAATTATTGCTAGCCCTTCAATAATTTTACTGCTGATTTTAATGTCACATCTTGAAGGTTTAGATAGGTTTATAATTTAAACTAACAATTTATAAAAACAAACGCTGTTTCGATATGTTTATAAAATGAATCATGCGAAATACAATAGTAAATAAAATTGAACTTTCTTTTGTTTATTTGTTTAACGAGTACTTAGATTTGTTGTTGTTGTTGTATATGACATTTATTGAGACCTATAGTTACAATGACTTTCGTCTCGCTTGCTCCATATTTTTACAGAAATACACAGAAGACATGTTAATATAATCAGATATCTTCTTATCTTATCCCTTTATTAATTCTATACAGAGAAGACGAAAGTATTGTTCTGGAGTTCAAAAATTTTCGACCACCAGTTTTCGATTCACTTACACGTTTTGAGATGTTCCGATCATGATTTGACCAATTTTAATAGATAAATATCTGTCTGTATGCCACGAATTTTGTGAATGCTACATCTCACAAACCAGTGAATTTAGATAGATTTTCATATTTAGATAGATTTTCACTTAAACTGCTGTTGATTACATTTGGGGAACAATTTTCTCAACATAGTGGCATTGTTATCCCATTTTTCTTATATATATATATATATATGCAATTTGTTAATTTATATAATAAAAATTGCAAATATAATAGTATTTTATTTAATTTTTACTGACTTATCTCTAACTCATATGATAGAGGAAATATTTTGGGGATAAATTTTTGATTTTCAGTTTTTGCTATATTTACACATTTTGAGCTTCCCTGTGTTTGTGTTAGCATTATAAGGCCTACTGTGCCATGGTATTAACTGTGCCATGGTGTACGGTTTGGAGAGAGTGCACTTTAAGAGAGGTTCTATCTAAGGGCTTCTAGCCTGCACTTACATATATTTAAGAGAAAACCATTTTTTTTCACAAAGAACTCTAATTACATTATTTAAAAGAATAATTATAATAATGAAGTCAACTTTAACTATTTCTTAATTACATGCATAATAACAGTAAATACCAAACTATAGTAATTTGCTCTTCTTCTTCAAATTCATATGACTTTTTTTTAATGGAATCTTAGAAGCATCAATATTAAAATATTCAGCTTCTGTAGTAATTTGCATAAAATTTTAATTTTTTTTTTTTTTTTTTTTTTTTAAGTTCAACATATTACAATGAAGTTGTGATGGTCCAGAGTAGTTCGATAAATTTTTACTCTTCATGAAAATTCTTCATTTAGTATCAGATTTTCTAGAAACCTTTCTGATTATTGACTTGAATTTGACTAACCAAGCTCTAACATTTTTAAATATACAAAGTTGACATAAAATTTGAAAGTATTATTGTAATGCAATATTGAAAATGCAATATGTAGCATTCAAAGATTTTTTACATCACACTGTAAAAGAACTTATTACCATTGTAGGTATGTGAAAAATTTGTTTTATATGCATTTTGATTATGTTATTCTGTAGCAAACTCAAGAAAGCTTATACAAAACGAGTCTCATTGTCACTGGTCAGGTAATTAAACAAGTAAATTAATATTAATACTTTAATGTAGTAAAATATTTTCTGTATAATTCAAAAAATTTCAAAATATTTGCAAATCCCCACCCTCTCCCCTCATAAATATAACCTTGATAAAACCTATGATGCACTCAAAAACTGAAGGCTCATTACACCCTCATTGTTCTTTTTAATGCGTAATCATTCAATATATACACCCAGTAGCAGAATTTATGTGACATAGTAACATTGTCGCAGAAAAGAAATTGTCATTTGCAGAAAGATTTTCCCATAAAAATAAGATATTCCTAAATTTCAGTATAAAATGGAAACTGCTGTCTTATATTTAAGATTTCTTCAACAGTTTTTTAATAATATTGATTTCTGTATAATTATGTGTACATATTATGTGTAAATACGAAAATATGTCAATACTGTTTCAATGAAAAGATTTGCGCGAACGAGGTTTGAGGCAGAAAAATTAAAAATATTCTGTCACAGTGATTCCTAGTATGCGGTTTTGCTTGTCCTAATATCGAGGGTCGGTTACAGTTGAGACTTTACTTTTAGAACCGACTTGCTGGGTCTAAGTGATTCCTTGGTTTTGGTTATTACTATATCTGTGGTTTAAACAGCCAAACCAGCTAAGTAATATTTCATTAACATTTAACCATCTTCACGTCCCGCGTATTAAAATATTCCTTTACATTCACTCTAAAATTAATATTTTTTATGGTATCGTTAATTACCTTATTCTTGCCATTTTTGAAATATTTTTTTCAAATATAATTTTTTGAACAATTGTATCTTATTTTTAGTACTTGGCTCTATCCTAAATTGTTTGTGAAACACAACTTAATAAAATTTGTTCGAAAATTTACCATGAAAACAATAAAACTGGTGACTGCAGAAAGAAAAATGGAAGATCTTGAAGTGCAGCTTATTTTTTTCTTTTTTGTCCCTTAGTACATTTTGTCTACGATGTAAGTGCGTAGATGACTTTTTAGGAAGCTTCTTTTTCTTTTTTTTTTGATACAGCCATATGTTTTTTTTTTTTTTACTATTCATTTGTGGAAAATGAGTAAGAACATATTTCACACACATATAGTTTTCTCCGGTACGAATGTGAAGATGATTTTTTAGATGACTTAATTCAGAAAATGCTTTAGAAAATCCTTCACACACTATGGCTGTTCTTCTCTATGAATTCGAAGATGCCTCTTTAAATCACTTATTCGAGAAAAATTTTTAGAACATTCTTCACAGACATACGGCTTTTCTCCGGTATGAATGCAAAGATGTTTTCTTAAACTGCTCCCGTCAGAAAATCCTTTAGAACATTCTTCACAGACGTACGGTTTTTCTCCTGTATGAACGCGAAGATGTCTCATTAAATAAGAATTACGAGAAAATTCTTTACAACATTCTTCACAGACATATGGTTTTTCTCCTGTATGAACGCGAAGATGACTCTTTAGAAGACCCATTTGGGAAAATCCCTTAGAACATTTTTCACAGACATACGGTTTTTCTCCGGTATGAACGCGAAGATGACTCTTTAGATTACTCATTCGTGAAAATCCTTTAGCACATTCTTCACAGACATACGGCTTTTCTCCTGTATGAATGCGAAAATGTTTTCTTAAACTGCTCAGTTCAGAAAATCCTTTAGAACATTCTTCACAGACATACGGCTTTTCTCCGGTATGAATCCGAAGATGTTTTCTTAAACTGCTCCTGTCAGAAAATTTTTTAGAACATTCTTCACAGACATACGGTCTTTCTCCTGTGTGAACGTGAAGATGTCTCTTTAGTTCACCTTTTTGAGAAAATCCTTTAGAACATTCTTCACAAACATATGGTTTTTCTCCTGTATGAATGCGAAGATGTTTCTTTAAATTGCTCTTACCAGAAAATGCTTTAGAACATTCTTTACAGACAAACGACTTTTCACCTGTATGAACGTGAAGATGGCTCTTTAGATTACTCAATTGAGAAAATCCTTTAAAACATTCGCAGACATACGGCTTTTCTCCTGCATGAACCTCAAGATGTGCCAGTAAATGGCTCTTTTCAGAAAATCTTTTAGAACATTCCTGGCACACATATGGTTTCTGTCCTGCATGACTGCGCAGATGTCTCATGAGATTACCTTTATTGGAAAACTCTTTAAAGCATTCATTGCACACATACCGCTTTTCTTCCGCACTTATAGGTAGATGTATATTCATATTTATAATGATTAAATTATTGATGAAATTTGTTACAAGTAATTTGTTTTTCCTTCAAAAAGTAGCTGTGTATCTATAGTCCTCTCAAAATAAAACTAATAACAGACGTAATCTATCGAGTTATAGTATTCCAGTTTTTGTCTTTTCTGGTCAATAATCAATAACAACTTTAATAATCTGGAAAAAAAAATTATATATTAATATTAACCCCTTTAACCAATCTCCACGCTATATAAAGAGGAGTTCGATGAAAGATGATAGCATTATGGCATGACCTCTTTCTTTATAGGTTTTCGCTTTTATGAGAATAATCCCACACAGCACAGTCACTTGAAACAAGCTTGGCTTTCAAGTGGATTTACAATGACAGGGCAAAGAATGTTTCAAGAATATTTCAAACCACATATTATTATACAGATAGGACACTCCCTTATATTCTTCGGTAACCAAAAGTTGACTGCAACGACCCTATTGTCAACGACTGTAAGTTTCTCGAGCTCTCCAACTTACGCAATCGCTTCTTTTGTTTTTATTGTATCTATGTTCATATCGTAATATTAGTGCAACGTTAATCCCAACATTTAACGAACTAACCATTGTATTGATGTTTACGTTTGGCAAATTTGTTATTGTTCACGAACTTGATTGTCGAAAGCAATTTATTTAAAAAGCAAGTACTAAATATTAAGGGCCGTCCCCATCATCTTCGGTTAAAGGAAAAACTCGGTTTAGCACTCACAGCTGAGATTTCTACGTCTCACCATCGTCGGTTAACGCTAACCATGAACCTATAAAGAGAAGGACGGCGATCGCGATGTTTCAAGAATAACCCCAATTTTCTCCCTTCCATTCTCCGCAGACATCTTGGGTCTTTGCAGCGCCATCACGCGGCGGTATCAGAAATTCCGTCTTTCGGATTATTGAAAGGTAAAAGAAAAGATAAAGAAGGATTGCGCAAAAAATCGCGGATTTTCATTTGGAAAAAGTTAATAAACTTTTATTAAATCCGCATCAACGAATAATGTTGTAGATTCCGAAAGTTCGATAATTTTAAAATCATTCGGCAAAAACTTTTTTGAGAAATCTAAAATAAATAATAATAATAATAATAAATTAGTCTTGTATTTCGTTTAAATAAATAAATAAATAATTATAATAGAATGGAACAATCAATTTGAAATGTTCCAAATAATAATAATAATAATAATAATAATAATAATAATAATAAGTGGGAAAAAATGAAAAGAAAAAAACCCACCAAGGAATTATATATAAGGAATATTTATCAATTGTTCTTGAAATCATTTTCACTATTTAATATTTAGCATTTGAAATAATTTGTTTTTAAATATCTACATTTTGAACTCGCACTAAGCATTTTTCATTTATAAAAATTAAAACTTTCTTTCAATTATACACACACACACGTATAAATATTCCACACATGTGCAATGAAATATTATAATAATTATTATATTTATATTTCTTGAAAATTATTAAATAAATACTCCCTGCTAACTAATTATTACTATAATTTTTCTTTCCTACAGCTCCACTAGTGATTGAGAGGTTCTGCCCTTAAAGTTGGACGATGGGAAGTGATGGGTTCGGTCTCAGGTCACGCTTGTCGAGCTAGCCATTCGAAGTTTTCCGTGTTTTTCTCCGAAACTCGCGAATGATATGGGCTAGTACCTCTTATGTCAATGTCCCTAGTGTAGACAATTCACCTTAAATCGAATACCAGCAATTTAGAGGTTTGGTTAAGTTAATAGGTCCCACCAGTAGCCGAGAGGTTCTGCATTCAAAGGTAGTAGCCGAGAAGTGCAGGATTAGATCCCAGGAAGCACTTGTCGAACTAGCCGTTTAGAGTGTTACGTGGTTTTCTCCGAAACTCACGTGAATACAGCTTAGGATCACTTAGAAAGACCCCCTACAGAGGGCATCTTCTTTAGGCTTTAAGTCCCTAGTACTAAGTCCCCAATAACTTTAAGCCAATAGAGGAAAGTTCCATGGAGCATGGTTCAAGTCCATGTCATTTGTCTGCCTAGACGTTTCCTAACTTCTACAAAACTTGCATAAATATGGGCTAGGATCCCTTAGAAAGACCCAAGGAGGCAATCCACCCTGGCACAAGTTTCTAGAGCAGACAACTGGCCTTAATATAGATTTAATATAGATAGATAGATAGATAGATAGATATAGATATATAAAGTAATATTTGAATATACTCTAATAAGGTAGAATCAAGGTGAAAAATTAGAAATTAGTGAGCAGTAATCATTTTAAATATTTTCAAAAAATCTGAAATTCTAAATTATTTATTTTTAAATAATTTCTGGGAAAAATTGATATACTTAATAATCTCATAATTTATTGCATATGTATGTGCATTTTCATAATTATAAAATAGTAATTTATAAAACGTTTTATAAAATTTACCACCCGCTTTCATAATAAATTTATCTAAAATTTTTCCAGTTACAGAGCGCAACTAATTTATATACAAAGATATTCAAAATAATTTCAATGTATTTCGTTCAATAAGAGATAATATTTAAAAAAAAATGTTTTAATACCTTTGTACTAAACAACACATAAGGAAATTGACCTTATTATTATTATGGTTAAAAATGTTTTCTGTGGAACAGGGTATGAGGACCAAAGATTTACTGTTAAGGGATACACAAAAATATTCAGATGCATTATGGGCTGTAGTTGAAAATTGCTAGAACTGCATTTTTAATTGTGTTAAGCGTTTTTAATAATTCAAAACAGTGTTAATGCATGATTATGACTTTAATTGGTGTGTCTGTTCTTTAATTTCTGGTGGTATTTATAAAATACCTTAAAATTAATATATGTTATTTAAGTGCCAAGTTCTCTACTGAAAATGGTACAATAATATTGTACAGGATGACTAAATAAGTTTTAGACTATATATAGGCTATACAAATGCAATATTTTCCTCAATTTTTTCTTTAGACATAAAGCTGTAAAGAAGCTTTTGTGAGATTTTTTCCTCTATTGCTAAAAACAAAATATATTTTTGCAGCCTTGTTTTTTGAAAATATAAAGGAGTACAGAAAAACAATCTGTATTTTAGTTTTTGTTTGAAATTAAAGTCATAAAGATATTCTTTACTTTATTCTATATCCAATAGAAGAAAGTATTAAATTCGTAAAAATTTTCGATTTCCAGTTTTCGATAGATTTACATGTTTTTAGAGTCCAGAACAGGATTTAATCTTTTTTAGAATATGTCTGTATAACAAAAATTTTTTTCCAACTGTATCTCAAGAGCTACTTCAGAGAGTTTCATACAAATTGATATGTAGTTACACCTTAACATAAATTAGGGTCTATCAACTTTTGGTGAAAATCATGCAGCAGGTATTGTTGCCCTCCCGTTTTCTCTGAACTTTTCACTTAGCGGTATAGGACAAAATTTCTTATAAATCTACAGAATTAGAATTGTTTTAATTGAATCCTTATGAAGTTAAAAATATTATGCATAATACAAATAGGGAACTAGAAAAAAAAAATAATGGGCATGTAGGGGCAATGAAAATTTTTAATACTGATATCTTTCATCAATAAATTTAAACTGTATATTTGAACCCTTGACTTATGATAATTTAAAGCAAAATTTAATTATTATTTTCATTAACAAAAAAAAAAAAGCTCAATTTTTAAGATATCATTGTAGAACATAACATCAACTTTATTTGGGCTTTTAGTATTATACGTCTACCAAAAAGAAAAAAAAAAAAAAAAGAAAAAAAACCCTACATTTATTGTGGAAAATAGATTTAATAAATTTTAACAAATTATTTGCACTGAGTGAATTTGTAATAGAAAAATATAGAAGAAAGTTTTGTGATAGCTACAACATACTACTTTTTAACACGCTTTTTATTAGCTTCACCTGTATGTAGGATTGTATGTTTGTAACCACTCTGGGAGCAAATAAAAAATCTATATTGTAAAAAAAGACTTTTCCTACGTGAACGTTGTGGCTGTGAGGTAAAGCTCAGCGCTACGAACCTAAAGGCCTATCGTTCGAGCCCAGTCAGGGGATATTTTTTAAAAATGGTTTTTTTTTAATTCTAAATTATTTTAATTAAAGATTTAAATGTATGTAAATATTATGGTGTGTCACTCACACGATTTTCTCTTACCCTGCATTTTAATACTAAGATAGATATTTTATGCTTTTTAGTTTCCATTTCTATAAAAGCGTGTTCTTTAATTTTTTTAAAACTATAATATTATTGAAAGTTTTCTTCCTCAGTAAGAAAATACAAATTATATTTTAAAGCCTCATTACAGAAAGAGACAATTTGTTTTAACACCATATACCACATCCTATTTCCATTGAATATTTTTAAGTTTGAATACTCAAAAATTATATTACATTTCACCATTCAGATATTTAAAAAAAAATATTTTACGATGAATCAACAAAGTAATACCTGAATATCGTTAAGGGTATGCTCTTAAACTATAATATTGTGAAATCCAGGGGGAAAAAAGTGAAAAACTAGTAATCATTTTAAGTATTTCCAAAAAAATGACATTTAGAGTTTCAGTTTTTAAAATTTAAATAGTTTTTGAGAATATTTAATATACTTAGTATTTTATATTTCAATGTGTATGTAAATTTTCCCAATCCTAAACCAGTAATGTACCAAAAGTTTTATAAAATTACTGTCTTCTTTTACTGTAATAAATTTACTTAAGAAATTTCCGATTTCAATGTTAAAACTTCTTTTTTTTTTTAATCAATCTTTACAATTTTACCATTACCTTGCATTTGTGGATTCTGGGCAAAGCAAATTTTTTTTAATTTCGCAAAACTTTGAAATACTATTTCATACATATATATATTTTTTCATATGAACATATACATACATAACGTATGGTTTGTCTTGATTTTATTACAAGCTGCAAGTCGTTATTAATTAAAATGGTTAATTAGACATTTAAAGCAAGTTATTTTTACTAAGAGATGAAAAACATTAAAGTTTCTCTGTTTTTTTTTTTTTTTTTTTTTTCTTTTTAATTCTAAAAATCCTTTATTTATTTATTATTCTTTTTCATTTTTCTGAAATTTTTGAACACACAACCCCCCCACCCCACTTACCTTGTTAAGAATTTCAGATTTTGTGCATGTATTATTGACCAATATATATAATTATAGTTCCCAATAACATGCAAATCTGTTTATCTTATATATATATTATTTTGTAAATAGTTATCATTAGATGTCAATAATTTTCTTTTTAAAATACTTAATACATATAGCATTATCTTTTTATCTATCTATCTAAAGAAACGAAACATGTAAGTCATTTACAAAATTTTATTCATTAACAAATCAAATTTCATTTCTGAAATTGATTAAATAGCATAATATATCACAAATAATAAAGTTATGCTTATTGTACATTTTTTTCATATTCACATTTCTTAAGTCAAATATTCATAAAATGAGAATTTTTAAAGGCCTTCAAATACAAAAAAGAAACGACGCTGGTCCATAAAAACGGAAATATGCATTTTATACTAAAGGAGTAACTACTTATAATACTAGAAATGAAAATTATTTGTTAAATATCCGTATTAAAGCTCTAAATTATGTCGGAATAACTAGCCTCAGGAGCAGAAAATTAACTTGTATTTTTTTTCCCTAAAACTTTATTTTTTGCGATAGTTGATCGAAAGCCGCTATTACATACATAAGCAAAGCAATTCTTCTCCATTATAACTTTGTGGGATATTTTAATTAATTAATATCAATTAAAATCTCAAATTTCCCGCTTACTTCTCATGTAAACGATGAGTCTAGTATGTTCGGAGCGCCCCCTATCACCCACTTTCTCTTTAGGTCCGTTTTTCAATGCTTACCGCCATTCCCGTTTCCTCTCCTCTAATTATGTAACTTCATGACGCTAACGAAGGTTTAATCATGGCTCCCTGCCAGTGTTGCCAGATGGCTAAGGAAAAAATCCGCCAAAATAGGTTTAAAAAAGAGCCAGATTTCGCCAGATTAAAGTTGCGAATGAGCCAGATTATCCGCCAAGCTGAATTTGCGAGGTTTGCGCATATACTTATCAAAATTACACCGTGAATATGTTAAAAAGTGCATTTTAGAATGGTTCTAACAAGTAATTATTTATTTAAAATAAATATGAAACATACTTGAAAAAACTTTCTCTCCAATTTTTATAAAAAGCAGGTCGATAGGTGGCAAATATCAACTGGTAGCTCCCACCATACAGTCGGCTGCAAAATTATTCGAGCACTAGCAATAATCCTTGCCAAAAAAAAGTACACGTAATGCAGCTTTGTTAAATAAATCCTTGTCGAGTCATGTTCTTAATCAGTCTAAGAACATGATTCGACAAGGATTTACTTAGGAAAACAGTCTTAAGTGTACTTTTTAAATATAGGAATTATTGGCTAGTGCTCGAATAATTTTGCAGCCGACTGTACATACCCACACATACATACATACATACATCACCGTAAAAACAGCAAAAATGAATTCAAGAGACCTCAAAACATACAGATAAACTAAATTTTCATTGTAAATTTTTTATGATTACAATACATTCCTTACATAGAACATGTTCGATTCGGGAAGCAGGATAAATTAACTGACAGTGACAAAATACATTTACGAAAATTACAGTCTTAAAAAGGTTATACTTTCTTATTTTATTTATTGAAAAACAATTGAATTATTGTTTCTCTTTTAGATTTCCAATCAGCATGATATTACACTGAATTATTAATATAATTTTAGGTCCACTACCAGTTATAGCCCATAGTGCAACACTAGTGCTACTTTAAACCCATTCAACAAAACATTGTCGAAAGCTATCAGTGGGTGAGTCCCAAATAAAAATGAAATTTCTAAGTGTAAGTATAATGCAGTACCTACTAAGAAGAGGATATATATCTTTCCATGATTTTGGTTAATGACTGAATTTCTGAAAATTTCAACAATTACTTGATTTTCTTACACTGGAAAGACCTGATTCTCCGCAATGATCGATGGGTCGAGATTTTAGCAAGGTCAAAGACAAGAAGATTGGAGGTAAGGCTCCTATATATACGAGCTGGCGCATCAGGCATTTTGTTGCCTTAGGGTTGCCACATGTACCCAGCGAGTTTCTCAAATAAACAAACAACAAACATTTTTTTTTAACATCTTACGTTACTTTAGAGGAACTTGTTTTATGATATTTCATAATTTTAGCTAAGTAAACTATGATATGGAAGTTTGTTTAGCGATAAACTGCTATAATCATGCAAGAAGTTAATATAAAGTGTTCACAGACCTTCTATTACTGTGTATTTGACTTTTGGCGACATTTTGTAAAAGAAACAGAAACCGCCCTAACAACACATCTTACCCCAGTACATCCATTGGATATCCTCAGAATAAAATGACATCCTGAGAATGTACTGTGAAAAAAATGTGTTTTTAGGAATATTATTGTTGTTTATTGCTCTTATCTTGACCGGATTAGCTTCAGATGAAGATTTCTTAAAATCATTGGGGAAGCGATAAGGACGCGAAGCGGGAATGCTGGCCTCTTCGGATTAAAAAAAATGGCGGTGATGCGCCGGCCTATTATTTTATTTAGGGGCTCTAGGTTGGGGTAATTTAACTGCCTACCTCCCTCAAAAAAAAAAAAAAAAAAAAAAAAAAAGAGAGAATATTGTAGATTTGTTGAAATTTTTTGAGTTATACTTCATTTTTAACACTCAATATTATGAACTAAAAATTAAATTTCTCTTCGAAAAACTTTTCTCGCAATGGCTACGTTGTATTTTTCGGCCAGCTTTAATTTTGATTTTGCTTTATTACATATTATATCTAGTATGTTGTGACTATCGGAAAATTTTGTTTTATAGCTTTCCCATCTGCCAATAAGTATACACAAAAAAGTATCAAAACAACTTCCCACAATTGAGCTCCTTAGCTGCCAAGTGGTACAAGTAAAAAATTTACGAAATTTAATTAGAAGTATAATATTGTTCCTCGAGGGGTCCTCTATTCAACTGCCAAGTGGTGTAAGTCCTACTTTAAATGTGAAAATTTCAATTGAATTGTATTTATTTAGAATTAATTGTGAGTATGATCACAAAAGTCCTTTTTTCTCAAAATGGTACTTTTGGACTGACAGTGCTTAGCAGTTAAAGGGCTCAATAAACCTTGTGCTCAATCAACCTTGGTTAGTAAAATTTTATATTAATGAAAAAAATAGTTACAGCGATAAACGCTCAAATTGAATCAGCTAAGATTTTCATAACAACACAAATCTCCGTCGACGATATGCATCCAAATTAAATCACCATAATTTTTTCTAACGGTTTTCTCATGCAGGAAGTTCTGTACACTTATATACCCTAGCAGCCGAGATAAAGCCTATCCTTAAACAGGGAAAATTACTGCACAATGGCACAGCTATCAACTGATATGCACCTGGATTAAATTATCATAGATTTTATAATAGCCCTTTCACATACCAAGTTATAGGCACATGTTATCACAGAAACTTAGATATAGACTTCCTCTAGTTGGGAGAAATTGTAGCAAGGAAGTCAAAATCTATTCAGCACCATTTTATGTTGCCCAACCAAACAAAGTTTTGTAAAATTTCGTCTATTACTTCATGAGATATAAAGTCAAAACATTTTGGTAACACACATACACACAGACATTTTCTAAAATGATCAAATCCGGTTCAAGATGTATCAAAAAGTATAAATCCACAGAAAAACAGAAGTCAAAAATTTCCAAGAATACAATAATTTTTTCTTATCCTGCCTGCATAGGAAAAAACTAATAATTTAGAATTAAGAACCTATTAATCTAAAGAACCGAAACAAATGTTCGATTTGCTTTTTCCGAAATATGACTCACCGTCACAAAAGAAATTTACATGGTTATTTTATTTCTGTTTGGAATGTGGTAAGATCCTGGAGTATTACTAAGAACAAATAAAAGCAGAAACTATATTCCAAGCAAACGGAAACTAATTATTAACCTCTTCCTCCCTTTACTCTAGAAAATAAACGATTCCTTGCAATTAACAGATTAGTTCGTAAACAATTCATGTGATGTCGAAGAAGAGAAGTATAATATTAACTGTGTCTTTTTACCAAGGTATAAAACAGCTACTGGTGCGAGAAAAAAAAAAGTCAATGCTTTTTTTATTTTTTAAAAAGATATGTATTTCAGCTAAAATCCGCCAATTTTGTTTAGAAAAAGGCTAAATTACCCGCCATCCGCCAGACAGAAATTTTTTTCCGCCAAAGCTCGGAAAAATAAGCCAGATCTGGCGAAAATCCGCCAGATTGGCAACACTGCTCCCTGCGATTCAATAGCGGCTGTTCAGACAAAGCGAAAACCCCGTACAATCTGAACTTACATACTTCACCGCTACCCAGCAATTGGCGCTGTATACAAGTCTCGGCTTCACCTGATTTAAAGGTCTAGCCATAGGAATAACATTATACAGAAGCATTTGTAATTGACGCTGTAAACTCATTAAAATGCCAAAAAATTTTTTAATATGCATAATAATTAATATCAGGGCATGTAGAATTATATGTTTGTTTGTCAGAATGTTTTCACCACAAAAAATATAATAAAAAGAATCGTTTCTTCATCACTAATTTAAAGGTCCGGTCATAAGAATAACATTTTATATTTTATATAACATTTTATATATATAACATTTTATTTCACCCTAGAATCTCATTAAAATGTTGAAATTTTTTTGAATGGGCATAATAATTATATCAATACATATAGAATTATAAATGTTTGTTAAAATGTTTTCATCATAAAAAATACAATAAAAAGATCGTTTATTCATCGTGATACTCGCGCTCTTTAATGATGATTTGAAATACTAATGCCTAATAATAAACTTTTAGAACCATTTCTTTATCAAAAACGAGTTAAATTTGAAAGTAATATACATATATATGTATGTATATACATAATGAAATAGAGGGCAATTAATATTTTTCTCTAAAGACATTTTTTTTTTTTAATTCGTATCAAAATATGAGCATCTTGAAACATCTGATACCATTTTACGTTGATAGTACATGTTTTAAATATATATATTTGTTATTTATTGCATTAGAGTTATGAAAATTTACATAAGTATATGAAAATTTCTTGAAAACTATCTAAATAAAAAACTACATATATATATCATTTTTTTAATGCTCTTTTCTTATTAATTATTATTATTTTTTTTTTTTTAAACTGGATTTTGCATTATTACAGTTTTTAACAATATACTAGTGAGCTTCGCCCGCTAGCGGGTCAGTATTTTCAAATGAATCACTAAAATTAATGAATCACTAACAGTAACTTTTAGTGTTAAGAAAAGAAATAAAAAAAAAAGAAATAATTTCTGATTGGGTAAAAAGTCGGCCCGGGTCCCCACTGCCTACGGCATCGCTGCGGCGTGCGTATTCCTTCCCTGACCCTTCGTGCCCCCCCCCCCTCAAAAATAAAAAATTCCGATCGGGTAAAAACTCACACCGGGTCCCCACTGCCTTCGGGAGCGCAGACTCATGCGCGATGCGCGCGCACGTGTGAGGGTATACGTGCGCTGCGCGCACATATTCCTTCTCGAATCAAATTTTTATTCTTAAGAAAAGAAAATTTAAAAAATCATTTCTCATCGAGGACAAAGTCGGACCGGGTCCTCACTGCCTACGGCAGCGCAGTCCAGTGCGGGCTGCGCGCGTTTAAGTTAAGAAATACACGCGCTGCGTCCGCGTATTTCTTCCCTGACCCTTCTTGCCCCCTAAAAAAATCATTTCTGATCGTGTAAAAACTCACACCGTGTCCTCACTGCCTTCGACAGCGCAGACCGATACGCGCTGCGCGCGTACGCCACACATTCCTTCTCAAATAAAATTTTTTTCTTAAGAAAAGAAAATGAAAAAAAATCATTTCTCATCGGTTAAAAAGTCGGACCGGGTCCCCACTGCCTTCGGTAGCGGTGCACGCCTATACCTTTCCAACCCTTTCAGCCCTTCCTAATTAACCTACATATATCAATTTTGAACGGTCTAACTGAATCAGCTGAGATGCAAAAGAAAACCTAATCAGAAGACCTCAAAACGTGCAAATCTGGTTAAAACTTTCGATAATATAAAAGAACTTTAAAATATCTTTCGAATGATGTATTAAAAGTAATTTAATCATAATTAGAAATTGAAATATTGAAATTTTAAAATATTACAGCGCCATCTGGCGGTAGAAATTTCTGTAATCTACTGTTCGATTCCAAAGCTATCTAAGGATGTCTGATTTATGAAATTATTTTAATTAGTAGCTGAGGTACAAAAGAAAACCAATTCAGGAGACCTCAAAACGTTTAAATGAAGCGAAATCTTGAATCCCAATTTCGATAATATAAAAGTACTTTAAAATATTTTTCGAATGATGTATTAAAAATAATTTAATCATAGTTAGAATTTGAAATACGCGTATTAGAATAAAATTTAATTTGCAATAAATTATACTTTTTTTATTTATTCTCGAAACCCGATGAAATATGAACTGCAACTTCGTCTTGTGATGTTAAAAGTGTGTAGCATGTTTGAAATAATTTTGAAGAAAATCGAAGCATTTTGAAATTTGCAATTTTTATTTCCAGTACAAAATCAGTAAAGCAGGAAGTAAAATCTATTTATTCTTTCGCCCTGCGCCATGGTAACCGAAATTGCGAAATTAATAAAACTCTTGTGATTTGTTGCCACCTTTTTTTCATACTTTACTTAATTTTAAAAAATCTAATTGTCCGATGGATAAGCCGTTTAAACCATCGGATTAAGAAAAAAAAACCCTTTCCAATGGTATCTTATTTGTAACGATACGACTTATATTTCTAATTTATTTTCCACTTTTTCCGTAAAAATGTCGCTTTTTAAGCATTTAATCATGAATTCTGGGTCATTTTTCGGTAGATATGGGTCGACGTTTTAATTAATATCTCTGCTAATTAGGGTCGCATCGCTTAGGAAATTATCGCGATGTCGAGATGAAGAAATTCTGCGTCTGTCGACACAGGTTTCGAGGCGCTGCGACCATTAGCGCCGGAGCTTTAGCGGTCACAAGGCATTTCTCACAGACAGACAGACAGACAGACAGATGCGCACAGATTTTAATAATATAAGGAGATTCTAAACATTCTTCGATATTACTTTGTGGATTCTTTTTTTTTTTTTAAATATAATTGAATGTTTAAATGCTGAAATTTAATTCAAATTTTTAACATTCAAACATAATAAGAAAAAAAGCTTATTGAGGAATACACCACACTTAGATTATATTATTAAACTGTGGTAGATAGGATGTGCCGGGTTCGACCTCAGGTCACAGTCATTGACCTACCCGTTAGGAGTTTTCTGTGATTTTCTTCAAAACTAACAAACATACAGGCGGGGACCCCCCCTTACAAAGAGCCCCACGGAGGGCATTACACCTATAGGCCTAAGACCCTAGTGTAATAATCACCCTTAAGCCACACAACCACACAATTTTAAATTGTAATACACTAAAATAGAGGGAAGTAAAGAAAAATTCGTTAGCAGGAAACATTTTTAAAATATTAAAAATTTTGAACTTTATTTAATTTAAATAGTACTAGTAAAATTTTAATATAAGTAATATTGTTTCATTGAAATGCCTATGTATGCAGAATCTTTATAATTCTGAGATTATGTAAAAAAGAAAAAAAAAAATCTACAATGAATGAAAATGAACTCAGGGCTCCTCAAAACATATAGAAACATTAAAATTTCAAAGTCGGATTTTTGACATGATTACAATATTCTCCTTAAATATGCATGTACGGAAAGTAAAAATTATTATAATGTCCATAATTTTCCTTTTTCATTTGTGTACTATTTTAGAGTTGTTATTCCCAAATAAAGATTTATCACTTTAGTATATGTTGAGAAATTAAAAAAATTATATAAAACTATGTTAGAAAATACTTTTAATTTTGAAGAAAATCGAACTATGAGAATTTGGTATATCTATACGTTTTAATGTCTCCTGAATTCATTTTTACTTTTCAAGCATATACTATGTAAGGCTGTAAGGTAAATATTGTACCCATTAAAAAAATAATAATCCACTGTGGGTTTTTGGTATATTTACACGTTTTGTGGTCTCCTGAATTCATTTTTCTGTTTTTATAAAGGTATGTGTATGTGTCTGAATGAACACAGTAGCATTTAAATACTTTATCTAATTACTATATTTCACTGCATATGTATAATGATTATATATATGTGTGTGTAAAACAGCAATTAAAAAGCAAAATAATAATAATAATAAAATTAAAGGAATTTTTTTATGTGAGTACAAGAAGTAGATATCATTAAATATCAAATGTTTTGCTACTAGGGATAATGTAAATATTTTTTTTCCATCCCGCATTTAACCAAGTATTGGAAAAGATTGCGAATAAATCAGAATGGCTGGATTGACGATCGCAAGATGGCTTTGAACCCGGCATCTCCCCTCTACCAGATTAGAGAGCAGAACCTTTCGGCCACAAGTGCAGCAAAAAGATAAGGGGGGGGGGGGGGTTAGGAATTAATTAGTAGGGAGCATAAGAACTTTTTTTCCCAAAACTTTTTAAAATATTTATTTATTTATTTTTGGAATATTTTTCAAGAAATGTCAGTATAATAATTACTAATGAGTTTCATTGCATATGTATAATAAAAATATCTAAGACAATTATATAAAAAGAAAAAAAAGAATACATAAAGAAAAATTTTTACTGTGTGTACAAAATGTAGATAGTATTAAAAAAAAAAATAAATAAATAAAGTAAATAAAAAATATTTCAGATGCTAATGTAATACATACTTAAAATGATTTCGAATATGGATTTGTTTTTTCAAGCACAATTATTAAATATTCCTTACATACAGTTTTCTCTTATCTTAATTATTATTATTTGGCTTATTTCAAACAGATTTTTATGTTTATAATTAGTGACTTAATATATATATATATATATATATATATACAAGATCTATGTTATTATTATTTGTTTATTTTAAATTTGTTAAATCATTTTTAGCAGAAAATTTTTAAATAACTGAACTTTCAGGAATAAATGCAGAAATAAATAATTATTTATCTACAAATAATCTTCTTACAACATTCTGCATTTGTAACAAACAGTTTTGTGCATTAAAAGATAGTTTTAATAAAAATAATTCGTTAAATTGTCAAAAAGTTTCTTGCGTAAGTAAGTACATATCCTAACTACGAGACGAGACGTGTAACTAGCGCACCAAGCGTAGAGGAGAGTAATTATGCCTTGTACGGTGTTTCTATTGTTCAAGTTCGCGTCTGAACAGCCGCTATTCTACTGAATCGCAGGGAGCCATGGTTTAATCGGTCGAGATTCCGCTGGCTAGCTGTTTACCGAGAGTTTAAATATGGCGGAACTGTTTGAATGTTGTTGACTGTTAGTGTTAGTTTATTATTATTTACTTTTTCATTATGTTGGATGTTGTGAGAAAAATTTTGTTTGATGATGGTGACGAAGAAGATCGTTGATTTGTTCCTGTGTCCAGAAACATACATCGGAAAGGAATGACCTTTTTTCTCTACGATGAAAAAAATTTTAAATGTCGTTTTCGCCTTTCAAAAATTTGTGTATTAGATATCTTTTCAGAGACTGAGCATAATATTTCATACGAGAGTGATCGGGAAGTTAATTTTTACACTTCTCTTGTAGTATTCTGTAAAAAATAAATTTTTTGTTTGATATTTTGGATCTAAAGTATGTTTGAACGCCTTATGTAATGTAAACAAATGATGTACAGCACATACAATAAAAGCCTCGCAAAAGTAGGTTATATTTTGCTGTTCTGGTTCTAACATAAAATAATTATTTTTTCATATAGTATAACGCAGCTTAGTGTTTTTGTCTGAAGATATTTTCTGTCCTAATTTCTCCTCGTAACTAATATTATGCATGTGCTGAGATATCTTGGGAATCTTTTTCGAAAAGTGAAATTATTTCTGCAAACTTCTATACTGCTATAGAGTATTTTACTTTCCTAGATAATTGTAGATAATCTCTTTATTACAATAAAAAAAAAAAAGCACTCGTCAGTATAAAATTAAGTAAATTTGTCTGCAGTATAGTGTGATTTAATTAAGTATTATTGCTGTAGGAAAGTTTTCTTATCTTGAGAATTTGTTTTTAAATCAAGAAATGCTTTATGAATTACCTACTGTTTTATATGTATGTTTTTAGAAATATTTTTTAATTTACAGCTTTTCAGTTTAATCTTTTTTTACATTTCAATTTTTATTTTATTGTTAACAACATTTAAACATTCATGTCATAGGAACAAATACTAACTGTTTAGATTGTTTTCTGATTGAACTATGCTCATTTAATTGTTATTTATTTATTTATTTTTATTATTAACATTGATTTTTGTCTTCAAATTTATATATACTATACATATATATATATATATATATATATGATATATTATTTTTTTAAGTATAATTATTTACACTATAATCATCATTCGGTATATCAGCTTATTCATTTAACATATGAAACATTTAAAAAAAAGTAACAGTATAATTTATGTATTATAAAATTTGAAAAGTAAATTTTCATATCAGCTATAATTAACAATTAACATACTAGTATCCTATCTTATTTGCTTAAGGCAAAGTTTTGAAATTCATTTAGAGCATGTTACAAAATTAAATGATTCCGCGTATGTTTAACGCTGACCTTCGATAATAATTTTGAAGATGATGCCCTGTTCGATGATTCTGATTACAGTCTCTTGATAATGATTTCTTTACTCACAGCTCCTGAAAAATTTCAAAATTACTTTTGGTCAAAAACAAACAGGACATTAAAATTTTATTTTGATTAATATAAAACTAAAACTAAAAAGCTTTAAAAATTGCCTCAATATAATTTTTTTTTTTTTTTTTTGGTTGGAAATATAAAACAAATAAGGATATTATTATCATATTGGTGCTTTTTAAAACTGATAAAAGCATTATAGATATTAAAAAAAAAAAAAAAAAAAAAAAAACTGCCATTTGGTGCAGTAAAGTTTATTACATGGTAAAACTTGATAAATTTTTATTCAAGATTGATACTGAATGCAGTGTGGCTTTTTCTAAACCATGCAAAAAGACTAGGACTGAAAAAGAAAAAATGCAATAGCCGGGTTCGAACCCGGCACCTCTCTGAAACGTAAAGTCTGACAAAGATGTTTACAAAACAGGACAGAAGGACGCAATTTTACTGTAAATAATTTTATTTTACTTAATCATTTTTACTTTTAGTTGGATACTTATTTTTGTTTTGTTTATTTTCAATTTTAGATGGATGTTCAATACATGGATAGCCAAGGTTCATATCAATCTCCATCTTTTAGTGAGCCATCACCAACAGATGTCGAAGGCATAAAAGGGCCAGAAAGAAGAGGAAAGTGTCCACTTAAAAAATATGGAAGATCTCAAGGAGTACAACCAGAATGATCCTGATGTCTCCTCTCCCCCTCCCCCAAAAGGCAAAAGCCGGGTAAGTGTCTCATATTGGGCGGTGTTTGTTAAAAGGCTACCCGGTTGAGGCATATTTCCCTGCAGTGCTGTGAAAATGATGAGTAGACATCACTAATACAAAGACATGGCTTGCTATACAGGTAATAATTATTTTATTATTTTCTTTTTAACTTAAATAAAGTTCAAATTTAATTATTTTTTAACTTAAAATTATTTTAACTTATTATTATTAATAAATTAACACATTTTCATGACAATATTTATTTATTTAAATACTTTGATATATATGTAATGTTATATGAAAGACTAGAATTACACATACATTTATGATACGATACAGTTTATAAGTTCGCATTTCATTGTTCAAGAACATCGTTTAGAGGTATATCATTGATATAAATTTCAAAATGAATAGTGTTACAAGCGTTTTTTAATTTGAAGTCATTTTTAACTTTCTTACAACTTGAACCATGAGATTTGATCTCACAGATGACATCACTGATGCAGATTATTCTTTGGGGAATTCTAATCCACATTGCATTATCTTCATTACTTATTTTACACTGAACATTAACAGATAATTAACGGTTTTAAATTGATAAATTAAATATCTGCATAAAACTGTTTATTATTATTAAAAGCTGATTTTTTTTTTTTTTAAATGATTTAATGCAGGCATCTGCGTGATTTTTCTTTTACGATGATAGACTGTTTCTTAATTTTCTTATTTTTAATTGTTTCTTATTTTCTTAATATATATATATATATATATGTATATATATATATATATTGTTTTTATTTGCATTTAAAAATCAATCTATAATTCTCATATTAAGCTGAATTTTCTCTGCATGCATATTTTTAAAATTGTATGCATGAATATTCGAAATATCTTAAGGATAAAAGCATTCAATTTATTAATTTGAAACATGTTTTGACTGTATCCACTAAACTGAGAGAACGGCTAAGTGTAAAAATTTGTTTGAGGTGTCTAAAAAATGTCTTGGTCTGTAGATGTGTCATCAAATGAGAAAAATAAAAAAAGTCGAACGGTTTTCCCCCTGGGGGAGGGGAGCTGTTAAAAACACGTTTGCGAAAATTACTTCACGGTGAAGAAATTGTACATGGGGGGACCTAGCCTCGAATACTAAATAATCACTTTTTTTGCGATTTTGGAATTTTCGATTTTAAAGGGGGAAAGTAGATTTGGAGGGAAATTAGTTTGAGAGGGAAATCCGTTCTAGACCCACACATGTAGCACCTCATTTTAAAGGTCTTTAAATTTGATGTTGATTGGGGATGTCTGTATACAATATAGTGCACACCCTGGTGGTTAAAAATCGAACTAGGTGATTTTGTAGTAGGCCGTATTATGTTACACCTTATTTTAAAGGTTTTGGTATTTTCTGACCGTTGGTAATGTTCATACAGAACACACTGTGCCCCTGGTGGTGGAAAGTGCAACTAAAGAATTTCGCAGTTGACACCACCATGTGACACCTTATTTGAAAGGTCTTGGAAATTCAAGGCGATTGGTGATAAAGGTCTTGAAATTTCATGCTGATATAGGGATGCTTGTATTCAATATAGTGCACCCATGGTGGTGAAAAATGGAACTAGGTGATTTTGTAGTAGACTCTATCACCCCTAACAGCACATCTTCTCCAAATGAAATCCTGAGGATGTCCTCTGGATGAAAAGGATATCTACAGATATCCTATGGACATCTTCAGGATGGGTTATGGAGAAGTGTGTTGTTAGGGACGTTACACCTTATTTTAAAGGTCCTGGTATTTCCTGACCGTTGGAGATGTTCGTACGGAACACAATGTTCCGCATATCGGTGGAAAGTGCAACTAAAGGATTTTGCAGTTGACACCACCATGTGACACCTTATTTGAAAGGTCTTGGAAATTCAAGGCGATTAGTGATGTTTGTACAACATACTGCGCCCCCCTGGTGGAGGAAAGTGAATTTTGCAGCTCATGCATAGCATGCCTGCTATACGATGCTGCAGCCACAGGCAGCTGAAACACGAGTCAGAGGTTCGTTCGGTTCCAGGTTAATTTTTGGGAATTCTTTTTATGTTATTAGTGGCCGGCGTATGCGCTGCCGCAAGCACCGGGTTCACAAGGCAGAATGTCGTTTGGTTCGAGGTAATTTTTTTTGTTACAACTGATTATTTTTTTTGCGATGTTTTTATTTAAAAATAGAAATTCAAACAAAATCGAGTTAAAAATATAAAATCATACAAATTTAAAGTTCATCATGGGCCCGGGCAACGCCGGGCGGGTCAGCTAACATGTAGTCTTAGTATTTAACGAAATAGAAAATAAAAGATTGCAACTGTTTATTTGGAGTCAGTTTGATGTCACACTGACAGTACTTTGCAGAAAGGGATGTCATATATAGTATTTCTATTTATACAAAGCAAAACTTATACTGGTGGGCACGTTGTGGCCTACAGCTGGCATTCTACACTTGCCATCAGTTGCCGGTTGCCCCATATAACTCCAACAGTGGGCCGTTTATGGCTGCCAGCAGTTGTGGAGGCCTAAAGAAAAATGGTCGATGGTATAAACACAGTTGGCATCATGCCGGCTATCACCACACGGCCAACGCCATGTTTTTCATGTTGTGGCCACAGATTATCAGGCCATAACCAATTTGCGTGCATACAGGGCCTTTAATTCATTTTCTGTTGATTTGAAATTCTCTCGCGGTCCGCCATGCCTTTTCATAGTTCGTAGGAAGTTTGTTGCTCGTTTATTGTAGCGGGAGTGGTTTCGACAATGAAAGGTGTTAAATCAAATCAAAAGAATATATGAGTAAGTAATTCAATTATTAATTTGATTTTGTGTTATTTTTTAAATACTACTTTTTAAAAGTGTTTGGCTAAAGTCATTATTAAAACAAAAGGATTTCTAGAAATACACAGCAAATAACCAGTTGATCTGTTTTTAGTAAATTATGATAGTCGTTAACTTTCTAGTTTTATTTTTTATTATTATTTTAATTGATTAATAAAATAAACATCGTGGATCTTAATTTATATACAGTGAAAAACGTTTAACACGAAACTGAGGGGACCGAAATATTTTTTCGTGTTATAAGAATTTCGTGTAAAAAGATTCGTAAAAAAAGTACAAAACTGGCCAATGTTTTCCATGTCGTCAATTATTATTTCCATTTCCTATAAAATTACTACTAACTGGTATCCATTAGGATAAAAATCAAGTACAAATATTACTGTTTTGGAGGAAAAAAATCACATATGTTTTACTTCTTTTTGAGCACAATATTGTTCAAAAACTGATCGAGATCATACATTGTTTTATTTATCTCTGAATTTGAATGTGCATCTAAATAACTGCGGATACTCATTATTTTCTTCATTTCTGAAGCAGAAGGGATAGGAACTGCATCGTTGATTCAGTTGTCAGATTCGTCATCAAAATGTACATAAGTGGAATTATTTTAATGATGAACGATTTCAAAAATCCCATTGTTGGTGCTGTATACACATGATCATTGACGGAAACATGTAGTAGCATAGTTACCAACGTTTTAACTTATTCCAGAGCCCTTTTAGCCCGCCTTCAATCCGTACCACTTTATTTATAGAATATTTTTCTTCAATATATAACTATGATAAAATAAGAAAAAATTACTCTTAAGAAAAATGTGGTATGGAATTAAAGGCTAAAAACGCTTCGGAATAAATTAAAATGTTGGCATCTCTGTTGCAGCAAATATGACACTGAAGATCGAAAGCGAATTTTTTTTCGCGTTAAACGATTTTTGTTTCGTGTTAAAAGAAAAAAAAAGTATTAAATAGCATAGTATACTGTCCGGACCGCTGTATTATTTCGTGTTAACCGATTTTTCATGTTAAGCGTTTTCGTTTTAAACGTATTTCACTGTATTTATATTGTGCGGATAGGAGAAAGTTACAGCAATTATAAATATTTATAGTTTATGTTTTATTTTTCTTCTTCCTTCAGTTATTTAAGAAAAAAGCATTAGATTCGGGAAAATTTTTTAGATGCGGTTTTCGGTAAATTTTACACGTTTTGGGTTGTTCTGATGAACATAATTTGAAAAATTGTTTATCTGCCTCTCTGTGTGTGCTCAAAAATTTAGATAGTAGTCCCAAATGTTTACTTCTTTTTTTTTTTTTTTTTTTTTTTTTTTTGGTAAATGTACAAACATGCCTTCTTCCATATCTGAGGGAGAAGTATATCCAAATTGAGTAAATTTCCAATATGGGTACTCTTGGGAAAAAAAAAAAAAAAAAATGGCTACTTGTCTTTAAAATGAACGGTTGAATTATATAACTGTGCTATTTTAAAGCTAACTTACTGATTTTTTAAATTTTTGACAAAAACTAGTATGAGGTGGTACCACAAAACTTTCTTCTATATTTTTTATCATGCAAATTCGTGTAGGACAAATAATTTGTTAAGATCATTTTCCTGAATACATGCAAACGATTTTTTATCTTAGAACATTGTTTCACAATATCGGAAAAAAAAAAAAAAGAATTGTGACAAATTCTTAAAAAATGCTTTCTTCTTCTTCTTTTTTTTTTTTAATTGAAAATAATTTATAACTTTGTTTTACTTTATCACAAAGGTTCAGTCATTTACTTGAAAGGTGTTGCCGAGTTTTTTTTTCTTTTGAAAAACACCAGCATTCAAAATTTACCCCCTCATGTGGAAGGGCGAAAAATTCCTCAACTTATTAAAAAAAAAAAAAAAAAAATCTGATTGGTAATTTGTTACTTAAGTATTTATTTTTTAATTTTATTTAAAATTTAAAAAATAATTATCATTGCTACATTTATATGAATTTTCCTCCTATACTGCGTCACAATGGAAATTATAAAGAAATAGAAACATAGAGCCATGTGTTGAGTGAATTATTCACAAATGTAATTGTGGACGATTTTAATCAAGGCCTGGCCATATCAAGTTTGGTAAAATTTCGTCCATTGGTGCGTGAGATACAGCATCCACATTTTTTTTTATACACACCTACAATGAAAACTTTCTGAAAATGGTCAAATCGTGTTCAGGAATCTAAAACATGGAAATACAACGAAAACCGAACGTCGAAATTTTCTTCTTATATATATATATATATATATACATATAAGTAAAATATTAAAAATTAAAAATAATAATATTTCTTTTTTTAAGATCTTGGTATAAAATTGATTTCTTTCGAAATATAGTGTATTATACTTCTTTTAAATTTAATTTGCGTGCCTCCATCCTAGCAAACAATTTAAACAAATAATAATTTTAATATGTAATTTCTATAAACTATTATAGAAAAAAAATGTAGCCGTAATAAACTATTTTATTTTATTTATTTATCACTTTTTATTATTATTATTTTAATGCAAGTAAGAAAAATAATTTCACTTTTTCGAAACTGGAATGTTCCCCTAGCAATTTCCCATAACGAATAAGAATACTTTTGGGAATCACTAATAAATGAACCACAAATATTTATTTTACCATTTTTTATTGGAAACATTTTTTTATTGCATCTATAAAATCTATGTTGATTTGTATTATTAGCATTGTATAATGATTTTTACGTGCGCTGATAAGAAATTTCTCTTAGACTGTAACGTATACAAATTATTTTATGAATTTTTATACCGAAACCATGTGTATTACCTGTACAATGTTTTATGACAAGCATCCTATAATAAATCTGGAAAACTTGTATAACATATATGAGTTTCATGGAGTTCTAAAAATATTTTTAAACAAGTTAATTGGAGTATAGATGAACAGAAGTTTAAGCAATTTTATATTTTGTCGAAAAATGTAGATAAACACAATCCAAAATATGTTTGAAGCTAATTTATAAATTACATTAACAAGCGAAATTGTTTTTCTTGATTTTTTGCATGCATAAGAAATCCTATACACACACAGTTGTATCTCTGACTGCACATTAAATCAGAAAAACATCTGTACTTCTTTCATAAGAACAACAAACTGTAACTGGTAGTTGCTGCATCTGCGTTTACTTGGGCAGGAAGGCGATTTATTTATTCAAGTTGATGAGGAACAGTATTTGCAAAATACAGGGGACGGGGAGTTGAAGAAAAATAAGTCAATTCATCAATTTTTTTAAACGAAAATTATTGTAAGTATACAGTTAAAAGTTTATAGGTGTAACATATGTCATCGTCGCATGAATTGTATAAAGATTCATGGAGTGCAACTTCTGTTTCTTACGGGACTATAAAGAAGTATATTTATTTATTTATTAACAGCTTATAGATTCATATTATGTGAAGTTCACTATTAAACAAATTTTTCTGTAAAATAATGATTTCTATCTGAAATTATGCTAGGATTTGTGTCGACTAATTATTAATATCATTATTAAATTCCATAATCCGTATACCAGAGATAATGGAAGCATTGTATTCGGTCAAAAATTTTGATATCGAGTTTTCACCTGATTTACATATTTTAAGATCTCATGAGTCAGAAAAGTGGTTTTGGGGGCAAGTGGTCTGCGTGTTTGTGTATCTGTACTGTATGTTGTATACTGTAGGTACATGTTTCTGGAAATTTTCTCACTATTATATTTACAAAACTAATAAAGAACGACGAACTTCTGAATTAAGACAGGTATAGTGTACAGATGATTTTTTGCACCTTTTGTTGAAAACTGGAAATTTGGAATTGGCTATATCTCAAAAACTGGCGATTTTCTTCAAAGTTATCGAAACTTTGTTTCGGGTGTCTTTTTGTATGTGTTAGTTCAGGAAAATCGATAAATGTCCTATACAAATATGTCAGTTTTCGTGACCCGTCAAATAAGCCTAAGACAAAACAGCCCCGACAAAAACGCCCCGACAAAACAGCTCCGACAAATGAGCCTAAAGGACAAAAGAGCCCCGACAAAAGATCCCCGACAAAACAGCCCCGATGAAATAGCCCCAGACAAAATAGCCCCAGACAAAACAGCCCCAAGACAAAATAGCCCCGACAAAAGAGCCTCCGACAAAATAGCCCCAGACAAAATAGCCCCCCGACAAAACAGCCCCGACAAAAAAGCCCCGACAAACTAGCCCCCGTCAAAATAGCACCCGACTAAACAGCCCCGACTAAACAGCCCTGACAAAATAGTCCCCGATAAACCAGCCCCGACAAAATAGCCCCAGGACAAAATAGTCCCCAAAAAATAGCCCCAACAAAATGGTCCCAACAAAATAGTCCCCGACAAAATTTGTATGTATCTTTCTTTGTACATGAAAAATCTTCTGATTATCATATCTCAAACAAAAAAAAAAAAAAAGAAAAGAAAGAAAAGAGATAGAAGTACGAAACTTCAGAATTGAGGCAGGTCTGGTGTCCATATGATTTTTCGAACTTTTGGTGAAAATTTTCGAACTTTTGGATGGCCGGAAGTGTATCATATAGTTTTTTCAGAATCAAAGAAAAATACAGCGTATTAGCGCCACCTATCGCCCTATACACACAAAAACTTAAACATCAGTAGGAAGAAAATGGTGCACTTATACACAATAGATTTTGATGTGTAGTATTTCATAAGCAAGGAAAATTCAGAGAAATTTACAACATAAAAACGCTACCTTCCGACCGATAACAAACAACATTTCGTGTAATATTCACAGAATTTAAAAAATGATGCAGTTATACCCATTAGATTTTAAGATAAACTTTCTCATAAACAAAGAAAATGACAGCATATCAGTATCAGCGCTACCTTTCGGCCGATATAAACACAAATTTAAACAACATTTACAACGTAACTGCACCACCTTACAGTCCATATACACACAATTTTAAAATCCAGTGAGGACAATAATGGTGTTGTTATGCACATTAGATTTTGAGTCATGGCTTTTATGGAAACAAGGAAAATTAGAACGTAGCAGAACCAACGTTCGGCTGATATTCACGCAAATTTTAACGTGAGAAAGAAAATTAAGCGACGGATACTTATTTTAAAGTATATAATGTTCAATAGAATCTGAGATATAGTCTCAGTCTAAATGGGGGAATAAGCAGAAGAGTAGTGCCACCTTCCAGTTACTAAACACCAAAATACAATCAAGATAATTTATTTTATACACACAAATTTTAAAAAGTTTCTGTTTTCTTTTCTTTTCTTTTTTTGTTTTCGTTGTTGTTGTTGTTGCTTAAAATTTTACAAGATTAAATTATTTCAGCGCAGCATAACACTGAGGTCTGCCGTCGATGTACACATAAAGTTGAAGTGGTTGCTGATTAAACCATTTTTATCTTAAAATAAAATTATGCAAGTTTATTTTTACTTTATTTTATTTTTATTATGAAAGTGTAAAGTTATTTGGAGAATAGATTAAAAGACAGTAGGCCTCAAGTGGGAGTTCGCCACAGCCTTAGAATAAATGAGTTTAATCGCGACATGAAAGCTCACCTGTTTCGCGATGTATCACAAAAGTTAATCAGAACAAATTTAACTCAAGATGAAAAAAAAATCAAGTATTGTTAAATTCTGCTCATTGGTTTAGTTACAGCGAACAGAACTTTTGCTGACACACACAGACAGATGTCGCGAAATGTGTAAATACATAGAAAACCTTAAATCAAAACTTTTCAGGACTATTTCATTCCCTATTTAGGTATATAAAATAAAATAACATATCCACATTTAAAAAAATAGTCATTTACAATTTACGAAAATGCATTATGTTTTACATTAAATAATTACAAGATAAAAAGAACATTTTATGTGCCATGTTTTTAAAATTTTCTGTTGAATCATACAAACTTTTATAATTTATTTCGGAGTACTGTTAACCTCGCCCTTTATTCACTCCAGTATATTTTAAAAGCACTTATTTTAAGCTTTCTTATTTCATCGTAATTAAATATTGGAGAAAATTTCTCTACAATCATACTGGTGTGAAAAAAGAGCGGAGCTAACAGTACTCCGGAATAAATTATAAAAGTTACCAGGTATGTTTAAACGCTACCGAAACCAGTAGGGACCCATAATAATTGGCTGAAAGTAATAAAAAAATGCATTGTCATCGTGTTCTGAGCATTTCTAAAAGTTTCAAATTTTTAGCTAGTCAAGATAGAGGTCTGCACGGGCCAAAAGTTTGAGGACCAAGCCCCTCCCGGCCCGTTTCAAAAATATGTAAAATAAAAAAAATAATGCATGCCTTTCTATGAAAAAATTTTTTAGTATGTGTTTTGTAGAGATTTTATATAGCCAAGTAACAGAATGTCCTTTAACAAAGCTGCTGAACTTTTACAAGATAATTATTATAAACAGAAATTCATTATTGCAGACGTACAAAAGGCACAAAGAACGACAGAAAATCGAATAAAAAATATTAGCATTCATCAAACAATATAGGAAAATATTTAAAATAACTAATACTACTAAAAATGTACAATCATTTCCTCTTATATACCGTAATGTATCTGAATCCTTCATGTGATCCGATAAACAAAACTTTAATGCTAATCCAACCATATTCAATAGAAAATATGCTTTTGGCACATGCTAGAAATGATGTTACTTTCATCCAGTGCACAGGAGAAAAGAAAAAGGAGCTTTCGCGAAAAAGTTACAGTGGAATGATTTTTACTGCCTTTATACGACCCAAACGCTTCCCATAGGACCCAAAGCCTTATACACAGTAACGTATCTAATCTCTTTTGTTTGTACATGTGTGCAAACTAGTAATGACATGCATACTATTTTGAATAAAAAACCATCTACTATTACATTAAATATAATATATTAATTTCGAGACATGTTAAAAATATTTGCGGAAAATCAAATCTCAAACAGGCACACTGATATTCATTTTAATTGAAGTTACAGAAATTTTTTAACAAAATAAAATTTTATGTGATATACAAGCCTGTGTAATTATGTGAAATAAAAGACTGAAGAAATATTTTTTCTTTTTCTTTTCCTTGATTAACGAAGAAACTAAAAAAAGACGAGTACTTCATTAAAGCAGCAAATACACTCTCTCGCACTTATTAAGAAAATTAAAGGGACTTCTGCATTCGGCTTCATTGGAAATATTATTTATTAAAATTTGGAGTAGTGCTGCTATCTACCAGAGAGATAAACCAAAAGTCCGAAAACGATTTAAAGTAAGGAAAGGAAAGTAGTATTGAAAAATATTTCCATAAAAAGTATTAAATGTCCGTTTTTTGTGTGAAGCCAATGAATGTTACAAAGAACGGAGCAGAAGAAATATTTTTAACAAGATTTTTCTTCCATTATGTTCTTGTCTGATGCTTGGAAATTACTCATGTAACATTGTTTTACATTTAGCTTTGAATTTTTTAGGGTTTTTTTTTTATTTTATTTATTTTATTCATTGTTTTTTATAATGTTTTTTATGTCACACCAGTATTTTTATTTAAATTCGACTTTATTTACTTTTGCTTTCATTTAAATCAGTTTTGTGTGTAGCCACTGCCACTTTGATTGCAGCACTCGTGCCTACTTTGTTTGCCTGAGGAAGGGTCATGTCTTATTTTAACCTGAAACAATTGTTGCGATTATAGCATTTTATGGTGTTTTTTCAAAGTTTTGTACTTATAACTGGTTAACGCCAGTTCTGTGGTGTTTTTTTTATAATTTTACACAGGCTTTCCCACTTGGCTGATCAATATTTAAATAAATTTTCAAAAATATAAATCACTGTTATTGTATAACTTCATAACTAAAAACTTAAATCACATCCGTGTAAACTTCTTTGAACCTCGCTTCAGGTACCTGCTGCTTTTAACAGTATTTTTACTGTCTATGCTACCTCTGATGTAAGTTCCCACTGCCTGCAAAAACGCCTTACCCAGGCACTTCAGCCTGGGTATTTCTCGATTGAAAGATGCAAGATACTATTATTCAAGAACTACGTTTTTCCAGATGGCTATATATCATCATCTATTAATTACATTAGTTTTGGCACCAGGTATTAGCAACACCTAGTAACGCAATTTTCCTAACCCTTGCTCTGTAATAATAAAATTATAATTACAGTAAGTTTATAATTTTGTTACTATTAATTAGACTATAAAAGTTTTACATACATTTGATTGTTATAATTTTTAATTAAAATGTCATAAATGTAATAATTTTCACAGTATTAACAATTGATTCTGATTCGCACAGTTAAAAAAAAAAAAAAAAAAAAAATTCCTTTTAAATGATTGAATGAATAAAATATAAATCGTATAACAGTTGTTGCTAAGAGACACGGACAATTAAAATGAAAGAAGAAATAAGAGAAAATGAAATAGAAAAATTAATGGATAAAATTAGAGAGAAAAAAAAAAAAAAAGAATTTATATTATAATAAAAAGTTACTGCCATTTCTGTTCATGTTTTGTGTCTGCGGCCCTATCTTTTCACAAATGAGATGATCCTCACCATTGTGAGAAGTACCGATACTTGCATCATAATCCAAGAAAATTGTTTTTCTTTGTCTGGAATTTCTATGACCATAGTTAGTAAAGTTATGAATTTATAATAATAAAGGAAGATGTCTGTCTGAGCATCTATGCGTTCAGCCTCCACTGAACGTAGAAGTACAAAATTTGACATACAGGTCTCTGAAGCCTTCCCGAGCGGATAGTGTAAAAAGAATTAAAAATTTTTAATTAGTTGCGGAGATATTAATTAAAACGTCAACCTATATCAATTAATAAACCAGTCAATTTTGAGCTTAAGATGCGTTTAAGGAGTGTTAAATGGCTAAATAGATTAAAATTATGGATCCGATCGTTACAAATTCAGTACAAAATGAAAGGGGTGATTTTTCTGAATCCACGAGTGCAAACAGCATTTCAACACGAAGATTAGATTTTTTAAAGTTAACTAAAGTATGAAATTTAGATGGCAACATTTCATTATTTCATTTATCAATTGTTCAGTGCCAGACATACTGGCTGACTGTTCTTCCGGTCGGGAATGATTGCTTTTCGACCACATGACCAGGTACTGGAAATAAAAAAAAAACAGTTTTTGAATTCTTTCAAATTTTAAATCGAATTAAACAGCAATTTTAATCACCTATCTGCAGTTAAAAATTCTAAAGTATAGTTTTAAAAATAAAAAAATAGACTTATATTTATTTAAATTCTCTTTTTTTTTTTTTAAATCCGTTTATGTGAAGGGGCAAAAGTTACTTTAAACAGAATAATATTCTCTGAACTGAGCTATAAAAAGTAGCTTTGGAATTTCTTAAATTTTAGACGAATTTTAACAGAAATCGGCAATCGCCCTTGATAGATTAATGATTCTGAGTGCAAAATATATCAAAGATATTCATTAATATTACACGTAATTCATCATTCGAAATATATTTTAAAGTACATTTATTGAGGACTGCTAAAGTGATATAAACCGTTCAAATTCTTGATGAAACTTTCGGAGAAAACTACGGAAAACACAGAACATTTTTATTCTTTTATATTTTACAGAGTTTCGAATCCCGATTCCCGCTCACATTTCGTACTAAGGATTTTTAACGTTCTATAGGCGGGAATTATCCAAGTTTCGGAGAAAACCACGGATAAAACAAGACTCAAATATTTTATAAAAATGTTTATATTACCTTTGTATGCCAGCTTCTAATTAACATAATTTCACAGGTAATATATCATTTTAAAAGTCATTCAAATTGAAATAGAAGAGTACATATTGCAAATCTCTGTTGCGAAAGGGCGCTTTGATATTTTAATAATTCAATATCTCCAATTCTGATTCTGATTAAATTACTTATCGGGATTTGCCACAACGGGTTCGGGATTTGCCACAATCAGAATTTTCAAAGGTTCATGGTGAGCGAACAGGTTGTTATAAATCAGGAAACGTAAAGCTGCGCCTTAGTCGCCACAGAACAGAAATTTTCTACAGTTAAAATTTTAAAAGCTATTTGCACTATAAGCGAGCAAGCTGTTGCAAGTTCTAAAACGACGATAAGGCACTGCAGGCGCCACCGAGCGATATTTTGCTAAAGTCAGAATTTTCAAAGATCATAACATGGTGAGTGAACAGGCTCTTTCAGATATCGAAACAAGATGAGGGCACCGCAGGCGCAACCGAGTTAATTTACTGTGGTTAAATTTATCAAAAAAGGTATTTGCATTATATGTCAATAAAGCTGTTTTAGGCCAACCGAACGAGGGTTTCGTAAAGTCAGATTTTTTAAGGATCGCAAACCAGCAGGTCACCGAAGTATGGCTACATAAAAATATAAATTAATAAAGATATTTTATTTGCAAGCTTGCAAATAGATTCTCTTGGAAAATGCCCTAATTAACCATGGATAGTTTTTATTTAGAGATAGGGTGTTATTAAAAAAAAATATTAGGCGAAAAATCCTATTTTACTTTAGGGCTTCGGTAGCCCAATCGGTAGAGCGCCGGCCTCGTAATTGGAAGATTGCGGGTTCGGTACTCGAGCCGGCCAAAGACTGTCGTGTATACTAATGGTGGCTGGTGCATGTGAAATATGTCGTGGCAGCAGTGTCCTCCATGTTCCCATAAAAAATTATACCTCTGGGCGTCACCGAAGCGGGAGAGTCGTCCGTCTCCGGACCACCTCTAGGGGTGTGTTCCAGACTGTCGCCAATTGCACATCTGCAGAGCACTAGAGCAACGTAAAACCCAACCATCCATCCATCCTATTTTATTTTAAAATTAAAAAAAAAAAAAAAAAAAAAAAAAAAAAATGCCAAAAATAAGTAAATTGTTAAGCAAATATATTTTGCTTGTGTCAAAAAGAAAAGAATGTGCATTTAAAAAAAAACTAATAATTAATATAAAATTGAGAAGAATCGTGCTAAAGAAATAGAACGGCTTTAGTAAAGAACCCCTTTACGAAATTTGAAATTGTAACATGGACATTTCTCGAAAAGATTTTTACTTAAACAATTGCGTAGCCATATTAATTCATCAGCAAAATGAAAACAAAAATTCAAAAGCCACCAAGTGACTCTTACGTTAAAACTATATCAAAGAAATTTTAAGAAATGAATATAGTTACCGATGATAGGGGATGATTCACAATTATTGCATGCCTTTATATGGCAGAATAGATTTAAATAGGTTCTGTCATACTAAATTAAATTCTGTTTCTTGCAGAACTTTATACCTATTACTTAGAAAACACAAATACGCTTATGTTTTTTTTTTTTTTTTTTGTAGTTTTTTTGACTAAACCTAGAAATAATTTTTGCATAACTCAACCATAACATTTTATAAATAAAAATTCATATGACTTTCACATTTTTTTCTGGGCTAAATTATATAAAGTTTCAAAATATTTTCTTCCAGATTGTGCTTTTACAGAAATTTCTTTTGATTTTTGGTGCAACATTCAAGAAATTTAAAAAAATTTATAATATCCATTTGTAATTATTAATATATACAATAATAGTTAAGAATTGACTATGCACTCTTATGGTGAGGGTTATGTATGCAAAGCATACAAATATGCATGAGAGTAATTGCTGTGGCACTGAGTTTTATGCAGAAAGAAAGCGGCATTCAGTGATTTTTTTTTAATTGTTTTAGATATATGCGAAGAGTACATACATATGTGATACTGAGTTTTGTGCATTTTGAGAGTCAGTCACAGTGAGGTAATGGTATTCATTTTTTGTTGTATGCTTAAAGCATACATATTTGCGTAATAGTGATTGTTGTGGTTAGAGTTACATTGAGATTCATACATAGAAAAATAGGGGTACCTAGTATTTTTTTGAATGTGCAAGAATGTACATACGTGATGATAATGATAGTTGCAGTACAAAATTTGATAAACACTTTTTCTTTTTTAAGACATTACACTTATTCACATATTATGTTAGTTCATTAGCAATACACATAAACTTGAAACTGTGTTTTAAGTGTATTATACAGATTTTTTCTAAAATGAAAAAAAAGTTTCGTGTTTACATATTAATCGCATGTAAGCAATTAATCGCTGGTATGTTGTTAATACAACATGTAGCTTATACGCATATTGAAATATTTATATTTATTTATGAATATTAAAGAAGTGATTCTGTAAAATATATAGCATTAGCATATATGTTTATATTTATGTACATAAATATTTCGTCAATGACGTGTAGTTAATAATGTAAGTATCAAAAGTTCTTTTAAAACAGTGTTCATCAACAGTTGTTGTTAGCGCTTTGCGTAAGAATTGTCAAAGAGTGATATTGCGTTTTAAAACACACTAAACACATTTCTTATAAAAACTACATAGTAAATATGTAATGGCACAAATATTTGGCACATTTATGATCATTATCACTCTTTTGTTTATATTAATTGTAATTTTTTATTAGGCATTAACACAGGTGCTTTATTTATTATTTCCATCTGTAATGTATCCTTTTATAATCGATTAATAAAGTCAAAAGAAGAAAAACAATTTCGAAATGAAAGCTTTATATTGCATACCTACTACATGTGTAAACAATTTGCATCTGTATGTAGCAGATCAAAATAAACAAATAAAAGTAATCACAGCTACTGAGTTTAACTGAAATGAAAAACTAGAAGCTAAATTTTCATTGGTCCTTAGACCGAAGAAGATTTCTGTAAGCCCATAATATTCCAAAACGTCATGACAGGAGGGCAGGACTAGTTTTCTTCTCACCTGCACTCACAGACTAAGGAATCACTTACGCCCGTATTCACCGATAACCTTAACCGCCAGTAGAACTGGCGGTTCAGAAGCTGCCGGTCGGTCCTGAATAACCGGGAGTGACAAATCGGTATTCACCGTTTACTTGGGAAGTAAAGTTGTTGAACCGAGGGTATTTCAACCCGCTTGAAACTATGAACGCTTATTGGCCAAAAGGTTCACGTGATAACCGATGTTTTTAGCTTCTGTTTGTGTCACGGAGTAGTTTGTGTTTACATTCATTTTTATCGAAACGATCGAAAATAAACTTTGAATTTTAACTTGCATTTTTTTTTTTTTTTTTTTCTTTAATTGCACACATCTTACATAAAAATGGATGGAAAGAGTTCGTTAGTTTATGAAAAAAAATTACTGAATAATTTATTTAAAAAAATAAAATAAAAAATGCATTTTACTTCATAAAAGTTACTTAAAAAAAAAGAAATGGAAAAGGAATATTTTGCAGTTCTCAGTGTCAAAATGTTAATTATCTTTGTAATTGCTCTAAAAAGAACTATTTTTGTTGAGAACAAATAAATGTTTTATGTGCTTAGATTTTATTACAGCATGCGAAACATTTCAGACAGTGATTTGAAAAACAAATGAATAAAACATTGAAGTTTAGAATAGAATTAAATAAATTTCACATTCTGTAGTTTCACCACTATAATCCTGAACTTTTTGAAGTTATTTTCAAAGAATAAGAATATTCTCCTCAAAATAATTACAGAATAATAAATTCTTATATAAAGAAATAAAATAATATCCAAGAGAATATTCTCTTTGATAAATTTATCTATGCATGAAATGTAATTTATTTATTTTTGTATTTTTTATTTATTTTGTATGAACTTATCATAACAGATAAATTTTTATATTGGGCATTAATGCTTATGACAGTATTTTCTATGATGAAAATATTAAAAACAGTAAAAACAATCATCCATAATTTGCCTACCTACTGCAAAATAATGTATTTAACTTTTAAGAATATTCATTATTACAATAAATTTCTTGTTTTCACTTTAATAAAATTTTATTAACTTTGGTAAAATTTATCATGTTTGCATAAAGGGATATTTGTTTTCACATCTCGAAATACTTTTTATTTTTGTTAAAATAATTACAAGATAAAAGGAATATTTTATATACCACGTTTTTAAATTTTCTGTTGAATCATATAAACTTGACAATTCTAGGTATTAATAAGTACTTAAAAAAAAAAAAAAAAAAAAAAAAAAAAATTGATGAATTATCCCACCAACTTGAAAGAAAATGATCAAATGTGTAATAAAGAAAGCAATAGAAGAAATTTTCAAACATTTATTAATTGAATAAAAGTATTCAAAGAATGCATTGTCATCATGTTCTGAGCTATTCGAAAAGTTTCAAATGTCTAGCTAGTCGAGATGTTAGTTACAAATCGATTGCAAGATTTATATTGGAGAAAAAAACAAGAAAGTGAGTTAATAAAAACGTGCTAAAAAAGTTGTCAGCCTCCCTTAATTAGGGAATACATGAGGTGTACAATAATATTGATAACTTTATCACAGAAATGTTTGTAAATGGAATGATTATATTCATACGTGGACAATTAAAATAATTTTATAAGTATAGTTTAACTTTAGAAATTTTTTTATTCATTAATTCATCAACCGTGAATATTCATTTTAAATAGGTTGTTGGTATAAAGGTTGATTAAATTTTTCATAAACCAACTATGTGAAAAATGCCAGAGCCGGGAATCGAACCCGGCCCCTTCCGTTTAATGTGTGGATGCTCTTTCACTGAGCCACCCTGGCTGAAAACTAGCCTAGCATTTCTCAGATAACAACCATTGACAAGGTCACCATGGGCGGCGGCAGAATGGGGCATGGGGGGCCTTCTTTCCATGCCCCCCCCCCCCTGGAAAATTCTACTAAGCATTTTTTCTTTAAATTTAAAACTATGCTATCAGAATTTTATTTTAAAAAAAAATATTTTTTCAGGTTGTGCCTCCCCCCCCCCCTGAAATTTTTTCTGGCGACACCACTGAAGGTCACCTTGTCTGCAAACGCAGATGTAACAGGTGAGACAATGTTAATCGTAGCACAACTCCATAGACCACGAAATTTCAATTTAGAAATTTTTTTATTCATGAATTCATCATCTGGGAATATTCATTTTAAATAGGTTGGAGTATAAAGGCTGATTAAATTTTTCATAAACCAACCATGTGAAAAATGCCCGGATTCGATTCCCGGCTCTGGCATTTTTCATATAGTTTCCTATTCAAAAATCTTAAAAAAAGAAAAAATAAATCACTTAAATTAACATTGAAATCTTCATTACACATGTTTAACACATTGGCGGCTAATCTGGCGCCAGTGCATGATGGGGAATGCTGTTTGAAATGCCCGTCATGTGAGATCAGCAGCCAGTGTGTTAAAATTAAAAGGCCTTACTTTGAAGCTTGACAAAGCACAAAATGAAAAATAGAATAAAAGAACATAAATCTGATATTAAATTCGATAGAACAACCATTGCACTAACTAATCTTTATAAAAATAAATTTTGATAATACAAATAAATTAGCAAATTACAAAAATTATGTTTATACCATACATCACGAAACTTCCAAAAAATTTAAAAATGATACAGTTGCAACAGGGACAAACCATTGCTGAGCATAGACTGTAAGTGGTGCCATTTATTGCAACAACAGGACGAGGAAGATGCTTATGTTTACTTTAGTGATCTACATAGGCCCACCAGCGGCCGAGGTACTATCCTCAAAGCTGGTAGATGTGAGGTGCCAGGTTTGATTCCATGTCGTGCGTGTTGGCCTAGCCATTCGGAGTTTTCCATGCTTTTCTCCAAAACTTGCATAAATACGGGCTAGGACACCTTAGAAAGACCCCCGCGAAGGGCATTCCCCCTGAGGCCCAGGACCTACAGCAGTTAATAGGCCTTATTCCCAAATCCAATTCAACAGTGATCTACATATTACGTGAAGCTGCTCCTGATGAAGTTGTGGAACCGTGACAAAAGCCTTGTGAAGCTTCAAAGTAAGAGCTTTTTAATTTTAAATATATCTGAAAAAGTCACTTAGGAAATAAGACTTAAATTATATTTTTCTTGAGGTGTTTAAGAAGTATGTTACATTTTAACATTGAAAGTAAAAAAACACATTATTTAGAAGTGTACTACAATACGACACGCTATTTATGTACATAATTTCTGAGTTGCTGCAGATACTTGTGAAAACATTGAAGTAATTGTTAGACGCAATGATTAAAGGTCTGCACGGGGCTGGGCTCAGCAGGCAATTTCTTTCTTTTTTTTTTTTAAAGTTATAATTTTTTAAAAATACATCTATTTCTTTTAGTACTGCAGATTGTATTATTTTCTTTTAAACAGTGATTTTGCCATCGTTACCATTTTCGATCTGTCACCTTGAATGAACGTGCAAACATTTTTGTTTTTACCTAAATGTATAAAGCTGAAAGTTTGTCATTATTTGTATCAAAATTATTAGATTTTAACAAAAGTTGGTATACTAAATAATTAAGGCAAAATCTAGCTAATGCCATATTCTTTTAGTTCAATCAGATAATTGGTTCAAAAGATAACAAAATCCCATTGTAACTTTAAAAATTTAAAAAGAAAAAATAAATTCATGCCAAAAATAAATAATTTCTTCTGATGTCAAAAAGAAACATTTTTTAAAATTAATTAAAATTGAGAGAAATCATGCTAAAAAAATGTAACAACTTCAGTATGGAACTCTGATATTTCGCACCAAATTAGCTCAGACGTTTGTTGGCATTATCTTTTCTTACGCAATTGTGATAACTAATTTAATTAATCGCCAAAATGACAACAAAAGTTTAAAATCCACTAAAGCGCCCTTATGCTAAATCTATAACATAGAAATTTTAAGAGATAAATATAGTAACCGATGCTAGGAAATGAAACACAGTTGTTGCATGCCTTCGTATGGAAGAATAGATTGAAATAAGTCCTGTCATACTAAATTAAATTCTGTTTTGTGCAGGGCATAGGGTTTTATATTTACCTTAAAAAAAAAAAAAAAAAGATTAATCAGGTCGATCCTGATTTTATCGTTTTTTTGTCTAGACCAAGCCTTACATTGCAAAATTAAAAATAAACAAAGGTAGGCTGGATAATCAAAGCATTAGTAGGGATCCAGCCTAGTCCCCAAAATTTTAGCCTGTACATTTTCTAGTTTTGATGATAGAAACTCGTTTCTTGGTTCTGAAGCCAGCTTAAAACTGGTGATGGACAATACAATGAACATCGCCAACAGATATTCGCATAGACCTTATATATATAGACTACGCCACCAATAGGACTTCCCGTTATAGTGAATGTCTTCAACATGAGGGTGTAATCTGAAACCTTCATCCTTTGCGGTCAGCTCCGTATGTCACGTGACATAGAGTTGAGGGCGATTCTTCCATAAGAAAGCACTTATTTTTATCAGAATTCAAACAAAAAATTCTCCCCTTTAGAATGGTTTCTCACAAAAGAAATTTTTTTTTAAATTAACCTAGGACATTTTAGCTTTCCAACAATGCGTAAATCTAAAGGCTTAAATAAAAAGTGTGTGTACAATACATAAATTAATAAAACTCAAAACTACTTTCTTTCCTACGGAACAATCAAATAATATTCATGCTCATCTCTCTCTCCAGGTCCGCATCACGTGATAATTTCGCTGGGGAAGCTACTTCATGTCGCAGACGAATAATGAGGGGGGGGGGAGGGGTGTTGTCTATCTATATAAGGTCTATGGATATTCACAATTCCTGTGCAATGTGTTTAATGCTCACTCTGTGATTGCTGATACGTAATATAATACCTTCCACCTGCTACACCGTGCTCAATTTTGTTGACTTTCTTGCCTTTCAGCATTAGTTAATTAAGTGTGACCTTCTTCAAACTGCAGACACCATAAAATGCAATAAACTCACAACAATTGTTCTGGGTCGAAAGGACACAAGATCCTTTGTCAGGCAAAGAAAGTAGGCTGCAGTTAAAACGGCAACATGAGTACAGCACTCGTGCCTACCTTCTTCGCCTAATGAAGAGTTGCGTGTTCTTTCAACTCAAAACAATTGTTGTGAGTTTTTTTTTAATTTTACGGTGTTTATTAAAAGTTTTGTAATTATTATTTTAAAATGCCAGCCTGTGGCGCTTTCTTATAACCATTTCACAATGTCTGAATTTTATTTCATGATGCTTATACACTACTGATATTTCACAATAGCATTAGGGAACAGCTTTAATATAGGACCCCCTTAGTGAAATAAAAAATTTCGCAATTAAGTAGTTCAAATGATTTTTGGTAAGGTCTGTACTTACGCAATTGAAATAATTCACATTTAATGCATCGCAAAACTGGCAAAGAATAAAAGTTGCCAAGGAGGTACTACACAAAAGATGTGTCCATATTATTTTACAAACTAAATTGTGACAATAATAAATAACAGTATTCGATTAACTGAAATTAATATTAGAAAAAAAAAAATCTAAAGTATCAAACCTACATTGGTTTAAAACTTTACATTTTGTCTACAGGGTCCAAATACTAAAGCAGTTCCTTAAGAGCGGACAATACCTAATCTCGCTGGCTGCCTTTGCCCATGTTATTCTATGGGAAAATTTGTTTACATAATTACTCATTACCTAATGAATATTTTTCAATTTTGTTTTCCCATTTAGAAAATTCACAAGCGTTCAATTAGTACTTGTTTTCCAAAAATTAATTTTTTTTTAATTTTAGTATTTCATTTTGCAACTAGAAAATGAGAAAAATGTATTTTGTGAAAAATCGCATTTTTGAACTCAAAATTAAAATGAAAAAAAAAAAAAAAAAATGAATTTTTCAAAAATGAGTACTCATTTAACGGTTATGAATTTTCTGACTGCGAAAACAGAATTAAAATATATACATTAGGTAATGTGTAATTGTCGCAACAAATTTTCCCATAGAATAACATTGTCCACAGCTGTTCGCGGGATTAGGCATTGTCCCCTCTTAATGAGAATGCCTATTATTTACTAGTTAGTTGTAGGGCGACTAAGTCACCTGTTGAAAAGTGATCATTTCATTTTATTTCTTTCTCACTTCAAGTAATTCATTTGCTAGCAAGCCTGTGCAAATTCTTCACACTCTATTTATCTCTTTGTTACCTTTAAAATTAGTATTTTATAGACGTCATTTTTCATATGCATGAGCAAATTTAATATTTATTTTTTTCATGTGAAAGCATATTTCATTTTATGCTGGGGAAAAAAATGGCAACAATAAAAAATTTAAATTTCTATTTTAAAGCCGTTATTTTCATATTTTCATTAATTTTAAAAAATCTAATCAAAAATTTGTTACTACAAATAATTTACCAAATAAAAGGGGCAATAAAAAGGGGCAGATTTTTAAAAATGAGTACGAAAATTAGGTGGCAACCTGCGTTCACACACAGACATGGTACAAGGCACTGATGAGCTTAACTATACACACCGATTTAAAATTAACTTTGTTTCTTATCAACATAATAAAATTCGAATAATTAATGCCACTTATGTTTCATTAACAGCTGTATATCACAGTACTTTGACACAGTTTGGATTAGCTAAGTATTTAAAATGCTAATGAAAATATATTTATTTAAACATTTCTATTTATTTAATTAAACAAGAAAAAGCTTAAATATATAGTGACAAGCAAAGCTTGCTAAGTAAGTAATATAATTGATACGTAAATTATTAAATATACATATATATATTATATAAACTTTTACAAATAAGCATCTGCGAACAGCAAGTTTTTGTATAAGAAAAATATTTCAATAATTTAATGAGTTATTTATAATAACAGAAATGTACAAATTTAATCAGTTTAGCTTAAAATTGGGATAATTTTAATGTACTCACCTTATTCATCTTGAGTACTTGTATCGCAACATTGCTTTGCACAAAATTACATGTTACAACAATCACTTTTATACATGTATGAATTCTTTGTGTATATGAAAACTCAAAGCTCAAGTTATGATCATAGAAATAATAATAACAAGAACAAATAATAGTATAAGAAATAGCATCCCCCTCCCCCAATCTCATTCAAAAGCACTGGTTATCAACTTTTCATAAATGAATACTGATAAAAAACCGCAATATAATAGCACTGCACTTAATCATAAAAAAAAAAAAAAAATATGTAATCTAAAGCTTTGTGTAACCTCCATTTTCAAAGGAAAAGACTCCAAATATACATAACATTTAAATGCATTTTTTACAAAGTTATTTTTTATTCAAATTATTCATTTAAAATTAGAATCGCAGACAAAAGTATTAAAAAAATAGAGCTCTTATACTTACCAATCAGATTAGTTGGGTAAGGATCCCCTAGAAAGACCTCCATGAAGAGCATTCCACCTCGTCTGTAGTGTAGACAACTGGTCTTTGCCCAAACTTCAGCAAAACTAGCTAAGAAAGCTATCCCATTGCATTTACCTTCTATTAAAACAGAAGGCATCAACAGAACAACTCACTTGGCATTTGATTTAATACCATCTGATGTGTAGGATCTGCATATTTCACAGATAATACGCTGACATAACCTAAAAATGATGAACTTAAAAAGAATAACATATTACTGTTAAATTAATATTGTAATTTAAAATATGCAGTTGCAATGAAATGTATATATGGAAACAAATGATGTGCCATATACTATGTTATCCACATTAAAAGGAAATATTCAGATTAATCACACCAAGATTACAAAGTATGTGACAAATGTTTTTATAGAAATATAGAAAGTTTAGCTAAATTAAATATATATTTGTATATGTTGCTATTTTAAATTTTTTGCCATTTTGCTATTAAAATCATCTTTGGAAGAGCCAATATTTACTTGCGATAAATGAAAAAATAAACTTGCTTTGACAAATATAATTAATTCGATTAAAAATTTCAATTTCACAAAAGTAAATATACAGTTATATCCCAATACTTTAGTTACATTTCTCCAATTTCATAAGCAAATATAGATTTTGAATATTAATCATTAAAGTATTAATGCCCCCTTTTAAAAAATTTGTGTGATTACATGGACTAAGAAAATAAATCCATGCAGCTGCACTTAGCTTGTTGTGACAATTATTAATAAAGCATTTGCTATTATTATTAAAGCTTCTATGTGAGTATACAGTTTACCTATGAGATTGCAGATTATTATTCTTTTTCGTTATTTACTTATTCAATAATTTAATATGTTGCAGTAGAATATAAGTCGATAACAATAAATTAAAGAGAAAGACATAAATTGAAATAATTTATATCGGATGGTATGTAGCAGAAAAGAATCAAGTACTACGGATATTAATAAGCTTCAATTTTTATCACAGCATTAGCACGGAGAAGGTTCGTATGTGTACAGAGATGGTTATATACCGTGGAAACTATACGATTTGTTTTTAACCATCATTATTTAAAATTTTGATACAATGACATTACTACTTTTAAAGCAGTATGAGCATTTTTTTAAGTAAACAATTCAGAGCAATGAACGAATCATACATAAACACAAATAAAGAAGTTATCTTAAAACATTACATATTTCCATTTTTTTAACAAAATAATTAACAGTTAAAGGAAAGAAAAAGGTGTTTTCTCACTCACTGCAGCAGAGTTTGACATCAACATGCCGCGCCGCCATTATTATTTTTATATTTTGCTTCGCTTCTCGTTTCATTTACTTACGCTATTACGCATGCTCAGTAACGAAAATTTACGGTTAACCTTCCTCTAGAGCTAGGTAGAGTTTCTGAGCCTGAAGTCGCTTTTCAGCCGCGGTAATGTTAACTACGGTTATTGGTGAATACCATTTGAGCGTTCAAGTCGGGCTTTCGCGGTTAACCGCAGGTTGAGGTAAACGGTGAATACGACCGTTAGACCTAATGCTCCTATATATACGAGCTGGCGCATCAGGCATTTTGTTGCCTTAGGATTGCCACATGTACCCAGCGCGTTTCTCTGATAAACAAACGACAAACATTTTTTTTTTTTTTTTTTTTTTTTTTTTTTATGGTCTTACGTTACTTTAAAGTAGCTTGTTTTATTATATTGCATAATTTTAGTTAAGTAAACTATGATATGGAAGTTTGTTTAGCGATAAACTGCAATAATTATTCAAGATGTAAATATAAACGGTCGTATTCACCGTTTACCTCAACCTGCGGTTAACCGCGAAAGCCCGACTTGAACGCTCAAATGGTATTCACCAATAACCGTAGGTAACATTACCGCGGCTGAAAAGCGACTTCAGGCTCAGAAACTCTACCTAGCTTTAGAGGAAGGTTAACCGTAAATTTCCGTTACTGAGCATGCGTAATAGCATAAATGAAGCGAAGCAAAATATAAAAATAATAATGGCGGCTTGTTGATGTCAAACTCTGCTCCAGTGAGTGAGAAAAAAACCTTTTCCTTTCCTTTAACTGTTAATTATTTTGTTAAAAAAATGGAAATATGTAATGTTTTAAGATAACTTCTTTATTTGTGTTTATGTATGATTCGTTCATTGCTCTGAATTGTTTACTTAAAAAAAACGCTCATACTGCTTTAAAAGTAGTAATGTCATTGTACCAAATTTTTAAATAATGATGGTTAAAAACAAATCGTATAGTTTCCACGGTATATAACCATCTCTGTACACATACGAACCTGCTCCGTGCTAATGCTGTGATAAAAATTGAAGCTTATTAATATCCGTAGTACTTGATTCTTCTCTGCTACATACCATCCGATATAAATTATTTCAATTTATATCTTTCTCTTTAATTTATTGTTATCGACTTATATTCTACTGCAACATATTAAATTATTGAATAAGTAAATAACGAAAAAGAATAATAATCTGCAACCTCATAGGTAAACTGTATACTCACATAGAAGCTTTAATAATAATAGCAAATGCTTTATTAATAATTGTCACAACAAGCTAAGTGCAGCTGCATGGATTTATTTTCTTAGTCCATGTAATCACACAAATTTTTTAAAAGGGGGCTTTAATACTTTAATGATTAACATTCAAAATCTATGTATGCTTATGAAATTGGAGAAATGTAACTAAAGTATTGGGATATAACTGTATATTTACTTTTGTGAAATTGAAATTTTTAATCGAAATAATTATATTTGTCAAAGCAAGTTTATTTTTTCATTTATCGCAAGTAAATATTGGCTCTTCCAAAGATGATTTTTATAGCCAAATGGCAAAAAATTTAAAATAGCAACATATACAAATATATATTTAATTTAGCTAAACTTTCTATATTTCTATAAAAACATTTGTCACATACTTTGTAATCTTGGTGTGATTAATCTGAATATTTCCTTTTAATGTAGATACATAGTATATGGCACATCATTTGTTTCCATATACATTTCATTGCAACTGCATATTTTAAATTACAATATTAATTTAACAGTAATATGTTATTCTTTTTAAGTTTATCATTTTTAGGTTATGTCAGCGCATTATCTGTGAAATATGCAGATCCTACACATTAGATGTTCATGGTTAAAGAAACAATGGTACACTGGACTGACTAAACATTTATATCCGATTTAATTGTAAATTAAAGGCAAATGCCAAGTGAGTTGTTCTGTTGATGCCTTCTGTTTTAATAGAAGGTAAATGCAATGGGATAGCTTTCTTAGCTAGTCTTGCTGATGTTTTGGGCAAAGACCAGTTGTCTACACTACAGACAAGGTGGAATGCTCTTCATGGAGGTCTTTCTAAGGGATCCTTACCCAACTAATCTTATTGGTAAATATAAGAGCTCTATATTTTTAATACTTTTGTCTGCGATTCTAATTTTAAATGAATAATTTGAATAAAAAATAACTTTGTAAAAAAATGCATTTAAATGTTATGTATATTTGGAGTCTTTTCCTTTGAAAATAGAGGTTACACAAAGCTTTAGATTACATATAATTTTTTTTTTTTTTTTTTTTTTTTTTTTATGATTAACTGCAGTGCTATTATATTGCGGTTTTTTGTCAGTATTCATTTATGAAAAGTTGATAACCAGTGCTTTTGAATAAGATTGGGAGAGGGGGATACTATTTCTTATACTATTATTTGTTCTTGTTATTATTATTTCTATGATCATAACTTGAGTTTTGGGTTTTTATATACACAAAGAATTCATACACGTATAAAAGTGATTGTTGTAACATGTAATTTTGTGCAAAGCAATGTTGCGATACAAGTATTCAAGATGAATAAGGTGAGTACATTAAAATTATCCCAATTTTTAGCTAAACTGATTAAATTTGTACATTTCTGTTATTATAAATAACTCTCATTAAATTATTAAAATATTTTTCTTATACAAAAACTTGTTGTTCGCAGATGCTTATTTGTAAAAGTTTATATAATATATATATGTATATTTAATAATTTACATATCAATTATATTACTTACTTAGCAAGCTTTGCTTGTCGCTATATATTTAAGCTTTTTCTTGTTTAATTAAATAAATAGAAATGTTTAAATAAATATATTTTCATTAGCATTTTAAATACTCAGCTAATCCAAACTGTGTCAAAGTACTGTGATATACAGCTGTTAATGAAACATAAATGGCATTAATTATTCGAATTTTATTATGTTGAAGAGAAGCAAAGTTAATTTTAAATCAGCGTATATAGTTAAGCTCATCAGTGCCTTGTACTATGTCTGTGTGTCAACGCAGGTTGCCACCTAATTTTCGTACTCATTTTTAAAAATCTGCCCCTTCTATTGCCTCTAAAAATTGCCCTTTTTATTTGGTAAATTATTTGTAACAAATATTTTATTAGATTTTTTAAAATTAATGAAAATATGAAAATAACAGCTTTAAAATAGAAATTTAAATTTTTTATTGTTGCCATTTTTTTTCCCCAGCATAAAATGAAATATGCTTTCACATGAAAAAAATAAATAAATATTAAATTTGCTCATGCATATGAAAAATGACGTCTATAAAAAAATAATTTTAAAGGTAACAAAGAGATAGAGTGCGAAGATTTTGCACAGGCTTGCTAGCAAATGAATTACTTGAAGTGAGAAATAAATAAAATGAAATGATCACTTTTCAACAGGTGCCTTAGTCGCCCTATAACTAACTAGTAAATAATAGGCATTCTCTTTAAGGAACTGCTTTAGTATTGGACCCTGTAGGCAAAATTTGAAGTTTTAAACCAATGTAGGTTTGATACTTTTTGCCAAGGTATGTGCAGCTTTATAAGATAACAACCATTTTAATTCATAGTTAAAATGACATAAAACCTGCTTCATAAAAAATATCTGTAAAACTGATGTTATAAAAGCTTTAAAATTTTAATTTAATTTTTTTTTTTTTTAAATATTAATTTCAGTTAATCGAATACTGTTATTTATTATTGTCCCAATTTAGTTTGTAAAATAATATGGACACATCTTTTGTGTAGTACCTCCTTGGCAACTTTTATTCTTTGCCAGTTTCGCAATGCATTAAATGTGAATTATCTCAATTGCGTAAGTACAGACCTTACCGAAAATCATTTGAGCTACTTAATTGCGAAATTTTTTATTTCACTAAGGGAGTCCTATATTAAAGCTGTTCCCTAATGCTATTGTGAAATATCAGTAGTGTATAAGCATCATGAAATAAAATTCAGACATTGTAAAATGGTTATAAGAAAGCGCCATAGACTGGCATTTTAAAATAATAATTACAAAACTTTTAATAAACACCATAAAATTAAAAAAAAACTCACAACAATTGTTTTGAGTCGAAAGAACACACAACTCTTCATTAGGCGAAGAAGGTAGGCACGAGTGCTGTATTCATGTTGTCGTTTTAACTGCAGCCTACTTTCTTTGCCTGACAAAGGATCTTGTGTCCTTTCGACCCAAAACAATTGTTGTGAGTTTATTGCATTTTATGGTGTCTGCAGTTTGAAGAAGGTCACACTTAATTAACTAATGCTGAAAGGCAAGAAAGTCAACAAAATTGAGCACGGTGTAGCAGGTGGAAGGTATTATATTACGTATCAGCAATCTCAGAGTGAGCATTAAACACATTGCACAGGAATTGTGAATATCCATAGACCTTATATAGATAGACGACACATCCCCCCCTCATTATTCGTCTGCGACATGAAGTAGCTTACCCAGCGAAATTATCACGTGATGCGGACCTGGAGAGAGAGATCAGAATGAATATTATTTGATTGTTCCGTAGGAAAGAAAGTAGTTTTGAGTTTTATTAATTTATGTATTGTACACATACTTTTTATTTAAGCCTTTAGATTTACGCATCGTTGGAAAGCTAAAATGTCATAGATTAATTTAAAAAAAATTTCTTTTGTGAGAAACCATTTTAAAGGGGAGAATTTTTTGTTTGAATTCTGACAAAAATAAGTGCTTTCTTATGGAAGAATCGTCCTCAACTCTATGTCACGTGACATACGGAGCTGACCGCAAAGGATGAAGGTTTCAGATTACACCCTCATGTTGAAGACATTCACTATAATGGAAAGTCCTGTTGGTGGCGTAGTCTATATATACAAGGTCTATGTGAATATCTGTTGGCGATGTTCATTGTATTGTCCATCACCAGTTTTAAGCTGGCTTCAGAACCAAGAAGCGAGTTTCTATGTAAGGCTTGGTCTAGACAAAAAACGATAAAATCAGGATCGACCTGATTTAATCTTTTTTTTTTTTTTTTTTTAAGGTAAGTATAAAACCCTATGCCCTGCACAAAACAGAATTTAATTTAATATGACAGGACTTTTCAATCTATTCTTCCATACGAAGGCATGCAACAACTGTGTTTCATTTCCTAGCATCGGTTACTATATTTATTTCTTAAAATTTCTATGTTATAGTTTTAGCATAAGAGCGCTTTAGCGGATTTTTAACTTTTGTTGTCATTTTGGCGATTAATTAAATTAGTTATCACAATTGCGTAAGAAAAGATAATGGTAACAAACGTCTGAGCTAATTTGGTGCGAAATATCAAAGTTCCATATTGAAGTTGTTACATTTTTTTTAGCACGATTTCTCTCAATTTTAATTAATTTTTAAAAATGTTTCTTTTTGACATCAGAAGAAATTATTTATTTTTGGCATGAATTTATTTTTTCTTTTTAAATTTTTAAAGTTACAATGGGATTTTGTTTAATATCTTTTGAACCAATTATCTGATTGAACTAAAAGAATATGGCATTAGCTAGATTTTGCCGTAGTTATTTAGTATACCAACTTTTGTTAAAATCTAATAATTTTGATACATATAATGACAAACTTTCAGCTTTATACATTTAGGTAAAAACAAAAATGTTTGCACGTTCATTCAAGGTGACAGATCGAAAATGGTAACGATGGCAAAAAATCACTGTTTAAAAGAAATAATACAATCTGCAGTACTAAAAGAAATAGATGTATTTTTAAAAAATTATAACTTAAAAAAAAAAGAAGAAGAAATTGCCTGCTGAGCCCAGCCCCGTGCAGACCTTTAATCATTGCGTCTAACAATTACTTCGATGTTTTCACAAGTATCTGCAGCAACTCAGAAATTATGTACATAAATAGCGTGTCGTATTGTAGTACACTTCTAAATAATGTGTTTTTTTACTTTCAATATTAAAATGTAACATACTTTTTAAACACCCCAAGAAAAATATAATTTAAGTCTTATTTCCTAAGTGACTTTTTCAGATATATTTAAAATTAAAAGCTCTTACTTTGAAGCTTCACAAGGCTTTTGTCACGGTTCCACAACTTCATCAGGAGCAGCTTCACGTAATATGTAGATCACGGTTGAATTGGATTTGGGAATAAGGCCGATTGACTGCTGTAGGTCCTGGGCCTTAGGGGGAATGCCCTCCGCGGGTGTCTTTCTAATGTGTCCTAGCCCGTATTTATGCAAGTTTTGGAGAAAAGCATGGAAAACTCCGAATGGCTAGGCCAACACGCGCGACCTGGAATCAAACCTGGCACCTCACATCTACCAGCTTTGAGGATAGAACCTCGGCCGCTGGTGGGCCTATGTAGATTACTAAAGTAAACATAAGCATCTTCCTCGTCCTGTTGTTGCAATAGATAGCACCACTTACAGTCTATGCTCAGCAATGGTTTGTCCCTGTTGCAACTGTATCATTTTTAAAATTTTTGGAAGTTTCGTGATGTATGGTATAAACATAATTTTTGTAATTTGCTAATTTATTTGTATTATCAAAATTTATTTTAATAAAGATTAGTTAGTGCAATGGTTGTTCTAACGAATTTAATATCAGATTTATGTTCTTTTATTCTATTTATTATTTTGTGCTTTGTCAAGCTTCAAAGTAAGGCCTTTTAATTTTAACACACTGGCTGCTGATCTCACATGACGGGCATTTCAAACAGCATTCCCCATCATGCACTGGCGCGAGATTAGCCGCCAATGTGTTAAACATGTGTAATGAAGATTTCAATGTTAATTTAAGTGATTTTTTTTTTTTTTTTTTTTTAAGATTTTTGAATAGGAAACTATATGAAAAATGCCAGAGCCGGGAATCGAATCCGGGCATTTTTCACATAGTTGGTTTATGAAAAATTTAATTAGCCTTTATACTCCAACCTATTTAAAATGAATATTCCCAGATGATGAATTCATGAATAAAAAAATTTCTAAATTGAAATTTCATGGTTGGTTGGTTGGTTGGTTGGAGGATTAAGGCCGATTGACTCCTTATGTGTCCTAGGCCTATAGGGGGAATGCCCTCCGTGGGGGTCTTTCTAAGGGGTCCCAGCCCGTATTTACGCGAGTTTCGGAGGAAACCACGGAAAACTCCGAACGGCTAGGTCGATGAGCGCGACCTGGGATCGAACCCGGCACCTCCCATCTACCAGCTTTGAGCGCAGAACCGCTCGGCCGCTGGTGGGCAAAATTTCATGGTCTATGGAGTTGTGCTACGATTAACATTGTCTCACCTGTTACATCTGCGTTTGCAGACAAGGTGACCTTCAGTGGTGTCGCCAGAAAAAAATTCAGGGGGGGGGGGCACAACCTGAAAAAAAAAATATTTTTTTAAATAAAATTCTGATAGCATAGTTTTAAATTTAAAGAAAAAATGCTTAGTAGAATTTTCCAGGGGGGGGGGGGGCATGGAAAGAAGGCCCCCCATGCCCCATTCTGCCGACGCCCATGGTGACCTTGTCAATGGTTGTTATATGAGAAATGCTAGGCTAGTTTTCAGCCAGGGTGGCTCAGTGAAAGAGCATCCACACATTAAACGGAAGGGGCCGGGTTCGATTTCCGGCTCTGGCATTTTTCACATAGTTGGTTTATGAAAAATTTAATCAACCTTTATACCAACAACCTATTTAAAATGAATATTCATGGTTGATGAATTAATGAATAAAAAAATTTCTAAAATTAAACTATACTTATAAAATTATTTTAATTGTCCACGTATGAATATAATCATTCCATTTACAAACATTTCTGTGATAAAGTTATCAATATTATTGTACACCTCATGTATTCCCTAATTAAGGGAGGCTGACAACTTTTTTAGCAAGTTTTTATTAACTCACTTTCTTGTTTGTTTGTCCAATATATATCTTGCAATCGATTTTTAACTAACATCTCGACTAGCTAGACATTTGAAACTTTTCGAATAGCTCAGAACATGATGACAATGCATTCTTTGAATACTTTTATTCAATTAATAAATGTTTGAAAATTTCTTCTATTGCTTTCTTTATTACACATTTCATCATTTTCTTTCAAGTTGGTGGGATAATTCATCAAAAAAAAAATTTTTTTTTTTGAAAAGTACTTATTAATACCTAGAATTGTGAAGTTTATATGATTCAACAGAAAATTTAAAAACGTGGTATATAAAATATTCCTTTTATCTTGTAATTATTTTAACAAAAATAAAAAGTATTTCGAGATGTGAAAACAAATTGCCCTTTATGCAAACATAATAAATTTTACCAAAATTAATAAAATTTTATTAACGTGAAAACAAGAAATTTATTGTAATAATGAATATTGTTAAAAGTTAAATACATTATTTTGCAGTAGGTAGGCAAATTATGGATGATTGTTTTTACTGTTTTTAACACTAATCTGTGAGAATATTTTCATCAAAGAAAATACTGTCATAAGCATTAATGCCCAATATAAAAATTTATCTGTTATGATAAGTTCATACAAAATAAATAAAAAATACAAAAATAAATAAATTACATTTCATGCATAGATAAATTTATCAAAGAGAATATTCTCTTGGATATTACTTTATTTCTTTATATAAGAATTTATTATTCTGTAATTATTTTGAGGAGAATATTCTTATTCTTTGAAAATAACTTCAAAAAGTTCAGGATTATAGTGGTGAAATTACAGAATGTGAGATTTATTTAATTCTGTTCTAAACTTCAATGTTTTATTTATTTATTTTTCAAATCACTGTCTGAAATGTTTCGCATGCTGTAATAAAATCTAAGCACATAAAACATTTATTTGTTCTAAAAAAATAGTTCTTTTTAGAGCAATTACAAAGATAATTAACATTTTGACACTGAGAACTGCAAAATATTTCTTTTCCATTTCTTTTTTTTAAGTAACTTTTATGAAGTAAAATGCATTTTTTATTTTATTTTTTTTAATAACTTATTCAGTAATTTATTTTCATAAACTAACGAACTCTTTCCATCCATTTTTATGTAAGATGTGTGCAATTAAAAAGAAAAAAAAAAAAAATGCAAGTTAAAATTCAAAGCTTATTTTCGATCGTTTCGATAAAAATGAATATAAACAGAAGCTAAAAACATCGGTTATCACGTGAACCTTTTGGCCAATAAGCGTTCATAGTTTCAAGCGGGTTGAAATACCCTCGGTTCAACAACTTTACTTCCCAAGTAAACGGTGAATACCGATTTGTCACTCCCGGTTATTCAGGACCGACCGGCAGCTTCTGAACCGGCAGTATTACTGGCGGTTAAGGTTATCGGTGAATACGGGCGAAAGTGTTCACAGTCCTTCTATTACTGTGTATTTGAGTTTTGGCGACATTTTGTAAAAGAAACAGAAACAACCCTAACAACACATCTTACTCCAGTACATCCATAGGATATCCGCAGAATGAAATGACATCCTGAGAATGTACTGTGAAAAAAATGTGTTTTTAGAAATATTATTGTTGCTTATTGCTCTTACCTTGACCGGATTAGATTCAGATCAAGATTTCTTAAAATCATTAGGGAAGCGAAAGGACGCCAAGCGGGAATGCTGTCCTCTTCGGAGGCAAAAAAAATGGCGGTGATGCGACGGCCTATTATTTTATTTAGGGTATCTACCTAGACCCGGTCAGACGACTATCTGGAATGGGGAAAGTGAAGTAACTGTAAGGCGCTTACAGCTACCAGCGGCCATATTGGCACAAGCAAGAAACCAGTAACAACGTAATCTATATATGTAAAAACGATTGTATGTCTGTCTGTTTGTCCTTTATGCATTACAACACCATTCATCCGATCGCCATGAAGTTGTTCAGTACATTCCCTCGAAGGTTTCTGGTATATTTTTTTTTCAAATATCGAACACCCTAAGGAGCAGGGAGGGGGTAACATATTTTTCACATTTGCTTTAATTCTCAAGGAAAAAAAAAATATTTAAAAGGTTCCAACTTGAAGATTTTAAAACAGATATTACAAAATATCTAAAAAATAAAAATAAAATAGCCAACAAGGGGGGGGGGGAGGGGGCAAAAAATATATATATATATGAGTAAACTCACTGATTCAACACAGCCGCGAGGATTTTATGGGAGATGCAGTCACAAATTTCAGATTGGTTTTACTACCTTGACCCCCACTAAAACGGGATTTTGTGATATACCCCCCGTTCCCCCTCCTGGGAGGGGGGGGGCAAAAGGCAATGTTTATTAGCATAACTCGGCTTCAAATTACTTCACGGTGCAGAAATTGCAGATCGGGAGACTAGAATCCAGTAGAAAGAAATCACTATCTGCGATTTTGGAATTTTAGATTTTTAAGGGGAGGGGGGATGATTTTTGGAAGCAAATTTCGAAAAATACGGATTTTGGAGAACTCTACCAATAATAGCACAAAGATATAAAAAACCGCCAAGTGTCTTCTTGATGATAGTTCGAAAATCTCATTTTTGGATTTTTGCGATTTTCGATTTTTTTAGGGGGGGGGGGGGAGTTACGGGGGGCAAATTCAAGCTTCCTTTTAGCGCTAAATTTGTCAGGGGGAATCTATAGGAGTTGAGGTCAGAAATTTTAGTGTGTGACTTATTTACATGTTAAATATATATTTAGATACCTTTTTATCTTATCCCTTTATTAATTCTATACACATAAGAAGAAAGTATTGTTCTGGAGTTCGAAAATTTTTAACCGCCAGTTTTTGATTGATTTACACGTTCATGTCTTTGACCAGTTTTAGAAGATAAATGTCTGTCTATATGCGGCGAATTTTGTGAATGCGGCATGTCAAAAACCAGTGAACATAATTAGATATTTAGTTAGATTTTGGCTTAAACTGCCTTTGATTACATTTGGGGAACAATTTCCTCAGCATGGTAGCATTTCCATAGCATTTTTCTCATAATTTTTAATATTTCACAATACAATTAAATATATTTTCAAATTTAAATTATTTATAATATTAATTTATATATATATATTTAAATTATTAATTTATATAATAAAAATTGCAAATTTAATTTAATTTCTATACGTTCTCTAACTCATACAATGATAGAGGAAATATTCTGGGGTCAAATTTTTGATTTTCAGTTTTTGCTATATTTACACATTTTGAGCTTCACGTTGTTTGTGTTAGCATTATAAGGCCAACTGACTGTGCTATGGTTTAGGGTTTAGAAAGGGTCTATCTAAGGGTTTTTAGCCTGCAATTATGTATATTTAGGGGAAAACCATGGAAAACCATTTTTTTCACAAAGTGCTGTAATTATAAAAATTTAAAATAATAATAATAATGAAGTCAACTTTAACTCATTCAAAATTACATGCATAAATAACAGTAAATACCAAACTATAGAAATTTACTCTTGTTCAAATTCATATGATATTTTTTTTTTTTTAATGGAACCTTAGAAGCATCAATATTAAAATACTCAGCTCCTTTAGCATTTTGTATAAAATTTTAATTTTTTTTTAGTTTAACATGTTACAGAGAAATTTTCATTAAATAAATTACACGAAGCACAATAAAATCTGCAAGCTATTCATTTAATTGGACGGTCCAGAATAATTCGATAAATTTTGACTCTTCATGAAAATTCTTCATTCTTCATCATTTAGTATCAGCATTTAAAAAACCTTACTGATTATTGACTTGAATTTGACTAGTCAAGCTCTAACTTTTATAAATAGACAAAGTTGTCATGAAATTTATAAGTGTTATTGTAATGCACAATTGAAAATTCAATATGTAGCATTCAAACTTTTTTTACAGTACAGTGTAAAAGAACTTATTACCATTGCAGATATCTGAAAAATTTCTTTTATATGCATCTCGATTATCTTATTCAGTAGCAAACTCAATAAAGCTTATACAAAATAAATCTCACATTCACTGTTCAGGTATTTAAACAAGTAGATTAACATAAATACTTTAATTTAGTAAATTATTTACTGTATAATCAAACAAAGCAAATGGCCCTTTGCAGGAAATCCTTCAGATCATTCTTCACAGACATACGGTTTTTCTCCTGTATGAACGCGAAGATGACTCTTTAGATTACTCATTCGAGAAAATCCTTTAGCACATTCTTCACAGACATGCGGCTTTTCTCCGGTATGAATGCGAAGATGCTTTCTCAAACTGCTTAGTTGAGAAAATCCTTTAGAACATTCTTCACAGACATACGGCTTTTCTCCGGTATGAACGCGTTGATGACTCTTTAAATCATTCATTCGAGAAAATCCTTTAGAACATTTGTCACAAACATAAGGCTTTTCTCCTGTATGAATGCGAAGATGTTTTCTTAAGCTGCTACTGTCAGAAAATCCTTTAGAACATTCTTCACAGACATAGGGCTTTTCTCCGGTATGAATGCGAAGATGTTTTCTTAAGCTGCTACTGTTAGAAAATTCTTTAGAACATTTTTCACAGACATAGGGCTTTTCTCCGGTATGAATGCGAAGATGTTTTCTTAAGCTGCTACTGTCAGAAAATTCTTTAGAACATTCTTCACAGGTATATGGCTTTTCTCCTGTATGAACACGAAGATGTTCCATTAAATGGCTCTTACGAGAAAATCCTTTAGAACATTCTTCACAGACATACGGCTTTTCTCCGGTATGAACGCGAAGATGACTCTTTAGATTACTCATACGAGAAAATTCTTTAGAACATTCTTCGCAGACATACGGCTTTTCTCCAGTATGAACGCCAAGATGTGCCAGCAAATGGCCCTTTTCAGAAAATCCTTTAGAACATTCTTCACAGACATACGGCTTTTCTCCTGTATGAGCGTAAAGATGTCTCTTTAGTTTACTTTTTTGAGAAAATCCTTTAGAACATTCTTCGCAGACATACGGCTTTTCTCCTGTATGAACGCTAAGATGTCTCATGAGATTACCTTTATTAGAAAACCCTTTAAGGCCTTCATTGCACACATACCGCTTTTCTTCCGCACTTATAGGTAGATGTATATTCATATTTTCAATGATTAAATTATTTATGATATTTGTCACAATAATTTGTATTACCTTTAAATGGTAGCTGTGTGTTTATTGTCCTCGTAAGATAAAACTAATAGCAGAAGTAATCTATCGAGTTATAGTATTCCAATTTTTGCCTTTTCTGCTCAATAATCAATAACTACTTTAATAATCAGAAATATATATATATATATATTAAAATTAGCCCTTTAAACAATCTCCACGCTATACAAAGACAATGATAGCATGGCATGACCTCCGGGGACTTCATGCTTCACACGTCTCTGCGGGTATATAAAAGTCTCTACGCCAATCGTTGAGCTTGAAATTTTTGTTTACTGCTGTGGTAAATACCCGCAGTCGTTGCCACTCATGCCTGCGGATTTTCCTATATCAGCAACTGGTATAGAAGGTATAGAGTTTTAACAGATGACGTCCCGAGTATGTTTGCTGAGGGACAATTGACCTCACTGACCCATTTTATCATTGTGTAATGAGGTTTATCCCGGTGACGTAATGATCACGTGAAGGTGGTATTTACCTCTAACGCTAACCTCGTGAATTGTTTTCTCTTGAACTAAGCAGTGAGCGCCATTATTTTTATTTAATTTTTTCATTATTTTTCGTTTATCTTTCTCCCCTTTTTCTCAGCAGTGAATTTTTAAGATCATGGTTTATTCTATCCTTGATCGGCCGTTACCTATATATGATTTTTCCCATGAAAATATCCAAGAATGAGGTTTATCCCGGTGACGTAATGATCGAGTGATGGTGGTATTTACCTCTAACCTCGTGGATTGTTTCTTCTTGAACTAAGCAGTGAGCGCCATTATTTTTATTAAATTTTTTCATTATTTTTTGTTTATAGTTCTTCCCTTTTTCTCATTTTTTGTTTATATTTCTTCCCATTTTCCACATTTCTTCCCCTTCTTATCATGGTTTATTCTATCCTTGATCGGCCGGATATTTTTCCCATGAAAATATCCAAGATTACATTCTTATTCACAGAATGAAGGACACGGAAGTTCTGCTGCTTACAAGAAAGTATTAATGGGTGTAAGCTTTTCAAAGCAGAATTTGTAATAAAGTTTACATTTCAAGAAGTCCAGAATGAGAGAAATACTGCTACCATTGTATCAGCAGATGTGAAAGCTGAATATAAAAAACAGAAATACAACTTAATAATGACCATTGCAAATGCAAGTGACAATGAGGTATGAATGTTTTCATATTCCATACCCACACAGCACACTTCCTTGAAACAAGGTTGGCTTTCAAGTGAATTTACCATGACAGAGCAAAGTTGCTAATTCAAGGATATCTCAGACCAACTTCAAGTTTGGAAAATTACGCATGCCAAATCAAGCATACTACTGGCTTAAAACTTCTTTGACGTCAAGTAACTGTCCGCGCATGCTCTTACTTCTTATTTGCATATAGTAGTCTTACTAGATCGGTTATATCGTTGTCGTCATCTCGCGAAAAACGAAGTAAGTGCAGGTGAATTAAAGGAAAGGTAAATAGTTATTTATTTATTTTTATAATAACTTTGTTTATTTAATTGCTGGGTGGTGTGAACCGGGGAATCACGCATATGATTTAACTTGGCATATTTTTTTCTCCATTAGCAGGGCCCGACTTAAACTACCTGGAGCCCCGGGGCAAGCCTATTCTGGGGGTCCCCTTGCAGTGACATAAGAGCTCTTTAGGTTGCAGGATTTCTGCATACGCCTGTAGGGGGGCCCCTTCCAGAAGGGGGGCCCAGGGCATTGGCCCCGTATGCCCTGCCGTTAGTCAGGGCCTGCCCATTAGAAGAATTAACGTGAAGGGGCGAAAGTGTATATGTGTGTGTTTGTGGGGGGGAGGAGAGGAGGGCAATCTATTGTAATTTAAAGTAAAATTGAAAAGAAGTTAGTGAAATCCCATTCAGTATTTGAGCAAAATCATCTTTGGAATTCAATGAAGCATTGACTTAAAACTGATACACTTGATTCTCAGGTGAGTAATTTTCAAGATGAAGACGTGATTTTTTTTTTTTTTTTTTTTTTATGTTAAGGCCTTTTATACACATTTTTCAGAGACATAAAGTCAAAATTGCCATTGTTTGATTCATTTCACTTTTCTTGCCTGAGTGCGAACATAATTAAATTTGCCATTCGTTTTCATTTTTTTAATTAATTTATCTATTTATTTCACTTGAAGAACTAATGGGAATGGGAGTGTGGAGGAATGTTTCTTGAAATTTATCTTAAATATGCTTTTGCAAATCCTTGATGCTTGAGTACTAGTAGCAGCCAGAAATTCGCATATTTTGGTTATTTTTCACACTCCCCTGCTGAGATGAGGGAGGGGGTAATGTCTCCAAATTCGTCACATACTTTTTTGCGGGATGGGAAATTAAAAAAAAAAAAATGTAATGGATATTTTAAATTTTCGATCTCTGATCTCTGTAATACAATTAGGTGGAGTACAAGATGGTCGGGGGGGGCGTAAAACTGTGTATTAAAATTTCACACCCGTCAAGACGTGGAGCACACCTTAAAAATGAATCATTTGAGAAAACTCATAGTTCTTTACTTGTAAAAGGAAGTGTTTGTCTGTATGCGATGTGCGGGAAAAACTATAAGTACAGTTTTGATTTTTTTTTTTTTTTTCCCCAAGAGTAACGAATGCATGCAAATTTGCTTTTAGATTTTCTATATTCCAATGATATTTTTAAAAAGTTTGTTTTATGCGACTTTTTGCGTTTCTTCTCCGATTTTTTTTTTTTGAGTTGTAATTTCAATATGATATCAATAAAAACAAAACGGATACAATTTTTTTTTATTTTAATTTTTTAACATTGTGTTTTTTTCTTTAATTAGAATGATTTAAAAAAAAAGACGGGGGGGGGGGGGTTAAACCTGGATCATTAAAAATTTTTAATAAAACTCACGTCCTAATAACATTAAAATATTGATTTTATCTTATTTATTTAAATATTAATTTCAATTAATCGAATAGTCTTGTGTGCATTTACCCAATTTTTCATGCGTAAACTAATGTGTATGCATATTTAGTTCATGTTAAATTAAATGTGTTTCTAATCAATATAATGAAGCTCAAATAATGAATTGTAAATTACATTTTATAAGCAGCTGTATATTATGGTATTTGGCCACGGATTTGATTTGCTGAGAAAAGTTGCTAATCGAAGTATATTTATTTTAACATTTTAGTTTTTCTTCGTCTTCTTTCTTTCTTTCTTTCTTTCTTTTTTTTTTTTTTTTTTTTTAATTCATCTGAATATAGTGACTAGCGATGCAGGTAAAGCCTGCTGGTTTAAGATAATGATAAAACTTTGATTATCATGTAAACAGTACAGACATAGCTGCTGTTAGATGCATAATTATCGAGATGGAGTTGTGACGCTCTTCGTGTATGATGATGTACTTCATACACATTTTTAAATGAAATAAACTCAAAATGTAACTTTTTCACTTGAGTTACTTTTCTTGCCTGATTGTTAATTGAGAAAAGTTGAGTTTAATTAACTTTCTTCACTTGAGGAATAAACATCAATTGGGGGGGGGGGATAATTTATCGGAATTTATCTTAAAATTACAAGATTTTGAACTATGAATATACACACCGATAAAAATTTGCATTACTCGGTATTTGAAACATAAACATGTGCATCATTTTTCACAATATGTTATATATTAAAAGAAAAAGTAAAATATGATGGATATTTTTAATATTCTATCTCTGTAATTCAATGCGGCAAAAGATCACAAGATAAAGGTAACATTACTCTCCCCAAAATGGGAGGTGTATGTTAAACTATATAATTTCGAACATCTGCAAGAAAAGTGATACATCTGAAAAATGCAGTATTTAAGAAAAACCGTGTACGATACTTCATTGACTAGCATTTACACAAAACTTTTATAACTCTGCCTTTCTTATGGATAATTTTCGAGATAGGGATGTGATTTTTTGTGAATGTTGAGGTATTTCACACATATGACACAAAATGAAAATGTAATTTTTTGACTTACTTTTCTTACCTAGATGCCTCAATGTGGTAAATTAAAAAATAAATAAATAAATAAATAGCCCATTATATATACATACCAGATGCGCCAAATGTTCGTTAAAACTTTAAAAATTTATAAAAAAGGAATAAATGATGATAAAAAGGTGGGGTTTGCACGAATGTCATTAGAAAGAGGGCAGATTTTTTTTTTTTTAAGAACAAAAAAAAAAAAAAAAAAAAAAAAACCGATAGGTGGCGTTTTGGTGCATATACGAAGCTGATTTATGCGTATCAGGTTGTCAATAAAACACCTGAATGCACATGGACTCTTCATTCATGAATGCCTGACTCTTCATTCAATGCTGGCGTTATGCTATCGTTGCAGGATCACGCATTGATTATAAGAATGACGAATGAGTAACAGACGCACCGAGGAAATTTCGCACTGCAAAAGGATTGAAGAAGGAAAAAAAGGACCCATTTCACTATCAGGGATACTGAAACTTGTGAAGTGTAGAGCCCTCGATTTAGAGAGTAGCGACACGGGAGAAACGGGCGCAATTTTGGAGATAAGCTCGCTCCAATCTCCCCGTATTTCAACAGGAAAAAGAAAGGGATTAAAAGACTGAAATCAACAAGGACTTCTGTAAATCGAATATATTTAAATGTATGTTATTTTTAAGTACTCTTCAATTTTTTTTAAGCATAAATTGTGAAATGCATGAATGAATTAATTGATAAAATCCTTTTTTTATTCCCCCTTTAATCATTCCTACTTTATTGCTGGTCAAATTTACAACTTCCTTTAAAAGACAAAAATATCTATTTTATTAAGCTACTGATACTGAAAATTCGACTTTAGTTAAAAAAAAAAAAAAAAAAAAAAAAAAAAAAAAACCAGCCTCAAGAACAAATAGACTGGTTTATATATTATATATATATATAAAGAATATTTTTATTGTGCTTGTGTAACACTAAAACAGAATATTAATATTGTATTTTTACAGTTAATTGCAATAGTAACATTTGCTTATACATAGAAAATAACGCTTTTATTGAGTATAGCCATGTTGTATAGAGAAAGGGTAAAACTAACATTACAAAAAATATAATCAATTTATATTACATAGTTAATAATAATGAAAAACAAAGTATTTAAATTTATAAATAAAACTTGATTAAAATTTGATAAGAATGTGATAGTTTTCTTAATTAATATTAAACATAAATTTAGTTACATATTTACAATGAGATGTCTTTTGGATATTTCTTTCAAATAAATAAATAAATAATAATAAAAACCGAAGCCTATTTTTGTTTTCTGAGAAATAGATAAAAAATTCTGTACGAAACAGAATTTAATTTAGTGTGACAGGACTTTTATTAGTCTATTCTTCCATATAAAGTCATGCGGTAACTGTGTTGCATTCTTTAGCAACGGTTACTGCATTCATTTCTTAATTTTTTAACACGAGTTTTCTTAATTTAATTATATAATATATCCATTGGATTAAAATAATCTAGTCTGAAGAGAATAATTTCAATTTGTTTAATTGATAAAGACAAATAAATTAACTGTTTAATTAATTACTATTGTAGTTTTTAGAGTTTTTCTTTCCTTTGAATAATTCCATTCGGATATTTTGAATTTTTGTGGCATGGAATCGCCTGTTATTTTTTATTTTACTGCATTTTACATTAATATATATATATATACTATCATTATATATACACATATATATATTACTTGATGCGATTAAAAAACATTTTCTAATTGGTCTAAATATACAAAAAGTGTAAAAATAAGTAAATAAATAATAAATAACTGATTTATTTATTTATTTTTCTTTTTAATCTTAAAATATAAAATTTCGGTATTCAGCAGTGATTACTATCAAAATTTCTATTGCAGGTACTATATCAATTTAAATTTAATATTCTTTTTAACTTGTTGCCAAAAGAAAAAACATCTTTACATATTAAAAAAAAAAAAAAAAAAAGAAAAGAAAAAGAAAAAGAAAAAAGGAAGAAGGAAAAAAGCAAATGATGACGAAGCGAAATGATAGTTGTTTTTCATTTTAATAAAAATATATACACGATATTTAATTAAACTAAAAATAATTTAATTAAAAACGTAACAACAAGTTGGAATTTAAAAATAAATAAAAATAAAAATTCTTTCTCATATTTACATAGTGTTGTTATGTTAAAAGTCAGATTCTCTTCTTTTCTTTTCCTTGACAAATATTTTCAAGTTCGAGAAATAATTTAAATATATATATATATTTGATGTATACATAAAATTAATTTTTGAAACTTTTAAAATATGTTAACATTGCAATTTCATGGTGCTTTCTTATTATTTTGGATCATCAGTAGTCAGATAATTTGTAATTTGAAAAACAAATTTTGTGTTTTTTTGCAATTTTATGAATTATACATCCAGCAAGATTATATGAAACATTTTTTTTAGCTTTTTCTTATTTTCAAGTCTCTATGATTTGATATGTCCCCCAGATATTAATTATTTGTATAAAATGTTTTTCAAAACTGATGTCGATACACAGTTTTTCTAAAAAATATTTTTTGAAATATCATTTACTTCTATAGTATTGGAGAAATTTTCTATACTTGATTTTCTTAAACTTTTATGAAAGAAAAGTTTTCTTTCCAGTGTATTTTCTTTTTCTATATTTTCTTTATTTTCCTTCTCGAATTTAAATTCATGAAAATATGAACATAATCCTTTTCAGAATTTTCATCATACTCATAACTTCCCTTCACACCACCATAAAAAAAAAAACTGAGCCAAAATAATAATTCTTAGGCCTCTTTTAAACTCTTTACAATCAGAAACTTAATTTTTCATCATTATTATAGAAAAAAAAATTTCAATATCATATTTTAAATTGTAATTATCTAAAACGAAAGTGATCCCTTCAGTACACATGCAATGGCTAAGAATCAGTTTATCCACAAAATGGCGCCCGTGACGTCACTTACCCTTCTTGACCAATCCGAGAGTGAGCGGCAAAGAGAAAAGCGTGTCGCTACTCTGTAAATCGAGGGCTCTAGTGAAGTGCTTCGAAGAAACGGGTCGTTTGGAATATCGTTCACGTAGTGGTAGACCTTCCTTGAGAGAAGGGCGTGTTGATTCGTCATTCTTATAAAAGAGCTTGATAATCAACGCTTGATCCTGCAACGATTGCATAACGCTGGCATCGAATGAAGAGTCCATGTGCATTCAGGTGTTTTATTGACAACCTGATATGCATAAATCAGCTTAATGTATACAACACAACGCCACCTATCGATCATTTTTTAACTATTTTTTTTGTTCAAAAAAAAAAAAAAAAAAAAAAAAAAAAAGTCCTCTTTCTGATGCTATTCGTGCAAACCGCATCTTTTTATCATCGTTTGTTCTTTGTTAATGAATTTTTAAAGTTTTAACGAACTTTTGGTGCACCCGTATATTTCTTCTATCATGCAGGTTTTTTTTTTTTTTTAAATATTTGAAAATCAAACGTTCATAGTTAATCTTATCAAATAGTCTTACTTAAATGGAATTAGCATTGAAAATTAATGTAGATTAGAACAACGTAATGTTTTATGGTAGCACTGAAAATCATTCAGTGGTGTGATATATTCATAGTAGCGTGGAAATTATCACCAGCATTGCAAAATTTAGTTAGTGTCTTAATTTCTTATTTGAATGAAAACAATATTGTTAGGTAACATTAACAGATTTTAATTAAAAAAGAAGAAGAAGATGAAGAAGTCTGTCTATACCGGACATATTAAAGTTAACAAAGCAGTTTAGAAAAACCTCTCTTCTCTGCATCACACTCATAATCCAAATCACTGAGTTCGTATATTTTTATATTTTTTTCCCTCAAGTCGTCCAATTCCCAAGAGGAGTGTACTCGTAAGGTAAAAAAGAACCTTTTCCCCACAAGGCAACTGCCAATCAGAAAATTCTATGACACATGAGAAACTAAAGCTGCATTGAAACACTGGCAACAATGCAGGGCGATAAAGTCATAAATTATCCACTGTCCGAAAGTGGTCCGTGAAATTTTGCATATGTTTACAATGAAGGACATTACTTTTTATTGCTCTTTTACAAAAAAAGAAAAAAAAAAGACTCAAGTTCCCCATGCAATTATCGTAGTAGGAGGTTTGTCAGAGCAGGAAACTTCTCTCCAGCTTCGCGACAGCTCAAATTACACATCAAAGTAATCTGAATAGAGTTGCCCTTGTCGCCTTGCTGTTGCCAGAGTTAGAACGCAGTTTCAGTTCCACATCTAGCGAGATAGTTCATTGGATAACTGTGTGGTTCCAAACACACTATGTTCAGCCCCTTGTATGCAGGCGAAGTCGGCAACATTACAGTGGAGCGTGAAATCGCGGCCTTTATAAAACTGGCCAGTTGAATATCCTCTCGGAATGTACCCGATCATATTTCACAATCTCCGAAATGTTAAACTTCTACAGAAATTTAAGAAGACTACCTTTTTCTTTTTTTTGTAATGTTTAATAAAACTTATTTAAAAAGATTAGATACAGATTTTGCAGTATTTTTAACAGAAATATTAAAAGTAAAAATATAGCAAAAATTTTTTTTTGTAAAATTTACATTAACGTGCACTGTTTATTTATTTATTTATTTATTATTATAAATAAAAAAACTAAAAATTTCAAATTCCACCCCTAATTCTTTTAGATAAGTTCATAAAAAAGAAAAGAAAAGAAATAATTTGGTGTGTCACTCATACGACTTTCTCTTACCCTGAAATTTTATACTAAAAGTACAGATTGGATATTAAGGGTTAAAATAACCAGTACTGTTATGTAAACCAATGTTAAAATAATTCAAATAAGACTTAAAACAGCTTTATTTGACAAATAATTCTATGTGAGAGAGACTGTCGCCCCCCTCAACCCCCTGTTTCATTATTGTATCTACATTTACACAGAATTCAAATCTGTTATTAAGTTCAAAGGTTTATTTAAAATTTTTCTGACAAATTTCACATCAAAATTCCTTAAAACTTAACAATCTTGTACAAACTTTTCTAGTAACAAACGCATTAACTTCAAAATACATCATTTGGATCGCCTGAAAATATTTGTTTTTCTCTAACACATGTAGTCAAAGATCAAACTATAGAACTTGACTTCGCTATTCAGGAAGCCTCAAAACGTGTAAATATACAAAAAACCAAGTGATGAATATTTATCTAAAAAAAAAAAAAAACATTATTTACCATATTTCTTTTGAGGAATTAATTTCAATTAATGAGCAGATTTCTTGGACATGGTAAAATATTATATGGTATAGTATATTATAGTAAAGCACTTCCATTAACAAACAAAAAAGAATGTTATGGCTTAAATTTTGGCAGTCCTGTATATCTTCTGAAAGTTATGTAGACATCACATGGTGCATATAAATATAATCCTATTAATAACACACCGATGAAAATGAAATACACTTCTATGAATTTTCAAGTATTGTTGCATTATAATCTAGTTCTTTTGTGTAGCCCTGTAAACGAACAATGAATGATTTCTATACCATATTTACATGAAACATGTTTTTACGCATCTAAAGCATATATATTCGTTTCATTTGTTTTAATGCAGTCTATAGACGTTAAACTCTACTTGCCTGCAATTTCCCCCATAAACGCAATATACACTCCTTCTCATATTTATAAGGACACTTTATATTTTGAAATAACTAATTAAAAATAAATGTAAACAAGATTATACTAAGTGCATTTAATATATCTAGTATTCTAAAAACCAAAACTAATATATTATTTTTAATATAAAACAAAATTAATAAAAAATAATGCAAAATTTGTTTTTCTCCACGTTTTTAGATGTTCATAATTATAGGGACAATCCAGATTTTTTCGTTTTATTTCACTTACTAGCGGATAAATTACAGTTGACATGCGAATTTGTTAACTACTGGGCTAGATTAATTCATACATAAGCCTTAATATTTTCTTGGACGGACATTACTGGTAATTGCTCGAAAAAAAGAACGTTCAAGTAGTGAAGTATGCTAAATGTGTTTTTTAAGTGGAAGGATAATTTCAATCCGCCGAATTTCTAATGAAATTCGAAGGTCTAAAATTGCTGAAGGAAATGGGATCAAACGTTGAACTGCTGGTTCGATAGGAGAGAGATCCGATGCAAAATCAGAGTTGTTTTACAGAGATCGAGGACTCATAATTCCTCTTACTGTTCTACTCATAATGACTGCTGCTGAATTTGCTCGTAATTTTTAACGAAAGTTTAGGGTCCACATTTATGCATGTTTAAACTAATATATAATATGTTAAAATGACTAAAAAACCTGTAATAATCAATCAGCATTTAATGGGGGAAAGAATGTCTGTGTTAAAGTTGAATAAAGACAATATTAAATGGTAAAATGTTGCATTTTCGGATGAAAAACATTTTATTCTTGACTAACCAAATGGTTTTAACAGTTACTGGCACGATCTGAAGATAGCGAAAGACAGAGCAGATTTTTTAAAGGCAGATATGAATCGGGTATTTTAAAGGTGGATCTATGGTGCTCTGGGGAGCTGCTTCTACTGAAGGCAGAATGAATGTAGTAATTTTTTCTATTATTATGAACATCAAGAGAATATCCGCAAATTTTAAACGTGGAATTATCAGATTTTTGTTAGATTTTGGGGGGTAATAATATTTTTTTTCAACAAGAATTACATTTTTGCTCTACTTTTAGAGCAATAGGAAATAGTTTGAAGAAAGAAACTTCTGTGCTATTGCCTTTTCCATGGCCTAAAAGTTGAAAAAAACCTTAACTTATCATATTAGAAAAGTGCATGCAAGTGGAAAGCAATTTTAAATAGTTTAAATGTTTTAAGAATGTCATATATGCTATATGAAATGGTATTGAAACTGAATATTAAAAAAATAATGTATATTTATATACCAGAGAGAATGTCTGACTGTTTAACCCTAAAAAGAGACCCCATAAAATATTAATTTAAAGAATAACTGAAAAAAATTACTAAAATTCGAGCTGTCCTTATAATTGTGATTGTGAACACCTAAAAAATCGTCTTTTTACCATATTTAAAGTTTTTTATGATATAAAAACGATAAAACTTTTTAAATATAGTCTATTAATGAAATTCAAATCAATAAAAAATATATTTGTTTAAATAATAGTGTTCAGTGTTTAGTTAATATAGAAAAACGGGTGTCCTTATAATTTTGAGAAGGAGTGTATTTGAATTCTCTTGGGTGCCCTTGTACACGAACCAATTGCTTGATCTCAACGAAATGCTTAGTATATGATAGCATCCGTATATGATACACATTTAGAATACCAAGTATGAACTTTCTGCTATAATTTGTTTTTGAGATATGCTAATAACGGTCAGACACACACACACACACAGACGGACATACAGACACACATACACACACACACACACAGAGACTAACCACTAAAAACATGATTTTCGGATTCAGGGGACCTCAAAACGTGTAAATATAACAAGAACTCACTTTCGAAAATTTGACCCAAAAACAATACTTTCTTTACCTTATGGGTAAGAGAAAGCAAAAACCTGTGTGTAATAGTGTACTATTTTATAACATATTTATTGTATTTGAGTGTGTGATAAGCATTCAACTATAAAAAACACTTAACGTGAAGCTCATTTTCGTATATTTCAATTACACAACTTATATAAATTGTTATAAAATATTATTAATTAATTTTTCAAAGACCTCTACAATATAGCATACCCTCATTTGATTCTTTCAAATGTATTAAATTAATGTTACATCAATCTTATCTATAGAGGTTATTGGAAAAAGAAGATACTTAAAGTCACTTATATATTTATTCCTGAATTACTCGTTCTTCCTATTGTCAAAATTTTATTAAAATTCATGTATATAGAAATTCATTAATAGAATAAAAATATTTATTTTATTTTATTTATTTTTTCTTAGACAGCAAAGAAATTACAGATTTTGAATAATTTTCTTTTGATATACTGTCTTGTAAATATATGAATCTTGTAATATTTAAAGAATAAATATTATTTGTGTTCATGTTATTTGTGGCATTTCATTTGTTATTAAATTCGATCGATAAAGATGGACATTTTTATGTTTTGAAAACATGCATTACACAATGGATACTTTGTCCATAGCGGGTTGTTTATTTGAAAATTATTGGAATTTTAAATTAGCATTTTATTAGCATCATATTTCAAAAATAGATTTTTGAGATTATATATTTATATAAATTCGTGTTACATGATAAACGAAATGAAGAGGTTAAACTCAAAATATCAGCAAATAAAATGGATTAATAAGAAATCACCACAGAACTGACGTTTTAAATTATTACTTACAAAACTTTTAATAAACATCATAAAATGCAATAATCTCGCAACAGTTGTGTTGGGTCGAAAGTGCACACGATCTTTCATCAGGCGAACAAAGTAAGCACAAGGGTTGCAGTCAAAGTTTGCATTTTATGGTGTTTATTCAAAGTTTTGTAAGTAATAAAAACAAGTACAATTTTGGCTTCAATTAGATCATCACAAATAATAATTTTATGATTGAAAAGGTCTAATATTAAGGAAATGAATAAAAAAATTGATCATAATATATATATATATATATATATATATGTGTGTGTGTGTGTGTGTGTGTGTGTGTGTATTCTGTTTTAAATGATGTGCAATAGCTATTTTGTCCTATTGCTTCAAGTAAAAGGATGAAATCTAAAATTCCTAATCGGTTGAAATTTCTTTTTATTATAAATTACAAACTTCAATATTTATTTTAATATTATTTATTTATATTTGATGGTATTAATGTTTAAAATTTATTTTAAGGTAGAAATTATGTATATACAGTGATCTTTCATTTATGCTTGGGCCCAATGGACCATGACAAAAATGCGCATAAATGAAACCCCCCAAAAGGTTCTTAAAAGTGAAACACATCAGCCCAGTGCACATAGTAATTGTTAATTAATGCTATGTGCATATAATATTATTGAAAATTGTAAATGGGAAACACACACACATAAAAAAAGAGAGTATTTTTTTATTTAAATTTTCTTTTATTCCTATATAATTTCTTACAAAATAATTTAAAATCGAGGATTATTTTTGTTTTCGAGACTTTTCACAGAGCGATTTTTTTCAAGTTCACGAAGACATGAAGAAACTGCTTTAGTTCCAAAATTTAACTGAAAATAACCCCACAGAGTTCCTAACGCTTCCATTAATCTCGTTGGAGTTACGGGAAATCTTTGTCACATCTTCTTCATTATCTCATCGCCACCTTCTTCATTTTTGTCACTACCATTTATTTCAACTACTAAGCCACCAATTTCCCACAATTCAGCTGTGATTAAATTTTTATCTGGAGGAACATACAAACTGAAATGAAAAAATTTTGTCGAAGAAAAAATTCATGCATAAGTGAAAGGTGCTTTTTGAATTCCGTGCATAAATGAATAAGATTTATGACTGTTTTCCTATATTCCTGGCCCGGACCAAGAAAAAACTCGCATAAGTGAATAGTGCGTATAAGTGAGAGATTACTGTAGATTCAAACGATTAAATATTTTTACACATAAAAAAAAAAAAAAAAGATATTGAAGAATAATCTTATTTTGCATCACAGATTAACTTGAATAGATTCATATAAATGTAAGAATATGACAACATAAAAATGCAAAGAAGCGAGGATGCTTTTTCATGCAAGTATCTACTACTCCGATTCAAAAAATTAGAATAATGAAAAGAAATATGGTCAAGGGAAATGAAAATCGAATTTATCAAATAAATAATCAACAATATCAAATATAAAGTACTATAATATGAATCTGCATATTTTGCAGATTATAAAAATGTAAACACATTACAATGAAATAGAAAATATATTTAAATCAGCTAACAACAAAAAATTCAAAATATTAGAATACTTTCTAACATGGTTCAAAAAATTAGAATAATGAAAATATATTGAACATAATTTAAACTCTAAGTATTTTTACTTGCTAATCAGTACTTTGTTGCATCACCCTTAGCTTTAATGACAGCTCTTAAACGTTTTGGCATGTTTTTAACTAAAGGTTCACAATCTTTTTTATCCAAATTCGCCCATATGCTCTTTATACTAGAAATAAGTTCTTTTTTGTCTCTAGGCGCAACTTCTTGAAGTCGTTTCTTCATGATTCCCCACAAATTCTCGATAGGATTTAGATCGGGTGAGTTTGCAGGCCAAGGGAGTACAGGTATGTCCTTCTCTTTGAGCCATTTAGTTGTTGATTAGGAAGTGTGGGGAGAAGCTGAATCTTGCTGAAACAAGAAATCGTCATCACATAAATCCTCAGCTGTAGGAATCATGAAATGTTCAAGAATTTCTTGATAGACTTCTGAATTGACTGTTGTGGAAACAATACAGAACCTGCCTGGGCCTTCAGCAGTCATGCAGCCCCATACCATAACAGAGGTCGCAAATTTAAACGAACGTTTTAAACATTCTTTCTTATAAGCTTCATGTTTGAGTCTCCAGACACGTATACCTTGATTTCCGTGAGACACACAAAACACACTTTCATCGCTGAAAAGTATCTTTTTCCAATCGTCGTGATCCCAAAATAGCCTTTGTTTACACCATTTAACTCTAGCAGCCCTTTGCTAAGATGATAATAATGGCTTTATCTTAGGCACACGTGATCTAAAACCTAATTTGCGAAGTCGTCGTAGTGTTGTAGATTTGGAGACATTTATACCCATTTCTTTCCATTTTCTATGCACATATCTCACACTCCGAAAACGATGTTTCTTCACAATCATTTTCAATTGCCTTTCATCTCTTCTTGAAGTTACTGGCTTTCGACCACTTTTAAAGTGTTTATTTTGAAAACACTTATTATTAGAATATTCTCTCAAAACTCTACTCACACTTGCTTGAGAGCATTTCACTTCTTTTGCTATAAAAAGTTGTGTTTTTCCTATTTCGTGCAAGTACACAATACGATATTTCACAGCCTCAGATAAATCGCTCTTTCGTCCCATATTAAGCAAATACTACACTCCTTCTCATATTTATAAGGACACTTTATATTTTGAAATAACTAACGTTAAAATAATTGTAAACAAGATTATACTAAGTGCACTTAATATATCTAGTATTCCAAAAACCAAAACTGTTATAGTTTTTTAATATAAAACAAAAATAATAAAAAATAATGCAAAATGTGTTTTTCTCCACGTTTTTAGATGTTCATAATTATAGGGACAATCCAGATTTTTTCGTTTTATTTAAATTAATAGCAGATAAATTACAGTTGACATGCGAATTTGTTAACTACTGGGCTAGATTAATTCATATATAAGCCTTCAATTTTTCTTGAACGGACATTACTGATAATTCCTCGAAAAAAAGAACGTTCAAGTAGTGAAGTATGATAAATGTGTTTTTTAAGTGGAAGGATAATTTCAATCCGCCGAATTTCTAATGAAATTCGAAGGTCTAAAATTGCTGAAGGAAATGTGATCAAAGATTGAACTGCTGGTTCGATAGGAGAGAAATCTGATGCAAAATCAGAGTTGTTTTACAGAGATCGAAGACTCATAATTCCTTTTACTGTTCTACTCATAATGACTGCTGCCGAATTTGCTCGTAATTTTTAACGGAAGGTTAGGGTCTACATTTATGCATGTTTAAAATAATTAATAATATGTTAAAATGAATAAAAAACCTGTAATAATCAATCAGCATTTAATGGGGGAAAGAACGTCTGTGTTAAAGTTCAATAAAGACAATATTAAATGGTAAAATGTTGCATTTTCGGATGAAAAACTTTTTATTCTTGATTAACCAAATAGTTTTAACAGTTACTGGCACGATCAGAAGATAGCGAAAGACAGAGCAGATTTTTTAAAGCCAGATATGAATCGGGCATTTTAAAGGTGGATCTATGGTGCTCTGGGAAGCTGCTTCTACTGAAGGCAGAATGAATTTAGTAATTTTTTATATTATTATGAACATCAAGAGAATATCCGCAAATTTTAAACGTGGAATTATCTGATTTTTGTTAGATTTTGGGGGGTAATAATATTTTTTTCAACAAGACTTACATTTTTGCTCTACTTTTAGAGCAATAGGAAATAGTCTGAAAAAAGAAACTTCTGTATTATTGCCTTTCCCATGGCCTAAAAGTTGAAAAAACCATAACTTATGATATTAGAAAAGTGCATGCAAGTGGAAAGCAATTTTAAATAGTCTAAATGTATAAAGAATATCATATATGCTATATGAAATGGTATTGAAACTGAATATTAAAAAAAAAATGTATATATATATATATATATATACCAGAGAGAATGTCTGACTGTTTAACCCTAAAAAGAGACCCCGTAAAATATTAATTTAAAGAATAACTGAAAAACATTACTAAAATTCGAACTGTCCTTATAATTGTGAACACCTGAAAAATCATCTTTTTACCATATTTAAAGTTTTTTAAGATAGAAAAACGATAAAACTTTTTAAGTATAGTCTATTAATGAAATTCAAATTAATAAAAAATATATTTGTTTAAATAACAGTGTTCAGTGTTTATTTAATATAGAAAAACGGGTGTCCTTATAATTATGAGAAGGAGTGTACGCTACAATCAAATGCCAAACGACTTTTCATTTTCAACGGAGCACATTTTATAGTCCCACAGATGTTAATCCCGCAGCCGTTCTCTCAACTTATAAGAAAAATTTGAATATTCTAATTTTTTGAACCATGCTATCGAGGTATTCTATTTCTTTGAATTATTCTAATATTTTTTAAATAGTTAATTATTAATATATCAGATAAAAATAAATATTTATGTTATATTTATAAATGCTCTGAAGATAATTAGATACTTTTAATATATTTTTCCCTGGACGCAGTATGCAAATTGACGCGTTAGCAACATCAAACTCATTCTTTTTTACATTATTCTAATTTTTTGAATCGGAGTAGTATGTGAAACTAGTAATAGAATTTGGCTCACTTTGGAAATAAGAAATGGTAAATTCCTTCAACAAAACATCTGAAAGATGGAGAGAAAAGCCTTAAGTGTAATTATTATTTTTTTTTTTTTAAGATAGAATCATTCAATGCCTCACTTGGAAAAATATGACAAAATCAAAGAGTAATGCATAATAGAAAAAGAAGTCTAAAGTAACTTACACATGTAATACGGACATTTTTCAAATTGCATATGGTCCTTTCTTTAGAAAAGTTAATACTAAAAACTAAATTTTCTGCATTTCTAATAAAAAATTTCAATAATTAGGAAAAAACATGATTAAACTATTTTTCATTTAATCATTTGGTTCATAAATATATCGCAAATGTTTACTTTAACTCTTTAAATAATAACTCTTTAATAGTTTAACTCTTTAAGATATATTTTATTTTCATCCCTTAGTCTATACATGATATTTTTAATACAATTACAGTATAGTATAAAGAATTTAGACATAACCTGAAGAAAAAAGAAAAAGATCCTTTCCCACACATGTAATTACTCCACCCCCGCCCCTAATTTTCTTTCTTTCTCTCTCTAACTTTCCCCCCTCTCTCTTCTCTTCTTTTCTTTCTTTCTTTTCTAATTTGTAATTGGTATTCCTGTATTGAGAAAGTTGTGAAATTATACAGGTAATATGAAATCAAATTAACCACGCAACTCATGTAGGTTGACACTCCGAATATGATAACTTCAAACATTTATAAAACAGGTTTTGGATATATTAACTGAATTAATCCTTTTAAGAGTGAACATTGTTCAGGAGAGGATTCGAACCTGGGAACTTTGCATTAACGACTATAACATTCTATCAGTTGAGCTCTCCTGGTAGATAAGTGACCCACTAAATTTGCTTTCATAAAAATGAAATATTTCTTTTATGTCTTGCAAATACAGAAACGGTTTTATGGATATATTTTTTTCCCCTGTATATTAATAACATAACCGCTAAATATCAGTGAGTAATTGGAATAAAAACATTTGACTATTTATACAATTGTTTTTATTAATGGATTGTCCAAATAAATATTTACAATAGGGTAAAAATAAAGCAAGAATTCGAACTTGTGGCCTTTTGAATTAACGTCCAATATTCTTTCACTTTTGCTTTTGCAAATATTTGTCTAAACTATCAGAAATCTAAATAATAATACTATACAACTTTTATATGAGTGAACTATGCGGTTCCATTATCGACCGGGATAGTTCTATTCAGTTGGTAGAGCATTGTAGGACGTTAACCCAAAGGTTCCAGATTTGAATTCCTCGTTTACTTTTTGCTGTTGTAAAAGATAAATTGGCTAAACCATTAGAAATCTACTCGAAAATACTACTCGAACTTTGCAGAAACAAGAGTGTATTACAGCGATTCTCTGATTATTATGCCTGAAGCCAAAGCCATTGGTAATCTATGGGGAAATAATCTCAATTGTAACTCATTAATTAATTCATTTTTTTAATTCCGTTTTCAAATAAAGAAAATGTCCAATAATTAAATTGATTATCGTTTTATAAAAACTGATATTTTTATTTTATTTTATTTATTTATTTTTTAATTTTGTTTCGTAGCTGAGAAATGCAAATTTTCACTAAGTGAAATTTAGCATTTTATGTATTTAAAGTAAATTAAAAAAGAAAGAAAACTCATGCAGCACGCATTGATTAGTAACACTTTCCAACTGAACATAATTGTTGTATCGAATAACTTTTAATATTCTTTGCCTATGTTATCACACAACAGACAGAAGGACTGAAAAATATACAGATAGACTAATTGATTTTAAAATTACTCTTAGGCATTTTAGAAAGTGTTAAAAAGGCTTAAAGCAAAAGAAAATGCAGCCATTAGATTATAATTACAGCTTTTGATCTCTCTGAATATTTTAGTGTAGCCCTGTAAATCAGAAAGTTAATCATATCATATTCTATACAAAACATTATTTTAGAATATTAGCAATACATTTCAATATTTTTATGATTTTTAGTAGAAAGATTTTTAAATATAACTTTCAAAAGTTCTGTCCTAAAACGTAATGCATTGGCAATTTTTTTTTTCCCTTGTAAACAAACTAATTGTACAGGACCTATTACTGTAATTTTAAATGGGGAACATTCTATAGGGAAAATATTTATAAAAATAACACTCATAGAACACAATGCTTTTGAATGCTTTTGGGTGTCCCTGTACACAAACCAGAAGAGATATTCACTCCATTTTCAATATGGAGCATCCGATAGTGAACTTCAATAAAATATATCAGTTTCGGGAAATTCCATAAATATTTACAGGAGTTAGAGTGCTGGCAGACAGACAGACAGACGAATGGGCAGATACACAAACTGAAATCATATTCACACTTAAAAATGTTAGAAAGTGTTAAAAACGCTTAATGTAAACGAAAGTACAATTCTAGCATTTTTTTTATCAATAGCTCTTAATATAAATGGATATTTTTGTGTCACCCTGTAAATCTAATGCTAATCATGCTACATTCGATGCAAAGCATTTTTTTGTGCGTTTAAATAACATACTTCAATTTCCTAAAACTTCGTGGAAAGTAAAGTTATATTTGATTTATAGAAATATCTCTCATAGAACGCAATGCTTTGGAATACTTTTGAGTGTCCCTGTACATAAATAGGTGGTGGTATTTCCTCCATTTTATACAGGAAACATCCAATAGTGAATTTGAATAAAATATTTCAATTTCATTAAGATATATCTACAGTAAAGGTATGAAAATATGGTTTATATAAATACATCTCATAGAGCACAATGCTTTGAAATACTTTCGGGTGTCCTTGTACTCAAACCAGTAGGCGTATGAACTCCATTTTCAATAGGGAACGTCCGATAGTGAACTTGAATAACATATATCAATTTCAAGAAATTCCATAAATATTTACGGGAGTTAGAGCTCGGACAGACAGACAGACGAACAGGCAGATACACAAAACTGAAATCATATTCACACTTAAAAAATGTTAGAAAGTGTTAAAAACGCTTAACGTAAATGAAATTACAATTCTAGCAATTTTTTAATAATAGCTCTTAATATAACTGGATATTTTTGTGTCACCCTGTAAATCTAATGCTAATCATGCTATATTCTATGCAAAGCATTCTTCTGTGCATATAAATAACATATTTCAATTTTCTAAAACTTCGTGGAAAGTAAAGTTATTAAAATTTGATTTATAGAAATATCTCTCATAGAACGCAATGCTTTGGAATGATTTTGAGTGTCCCTGTGTATAACCCGATGGTAGTATTTCCTCCATTTTAAACAGGAAACATCCAATAGTGAACTTGAATAACATATTTGAATTTCATTAAGATATGTCTACAGTAAAGGTATGAAAATATGGTTTATAGAAATATCTCTCATAGAACACAACGCTTTGAAATACTTTCGGGTGTCCCTGTACACAAACCAGTAGAGGTATGAACTCTATTTTCAATAGGGAACGTCCGATAGTGAACTTGAATAACATATATCAGTTACAAAAAATTCCATAAATATTTACGGGAGTTGGAGGCGGAGAGCAGAAAGACAGACAAGCCGAAGTCATTAACACTTTTTAACCTTGTTAGAAAATAGAAAGTGTTAAAAAGTTAAAAAAAAAAAAAAAAAAAAAAAAAAAGTAAAGGATCGATAATCAATTTGCACTTGTGAATTTTCTGTATGTGAAAACATAATTTAAAAATATTCAACAAGAATGGAGGATACCTAATCTCACCGACTGCCAAGACTCATGTTATTCAATAGAAAAATTTGTGTTCACAACCAGTCATTATCTAATGTATTTATTTATTTTGAAATTCTTTTTTCACTATCAGATAATTTTCAATCATTAAATTAGTACTCGTTTTTAAAAAACTTATTTGTCACATTTATAATATTTTGTTTTCAGCTAACAATTGCGAAAGTGCACTAAATTAGTTTTAACTGAAGATATAAAATATTAAAAATATATTTTAAAATACCAGTACTGATTTATTGGTCGTGAATTTTCTGAATGTGAAAACGAAATAATATTAATAATAAAAATCAGTAACATTATTCTGGAAACACATTTTACCATAGAATACATTTGGATGCCGGCTAGATTAGGTAGAGTAGAGAAGAGGATTTCTCCGCAGCTGGCTTCCGGTGACGATAAGTAGAAGGTCCTTTTGCTTTTGAGGTACAGTCGGCAGAAAAAGTATCCAAGCACTAGCAAAAATTCTTATATATATATATATATATATATATATGTATCTATAAGTACACTTAATACAGTTTTATTAAATAAATCCTTGTCGAGTTCTGTTCTTAATCAACCTAAAAACATGATTTGAAAAGGATTTATTGAACAAAACAGTATTAAGTGTAATTTTTTTAATATAGGAATTTTTGCTAGTTCTCGATACTTTTACTGCCGACTGTATCATCTTAAAAACATGCTTGGCAAATAAAATTTGATTCATGCTTGCTGCATCAAGTGTAATTCGTACTTGATGCATCAAGTATAATTCATATTTGGTGCAGCAAGTATAATTCATACTTGATGTGTATTACTTGATTCGTGTGAGCCGTGGCAAGCATAGTGCATGCTTGATACACATAACTTGATTCATGTTTGATATATCAAGTCTAATGCAAGTGGGACAAGTGTAAACTAGGATTCTTGATCTTGACTTGCATTAAACTTACAGGCTTGAAATGTCCAGCTCGATGCAAGTTTCTTGACTTGAGTAGTCAATGTTCATGATAGCTTAATGCAAGTTCTCTGTGCTGTCTGGGTAGCGTTGAATGTGATTGAAATTAGTTGTAAATATATTTGTAATACTATAGTTCATTATTGTATCTCTTCCATTCCTTGTATAAATGATTATTATTTTTTTTTTTTTCATTATGCTGTGTTTGTAGTGTAGCTAGAATGAGAAACTTTTTAGACTATTCGAGTGAAGCATACATGGTGAAATGTATTAAAATTAAGTAGTTTATTTTTTATTTATGACCCAATTTAATCCCCTTCTCCCGTATTTTTGGAAGTGCCTATTAAAATTAATAAATAAGCTTAGTGTAACTACATATTTTGCAAAAAACCATATTTAAAACGTCTAATTCTACAAGGATACCCAGCTTGATAAATTATAGAGGTAGGTGCGCAATTCTAATGATATATATATATATTTTCTTTTTAAAGATATTAATTGTTTATAATTTACTTATTTCAATTAGTTTTGATTTTATTTTCAGTGATGAAAGTTCATGCAATAACTTTTATTCTTCAAAAATTGCAACTTTAAGAAGTTATTGTGCCATAAAACATAAAGTTCATTTTTGTTAAATGATTAATGTAAACTGTTATTTTATTCATCTCAGAGAAATCTGTTTCTAAAATTTTTTATAGATATCTGTGTTTGAGCCAGAATCATGGACATGATTTAAATGAATGGCAATGGTTACACTTTTTCAACACCTTTATATCATATGGCAGCCTTGAATCACATTATTCACATAAATTACACCCCTCACCCAAATTAAATATTATAGGATATAAAATGTATGTATATATATTCCCACACCTCTTTTTACCTAAATATTTTTCATGTATGTTAATTCCAATTTGTTGATTTAAATAAAAAATTGACCAAATGCATTAAAAAAAAAAAAAATGTTGTGTTTGTGTAAAATGCACGCTGCAAGTATAATTTTACGCGTGTACAAGGAGACTTTCTACTTATTGCCTGCTGAAGCCTAAGACCATCATATATTCTGTGAGGAATTTTATTACAAAAGTAACTCACTACCTAATGTATGTTTTTAAGTTTCATGTTCACATTCAGAAAAAGCACAATCATTAAATTTTTTTCTTGTTTTCTAAAGTGTTATTATTGCTACTATTATTTTATTCTTTAAATTAGAAATTGAATTTATTCATTTTTCAAATTTTATAGGCTATTTCTACCTAAAAAATTAAGTTTGATAACTATAAAATTACATCCCCAATTATCAGTTTTGACAGTTAGGTTTAAGGTTTAAAATTTTTTTTTGCTTCAACGCAAGCCAGTCGAATTTTAAAGTGACTGCATTGTCTTTTTAAATACATTATACAGGAATTTAATCAAAGCTAACAAATTACACCAATAAAGCAATACTGCACACTAAAAGCAACTTCAAATTTACAGAAAATATCAAACGAATAAAATTTTATTTTTTCTCTGTGTTAAACCTGAAAGTAAACCAAAATAATTAGTAAAAGAAAAAAAAAAATCTGTTATTTTATTTGAAGATGTTAATTCATTATTTGGGTAATTTTATCATTCCACAAGATTGTAAGAAAAGTTTGTCTACTGTTAAATTGTTATTTAATTTAATCAGGCAAGAAAGTTTTCAGACTTCAGTCTGAAATCCTTCCTTTTCAAGGCCATGTTGGCTGTTTCTGAGATCAGTGTAAATCCAAAGAGAAACCATAACCAAAATTTGTGTGTGTGTGTCGGGGGGGGGGGGGGGGGGGGGGTGTAGAAAATCATTTTAACTTCCCAAAGTATGTGACTATTTTGCTGAAAATTCAACAAAATTACTGCTTTAATGTTTTTAAATTTTATTTTGCTGCAAATTTTTGAAATAACATGATTATTTTGCTGTTAAATGTGACAAAATTTTGTACTATTTTCAAAGTTAATTCCAGAAATAAAAGGTTATTTTAGTGTAATACAATATATTTGCTTTTTTGGTAGCAAATTTCTGAAACGTGCAATATTTTCGCAGTTGATTAGGGAATTATGAGTTTATTTCACTACTCTTAAAAAGAAAAAAGAAATTGCATTTATTTACAGCTAAATTAAATGCTGAAGTTAGGGGTAATTTTTGCTACCAATTTCCAAAATAATGAATAATTTGGCACTACCAGGAATGAAACTTTTTTTTTTTTTTTCAATATGTGTGTCTAAAATATGCAATTATTTCATTAAAATTTCTGCTTTTTTGTTTAAATGTATGATTAACAAATATGCAAAATTTGCTGATTCTTTTTTTTTTCTTTTTTCTGCCAACTTCAATGAATTTACTAATTGATTTGTTTACTGTAAGTTAACAATTGTACACTTTTGTGTCTTAATTCGAAAAATACATATTTTTGCCTTTTATTGTGTGCAAGTTCAGACTTTTCATTTTTTATAAAACAATTTTATTAGTTAGTTATTTTTGTTTGTAATTCTTTTTTTAACAAAGAGAGATGGATAACAAAGGTGAGCCTGAACCTTCGACTACTTCTGAAACACGAGATACAGCAGACCCAGACCATAAAGCGAAAAAAAAAGAGGCGACTTCGACCGCAAAGAAACGTGCCATCTTAAAGAAGTTTCATCAGATGAATATTATTCAATATCTAAAGCCAGCAAGTCCACAACCTGAAGCACCCCCACCATCCCACTGGAGAAAGCCATCAACCTGAGGCACCCCACGACAGCCGACACAGAGAGCTTGTAAATATTTGTAGAAAAGGATGTAAATAAATGCGAAAGCCTGGTGAGTGTCTAAGTTGTGTGGTGTTTATTAAAATCACTGCACGACTAAGATAACTCTCCCTGGCAATGCAAAGAAGAAATGGATATCGCTTTATCAAAGGATATGGAGGTAATAATTTAATTTTTTTTTTTTTTAGTTAAATTATTAATTAATTTATTTTTTAATTTAATTTCATGTAAATAAAAAAATAATTTTTTATGACAATCTTATTTATTTAAACACTTATATTTAAAACTAGTATGTTGTGACCACCACAAGACTTTCCTCTATATTTTCCTATACAAATTCACTCAGTAATAATATTTAAAAAAAAAATCCAAATTTTTTTTCGTTAAAAGTAAAAAAAAAATCAATAACTTTGTTTTGAATTATCACACACTAAAAATTACACCATTTGATTTAAAGGTATTGACGAGACCTTTCGAAAGATATCCATCTTGAAAATTTACCCCCCCCCCCTCCCTGTGGGGAAGTACCAATGGGGGGGGCGGAAGCGATGCCCCCACATGCACAAAATTTTTTCCTAATTAACTATTACTATTATCAATAATTCATATTAATTTTACAATCACAGGTTAAGAATAACTCTCATTATGTACATTTATACGAAATTTTGTCCTATACTGCCATGTTAAAAATTTAGAAAAAATACGATCACAGCGCCACCTGTTGAGCGATTGATCTCCAAATCTAATGAGCACCAGTTAATGTCAGGGACCAACTAAATACCGAGTGGTTAAATTTCGTTAAAAAAAAAATTAAAAATTACCGATTTTTTTATAAGTTTCTTTTTGTAAAAAGTAAAAAAAAAATCGAAAACTTTGTTTTAAATTATCACAGATTTATAGTTCAACCATTCGTTTTAAAGGTATTGACGAGACCTTTTGAAGATACCCATCTTGAAAATTTACTCCCCTCGAGGGGGGACTTCGTTCCCAGGGGGGTTGACGAGGCTCCTACACATACAACATTTTTTTCCCAGTTGAATATCTCTATTATAAATAATTCTTGTAAATTTCATAATGATTACTAAAAAATAATTCTCTTTATGCACATTTATTCAAAGTTTTGTCCTATATCACCATGTTAAAAATTTAGAAAAAGTGGGAGGGCAATGCAACCTGTAAGACAATTTTTACTAAAAGTTGATAGGCAGTAATTTATGTCAAGGTCAACTACATACCAATTTGTATGAAATTCTGTGCAGTAGTTCCTGAGATACAGTTGCCACAAAATTTTGTCACACAGACAGACATTTTCTAAAAATGGTCAAATCGTGTTCTACAGCTCTCAAAACGTGTAAATCCATCAAAAACCCGAGGTCGAAAATTTTTACGAATCCAATACTTTCTTCTATTGAATATAGAAGAAAGTAATAATGATTGTTATTATAATGAAAGATCAGGACCCTGTGCATTTTCCGGAATGTGTGTATACGCAAGCGAAGTGTGACGTCACTGACCATCCGTGGATGCAAGAAAAATATTTCTTATGTTAATCGCCCATTGTATTTTTTGTAAAAAAATTATTAAAAATCAAGGGAAATTATTTCCCGATTTCAATCCCCATATTTAGGGATAGATGTGTATTAGTTATCGTGCGCATGCGTTAGATTAAGTTGTTTTTGCTGTAAATCTGATAAAATGTGAATTTTAAATTTCAAAACTCTAGGGGAAAAAATGGCAAACTTCTATATTCGATTGAAAACATAAGCATTTCATTCATTCAAAAGGAAGATATTTACACAATAAATATCCGACTAATATACTAATTAAAAGGAAAATGATAAATATTCTATCATACTTTGAAGTCAAATTTGTTTTCAAATATCTAAATAAAGTATCTGATATAAGACACTAATATTTTGCAACGGAATATATTTCATATGTCATCCTTGACGGGAAAAAAATATCACCAAATTATTTGGCGACCATACTTAATTCCTTTCAAAAATCATGGTTATTTTAACAACGTATATTAAGAAAATAATCAGTAATGTGAAACAATATTTCGTACAATACATATTACGAAAATATACATCTGGCATGTATATTTTCTTATTACGTTTTTGATCGCCAAATACAACAAACGCCAAGGACGACAGAGTCTTGAAATTAAAAATTAAAATTTTGTCAATTTGACAGCAAAATAACTGAATCTAACACATGCACATGATAACTAATACATATCTACCAGAATATAGGATTAAAATCGGGAAATAATTTTCTTTGATTTTTAATAATTTTTTACAAAAAATTCAATGGACGATTAACATAGGAAATCTTTTTCTTGCATCCACGAATGGTCAGTGACATCATCACTTCGCTTGCGTATTGACCTGATCGCCTTCTTCATGTTTGTGTTTTTTGTTGCAATGATGGTCGCAATCCAATTTTCTTTTATAAATCGTCATCTCTCAATAAAGAATTATCTGAACTATTAGGAAGTGCCTCGTCCTCAAGATTTATTGAATCACCGGTATCCCCATAGTGCGGTTTGTCCGGTTCAACTGGACGACCCATTGTTTTGTCTAGTATCTTTTTAAGTATTTGCTCTGAGTTTGCACTCATTTTCCTTAATCGAAAAAAAAAAGTCGAAAGCCAAAATTTTCAAAATTATCGCCTGTACATTTGGAGTAAAAATGCCTACCTATGTACAACATTCGTTTCGGACACAATATACCGATGCCGTCATCATCAGTACATGATCTGAAAATGATGTCAATTTTTGCCAGATGCATAATTTAACTTTTTACAATTTTTTAACGCTCACGTTTAATTAAATGTATTTATTTTTATGTCGAAAGAAAATGGACTCGTAATTTTTTTTTTTTTTTTTTTTTTTTTTTTTTTTTTTTGCAACAATTAAATTATAGCTAATATTTTAATGACTATTTTGATTGCTATTAGGAGCTTATTATTTTCATATTTTAATTAATTAAAAGAAAACTATTCGAAAATCTGACTTTGAAGTATTGTGTTGTCACCGGGTTCTAAGCTACTGTGAAAGTTTCAAATGTCTAGCTAGTGTGTGTTTAAAGCGGGAAAAAATATTTCGAATTTCGCTCTCGATGGAGTATGGCCCGATATCACGCATGAATTATTTATCGACTAATTGATATGGCAAATATATTTTTTCTTGTGTCAAAAAGAAAAGAAAGTGGATTTAAAAAAAAACTAATAATTAATATAAAATTGAGAAGAATCGTGCTAAAGAAATAGAACGGCTTTAGTAAAGAACCCCTTTACGAAATTTGAAATTGTAACTCGGACATTTCTCGCCAAGATCTTTACTTAAACAATTGCGTAGCCATATTAATTCATCAGCAAAATGAAAACAAAAATTCAAAAGCTACCAAGTGACACCACGTTAAAACTATAGCAAATAAATTTTAAGAAATGAATATAGTAACCGATGATAGCGGATGATTCACAATTGTTGCATGTCATCATATGGCAGAATAGATTTAAATAGGTTCTGTCATACTAAATTAAGGGGCACACCTAGTGTGACAGCCTAAAAAAAAGGCGATTTTTGGGAATTAAAAAAAAAACAAAACTACTGTATCAATTGTTTTAAAATTTTAAGGGTATATTTATACATATTTTAAGAATACACAGTAAAATTTTTGAAGAAAAAAATTAAATAATTTTCGAGGTACACGCGATCTCCGACGGCGCTAAAAAAAAAGGTCCTCCACTGCTGCAGTGATTCCGGCCTTCTCCGTGGATGAAACCTAAAAAAAAAAAAAAATTATCGTTAAACTAGATGATATTGTCCGTACAATGACCTACGGTGAAAAAAAAAAAAAATAAAAAATTGACAAAATGGCGGTGTTTTTTTTTTAAAAAGTTGAATTTTACCCAAAATTTTGGTCGTTTTTGGCCTGCCAAAATTCGATTTTTGATCAGATAAAAAAATTGGTAGGTCATTGTATGGAGAACTATATACAGAACATGCAGAAAAAATTTGATAGTGATCGAATCATTTTTCTCCGAGTTATCACTGCAGCAAATTCGAAAAAAGCTGTTTCGAGAAAAACGCGTTTAAAGATAAAATGATCGTTTTCACTGTTATAAATGGATTAAAATCATACTTACAGCTAATCTGCTATTCCAGGCCCATATAATTCACCTTCCTCTTCTTCAAAAAGTGCTTGTTGAGCTGAAGAAACTCTTCTTCGAGATGATCAACCCGAGATGAAGAAGCCTGTTGGCGATGATTAGCGATTCGTAGTCTCGTCTCGTCCTTAGGAGCCGCATAATCTCTTGCTGCAGGTCCAACTATCACTCCCATTACATTAAATATCTTCAAAATTGATGAATAACCGTCATTAAATATTGAAGTTGCCAAATTATTTGATAATTCGACAGTTTTAGGGCCATTGTGAATGTGCTTTGGTGAAAAGTGCCAAAGTAAACCGTTGTAACTTTCATTATTGTTTTGAGTATTACTACCTTTACATCTATCAAGCAATTCATGTCGAGATAAGTCTTCATAAATAGCTTTTAGAGCTTCTTTAACTTCTGGATCCAGTGGGAGGTAATCGTGCTTAAACTTACTCATCATTCCTTCAGCTTCCGCGCGGCGATAAGAGCACCAACTCTCTGCGGCTTCTGGACAATTATCATGGTTTGGTTTTTTGATATTGATCGATATCTGGGAACATCGTGAGTTCCTTTTTTATTTAAATACGGAGATTGTTCACTCATTTTCAGTAAAATAAAACGTGCTAACTTATGAAGTGCTAGATACAACGGTCACAATAAAACTAAATGCATCTGGCTCCGAAAATACGTGACGTGGCAGTAAACGAGAAACTGGAATCGTATTATAATGGTTGCAACCATTAGGAAGAGACGGTAGACTCTGAATAATATATCAGGTACGTCCCGTATGCTAATACAACTATTAACTGCCGAGCAGTTACTCTTCAAATGGCTGTAACTCAAAAACTATTTGAGATATCAATTTAAAATTTTAATATGTTATTTTTAAAGGTATAACTTATCGAAATATGAAAAAAAAAATCGATTTTTTAAAAATTTCACACTAGGTGTGCCCCTTAAATTCTGTTTTTGGCAGAACTTTATACCTATTACTTAGAAAACACAAATACGCTTTTTTTTTTTTTTTTTTTTTTTTTTTTGTAGTTTTTTTGACTAAACCTAGAAATAAGTTTTGCATAACTCAACCATAACATTTTATAAATAAAAATTCAAATGACTTTCACATTTTTTTCTGGGCTAAATTATATAAAGTTTCAAAATATTTTCTTCCAGATTGTGCTTTTACAGAAATTTCTTTTGATTTTTGGTGCAACATTCAAGAAATTCAAAAAAAATTATAATATCCATTTATAATTATTAATATATACAATAATAGTTAAGAATTGACTATGCACTCTTATGGTGGGGGTTATGTATACGAAGCACACAAATATGCATAATAGTAATTGCTGCGGCACTGAGTTTTATGCAGAAAGAAAGCGGCATTCGGTGATTTTTTTTTAGATATATGCGAAGAGTACATACAGATGTGATACTGAGATTTTGTGCATTTTGAGAGTCAGTCACAGTGAGGTAATGGTATTCATTTTTTGTTGTATGCTTAAAGCATACATATTTGCGTAATAGTGATTGTTGTGGTTAGAGTTACATTGAGATTCATACATAGAAAAATAGGGGTACCTAGTATTTTTTTGAATGTGCAAGAATGTACATACGTGATGATAATGATAGTTACAGTACAAAATTTGATGAACACTTTTCTTTTTAAAGACATTACACTTATTCACATATTAAGTTAGTTCATTAGCAATACACATAAACTTGAAACTGTGTTTTAAATGTATTATACAGATTATTTCTAAAATAAAAAAAAAGTTTCGTATTTACATATTAATCGCATGTAAGCAATTAATCGCTGGTATGTTGTTAATACAACATGTAGCTTATACGCATATTGAAATATTTATGTTTATTTATGAATATTAAAGAAGTGATTCTGTAAAATATATAGCATTATCATATATGTTTATATTTTTGTACAGTCAGCCAAAAAAAAAACGCCACCCCCACCTAATTTCGCCCTATATTATCGTAGAAGCATGCGGCTGGTACCTATCGATCTGCATCAACGTCTAGTTTTTAATGGTGTTGTTCGATTTTATTTAAGGGGTCTTCTACATATTAAAACATGTATAAATTTCATTTTTTCTATGATGACCCCTATTTTTGACCTCACATTCCGATTTTTGAGAACAAGGCAGTTCGAAAAACATACCTAATTATGTACTTTAAATCAATTCTAAACAGAGTTACACGTCAAAATGTGTTAGGAGACCGTCTATACATTTAGAAAGAATAAATTTTGATCTACCACGCAATAAACATTATTTATTATATTTCACATCGGAAACAAAGTTCAGAAATTTTTATAATAAAATAAAAAACGATTCTAATTGGCAAAACTTTCTGTGTTAGTTTATGAATTAAAAGATTTTTATTGGTTTCTATTTATTAAACATTTAATAGTAAAATACATTACTTCATACGAAGAAAATTAAATAGCTTGAATCATATGAACCCTACAATAGAATGTTGAATTACAAAAATCTAGGTACCAAGGTAAAAGAATAATAGTAATAAGGATAATAATATTAATAGCGGTTTAAAAAAAAAAAAAAAGTGTTTAATATTTAAGAAAAAGAATTATCTACTTCTTGTTGGGTATCTTTTTATTTTATACAGTAAGCCCCAAACCAAAGTATACTAATGAATATGAGATAGTTCAGAGGAAGCAAAAAAATTGCTTTCAGATTTTAAAATGTTTATTAACTTATGGCATAAAATTTATTTTCTTTTGTTTAGTCACTTTACGAATACTTATACAATATTTATAACAAATCAAATTATGACATTATGTTAAACTTTCAGGTATTGACGATGTTAAGATTATTTGCTACAGGGAGTTTTCAAAGTGCAACATCTGAAAGCCATTTTTTTAAAGTGTCACAGACATTTGTGTCTGTGACACTCAATAAATTTCTAGATGCAATGCACCACATTGCACCAGCCTTTGTACAGTTTCCAAGAAGTGATGCCGAACTCAATGAAATGTGCCAAGGCTTTTATGCAAAATTTGAATTTCACAATGTTGTGGGCCTTATAGACTGTACTCACATATTTATAAAAAGGCCCAACTGTGATGATTTTTATGCCTTTTTAGGCAGAAAAGGCAAATTCTCTGTGAATGTACAGATGGTAAATATTAAGTCCAATGCTTGTTATTGATTTTAATTTTAAATATAGACAAATAAGACTTAAAAATGCAACTTTTTGTTTCCATTTTATATGTTTATGTAAGCAATTAATCATTTAATGTCAAATTAAGTTTAAAATTAAATAGTTGATAATTTAAAGTTTTTTTTTCTGTATTTATAATTCAAATAGGTTTGCATTCAAAATTTTTAGTATATTTTTGGAAATTTAAATTTATAAAAAATTCTAATGCAATAAAAAAATAACCCATCTGTTAAGTAGGTTTGAAATTTTGGGTGAGTTACGTGTGTTTGGTGTTTAGTATATGTATTTTTGTTAATAATGCTCTGTGGAAACCATATAACAATTTTATAAAAACTAAAAATTCATAAATTTTCTAATAGAGTTGCACCGAATATTCAGATACTATTCGGTATTCTGTCTATTCAAAAGATGGCAGTGAATAACCAGTTTGGCTGAATAGTGGAGGTAAAATATGAAAAGAAGAGTTCATGAAGTTATGTTGAAAAATTATTTTTACAAAAACAAATGTTTTATTTAGTTTTCATTTTATCGTTAGTCAAAACTAAAAAAAGATTTACATATATATTCCATACAGGACTTGTTCTCTGAAGAGACTATTATTTTGTAGGGAAAAATTTTTTTTTTTTTTGAGTTTTGAAATGCATAATACATTAACAAACGTTATATTAAGATGAAGTATTTGACCAAACATTATTTTGAAATGTCACTTCATTACAAATATGCTACTTATTTTCTCAATACATTTTGTTAATGAAAAGTAGTTTTTTAATTGAAAAGGCCATTTTCTTTTCTTATAAATGTTTATCTTGAAAAAATGGAAGTAAATGCTATGTTTGTTTTCAAATGAATAAATTGATATACTTTGTAAGGAAGTAGAACATGAAGTGTTAAACTAATTTAAACAATTCAAAAAACCTTACTTAGCTGCATTTGATAGCCAAATATCAACTATCACAATTACACAGTATGGCACAAAACTAAAACATTGACAGTGGCGGATTTAAGGGGGGGGGGGGGCTAGGGGGCTGAAGCCCCCCCCCCAAAAAGAAAAACACTGACATTCACAATTGAATATTGCATTTGTAAATTTTTTATTGGTCTAGAACAGAACTTTGAAAAATCTTAGCCCCCATCCCCCCCCCCCCCCCCAAAAAAAAAGAAAAAAAAAAAAAGTCCAGTTCTGGATCCGCCACTGAACATTGATAATATAAATTTTTGTAATGGGAATAATGAGATGGGCATCAACAAAATATGGCACCACCTGTTAAGGAGAGCCACCAAGAGAATGAAAAATCAACCGCAGACAGTAAAAACTTCATCACCATACCAGCCAGTGAACAGAGCCTTCCAGAAAATATTTTGGCCATCAAATGAAGCATAGTACAGTTTTTTTAAATTAAACTGAAAGATTTTGCTCATTATGTTAAGTAAGGTACTACTGTAAATTTACATTCGACACTATTTTATGTTTGAAATTTTTATTTCTTTCTGTTATTGATTTCATGTTATTTCAGGTGTGTGATCATAATATGAAGATTATCGATGTTGTTGCGAGATGGCCCGGCAGTTGTCATGACACATTCATTTGACATCTGAGTGGGCTGTACAGGCATTTACAAAACATAAATAATGGAAATAAAAATTACTTTCTTCTTGGCGACAGCGGATACCCATTGGAACCTTGTGTAATGACACCTTTCCAAAATCCCTGTTGTCCAAGAGAGCATACTTTCAACAAAATGCATAGAAAATGCAGAAACGTCATCGAAAGAACATTTGGTGTACTAAAAGGAAGATTCAGAATGTTTCATGAATCTGGTGGTACGCTACAGTACAATCCACAAAAAGTGTGTAAAATGATCGTAGCTGGGGCTGTACTTCATAACATATGCCTTCTGTATAATATAAGTACAGAAGAATTTAGTGTGGATAGTGATGGAGATGATGTTGATGATGATGACACTAACACACCAAACCACACTCTTTGGCTAAGTGCTGTGGCATTGGACATAAGAAATAGGTTAGCTACGCATTTTCATGCTCAAACATGATGTTTATCATGTCAAGCAGACAAAGTTAATTTTTAAATATGTTTAATGATTATGAATTTTATTTACTAGCCTTAAAAATTCATTTTAGATAAACTAAAGTGGAAGGCTGATATATATTTTTTAAATAATACCAACTATGTGAAAAATATCAGAACCAGGAATCAAACCTCCCTTCGCTTAACATGCGGATGCTCTACCACTGAGCTACCCTGTCCAATAACCAGCTCGGCATTTCTCGGATAATGAATTTGATGTGAGAAATGCTGAGCTGGTTATCAGCCAGTGTAACTTAATAATATAGCATCCGTGCATTAAGCGGAGGACCTGGGTTTGATTCCCAGCTCTAGTATTTTTTGCACAGTTGGTATTTAAAAACTGGAAATAATTGCTGGTACTGGTATCAGCCTTCCAGTACATTTTATCTAAAATGTTTAATGATGTTTTCTGTTACTAATAAAGTATTTGAATAACTATCAGTTTCCTTATTTCACTTCTGTTAATTTGTTTGTACTACATAAACATAATTTGCACTTAATAGGAATGATTTGATAGTTTAATTTTTATGCATATATATTATCATACCTTCTACTTATATTATTAAAATCTGTGCGCATGTGTGTGTGTGTCTGTGAGAAATGCCTTATGGCAGCAAAAGCTCCGGCGCTAATGGTCGCAGCGGCTCGAAATGCTACCAGAAGATATCGAATTTCTTCATCTCGACATCGCAATAATTCGCTAACCGATGCGACCCTAATTAGCTGAGATATTAATTAAAACGTCCAACTATGTCTAATGAAAACACTATTCAAAATGCCAAGTGACTGTAATTTTCATCTGGAACCGTGTACCTCAAAAGAAAAAGCAGAGAGAGAAAATTTCCTGGGGGGTTGTAAAACGATCCTAGGTGAATGGTTCGAGATATTGAAAATACACCTGTACCACGAGAAAGAGCATTTATTACTGATTCTTACGGTGCAAGTTTTTTTTTTTTTTTCTTTTCTTTTTTTTTTTTTTAAATATGAGTTTTTTATATTTTTAAAAAAAGTTTTAAAAAGGGTTCAAAATTTCTCTTTTTCTCGATCGTCTTTTTTGAAATGCCCTGTACGACTGAGTAACTCTTCCATTTCTTAACAACCGGCATATTTAGGATGGGCTGAAAGAGTGGATGAGAAATAGGCATGCATCGTCCGCGTATCCCCTAACTTGTGCGCGCGCGGGACTGTGCTGCCGAATGTGGGGGCCCGGTTCGACTTTTTACCCGATGAGAAATTATTATTTTCTTTCTTTTCTCAAGAATAAAAATTTGATTTGAGAAGGAATATGTGCGCGCACATGTGTCTGCGCTGCTGAAGGCAGTGGGGACCCAGTGTGAGTTTTTACCGAATCAGAATTGATTTTTTTTTTTTTTTTTTTTTTTAGGGGGCACGAAGGCTCATGGAAAGAATACGAGCATGTATCCCTTAACTGCGCTGCCGAAGGCAGTGGGGACCCAGTGCAACATTTTATCCGATCAGAAATGATTTTTTTTTCTTTTCTTAAGACTAAAGGTTACTGTTAGTGATTCATTTAAAAATGACCCGCTAGCGGGCGAAGCTTGCTAGTACTCTTATTAAACAGGGTTCATACTCATCAGGGAAAACAGGGAATTTGAAATTTGTTTAAAAAAGTCAGGGAAAACTCAGGGAAAATAAAAATTTTCATTAAAAGTCAGGGAAAATCAGTTATAAAACCTGGAAAACCAAATGTTTTTTTTCTCTCAAGTTATGTTTTCTTGTTTATCTTCGTATCAAAATTTAAATGATTAAGTATTGTGAAAATACACATGTAAATAATGAGTAGCAGTATTTTGTCCTGACTAGAGGAGCGTTTCTTGTAATACGTCGCTAATATTTTCTTGAAAATTGTCTTTGAACTCAGGGAATTTTTTTCCCATATTTGAATATGAACCCTGTTAAAATCTGTGTGTGTGTCTGTGAAAAACGCATTGTGACAGCTAAAGCTCTTCAGCTATCCATTGCAGAGACTTGAAACAGGTGTCGACAGACAGAATTTCTTCATCTCGACAGAGCAACTAATTGCTAAGCGATGCGACTGTAATTAGCAGAGATATTAATTAAAACGTCAATCCAAAAATTACCAAGAATTCGTGGCTAATTGCTTAAAAAGAGACATTCTTACAGAAAAAGTAGAAAATAAATTAGAAATATCAGTCATATTGTTACAAATAAGGTATGAAACGAAAGGGCTGATTTTTCTTAATCCGACAGATTAAACAGCTTATAGAGCAGGCGCATGTTTATAAAAAAGCGATGCTATTCTGCAACTTTTGCACATGTAGGCAAAATATCTGCCTCTCCATTGGTGCTTTATCCCCCTTTTGCCTACAGTTCTAAAGTACGAACGGAAACATCTGTCTCAGTGACGTTACGTGCGCCTGCTCTACTGATCAGACAATTACATTTTTTTTTTTTTAAATTAACAGCTTGAACTGAAATGACGAGTCCAGCTCGTCATGAATTTCCTGACACTAATTATGTTCTTATATGTATATATAACAATAAACATTCATATAAATGTGTAACAAATGTTATTTTTAATAATAACAAATTATTTGAGCATCAAAACCGTAAGTTTCTATATCAATTCCTTCTCTTAAAAATAAGAAAATTAAATTGCAGTTCAAGGGGTTAATTGAAGTATAAAACTTCAGTGGCAACAAATCACAAGAATTTAAACTCTGCAGATGATTGTCTCGGTCGAGCGAAAGGAATAAAAGCATGTGCAACTCATTCAAGTCATGTATTTTTTAACTGGGATTAAAAATTGCAAATTTCTTCAATTCTTGTCATGCAAACAAAACTTACCATGTAGCCTGTAAAACTGTAGCGTGGCTCGGACACTTGGTAACAGTTGAAGCGATAGACAGCGCCACCTAGTACAGATTGCGCAACATTTTTATTCAAGTGTACCAATAATTTTCAGAAGTGATATATGTTATATATAATCGACGTTTCTTTGATCCTATTCACCTTTTATGTATATCATATCCCACTTTTAAAATTTTTCAGTGACTGTTGAATAAAAAGTTTGTGCAATCTGTACCAGGTGGCACGGTCTACCGCTTCAACTTTTGGCAAGTTTCTGAGCCACGCAACAGGCATCTAGTTCAGGAGGCTATGGTACAACACAAGACAAACTTGCAGTTCATATTTCATTGATTTTGGTTAGAAAACAAAAAATTTACACTTTAATTGTAATTGAAATTTTATTCTAACACATAATATATCTCGAAAGAGGATGCCAGTTTCCATAGCAACAAATACACTTGAAGGTAAAAATGCAGCAAATTTATTGGTCAAAATTCTGTGTACAGTAGACCGCCGAAAATCCAGACATTTTCGGCCACGAAAATTATCTTGAATATTTTTTTTTTTTTTTTAAGTAGAAATATTAGATAAAGCTTATTAAAATTAGTATTTATCAAACACTTCAACAAGTTTTTTTTCTTTTCAGGATTTCTAATTGATTATTTTGAGAATTACTCTAATCTTTTTCTTTTTTTTTTTCCTGTAAAATTACGCTAGTCTAATTTTATTAACGATTGCTGCAGTGCAGCCATCTACTGGCAGAATAGAGAAACAAAAGGTCAATAAAAAAAAAAAAAAAAAAAAAAACAGTAAAAAGCTTTCATGCATATTATGTCTTGATATGCATTTTTTATCCAATAAAATATTATAAACTAGAAAATTTCGGAAAATGAAACGTAAAAATAAGCTAAAGATAAATTATATGGGAAAAAAAAAAGAATAGGAATCATTCATGTAAAATAAAAATATAAAGATTGTTTGGTGCTGCCATCTACTAACAGAATACATTACCAAAATGATCTTTCATCACAATTTGAAATGATTATTCACAAAATCAAAGATGAACTTTTAATTGAAAATAAAAAGCTTGATTTTGTATTGGGGCTTTTAGGTTTTCAACCAAAAGCACAGAAAAAAAGAGGGGGGGGGGGGAAATGACATGCTTTTGAAATGTGGTTTCCTTTTTTGAATTAATTATTTTGTCAATTTTCTTTTGATGCAACTTATAAATAGTTTAATAAATAAATATTTTATTTACTTATCCATTTGGAGAAAGAAAATTTATATAAAGTAAATATTTAAAATTCACAATATGTAATTTTCAACCTGAATTTACGTATTATCTGAATATTCAGGCAAATATTTACATATTTTTTTAAGAATGACTAAAAATCCGGAATTGCTCCATTTCCGAGCATTCTTGATTTTCGACATTCTACTGTATGTTATTTAATGGGAAATTTTGATTCCACAAATCATTAATTACTTTTTATACCGCTTTTAGATTCAGAAAATTCTTGACCATTAAGTAATAGCTGTTTTCCAAAAATTGATTTTTCAGATGCTATTTTCTAGCTGAAAATGATTTTCTTTTTTCCTACCTCAATAAAAAATATTAATTTGTAGGAAAACAAGTAGTAATTTAACAATTGTGAATTTTCTGAATGTGAAAACTGATTTTCTTTTTCCATTGATATACGTAATATGGGATTCAAAAGATATTTTAATGTACTTTTATTGCAGACTGCTAAAGTGATATAAAATGTTCAATTTTCACACGAAGCTTTCGGTGAAAACTATATACACAAATGTTTTTTATAAAAAAGTTTATACAGTTGAACCTCGTTAACGTGACTCTCAAGGGGGGTAAGAAATTGAGTCTTGCTATCAGTAACTGATCTTCATACAACTAAACTTCATTTTGATGGGGATTGTGGAAACAGTTCATCTTAAAAGTAATTCACGTAAACAGTGTTCATGTTAACGGGGTTTGACTGTATTACTTTTGTATCTCAGCTTCTAATTAACATAATTTCATGAGTAATATACCATTTTAAAAGTTATCTGAATTGAAATTGAAAAGTGTATATTCCAAATCTATGTTACCAGAGGGCTCTTCAGTATGTTAATAAATCACTATCTAGAATTCTATTTATGATTTAATTATTTATAATACATTATTTGAAATATTCTGGACTTTTAAATTGATATAAGGCATTAAATTCTGCACAGAAGTTTTGGAGAAAAGCATGGAAAATCCAGTACATTTTTATTCCAATATCTCCAATTTTAATTTTGATTCCTCGAACAATATTTCTTGTACTATCAGGCAGCATTTATTTTTATCCATTGAAATCTGTGTAGAATTATTATTGTCTTTTAACAGATTTAAATCACTATTGCACAACCGTATGAAAGCTGTCTCTGGTCGACAGAAAAATGTAAAGTTGTTTCTTTTTATATCAAGTGATAGTGTACATAAAATATGATAATGTATATTTATTAAAATTTACATTTCTATGAATTAATGAGACATTAAAAAAAAAAAGAAATATGGAACCAATTTAACTTTTATTAAAAGTTTTAGCATATTTTTCAGTGATTTAATTACAGATCACATAAAAACAAGAAGCAAAATTCAACAAAAAATTTATTGATCTTCCACAACAAAGTCACCTAAGGCTTGCAAAAGTACATTCGTATTTTTTTTGCAATGAATTCATAGTTTCTAATTTTGTTACAATATCATTTTGACCATTTGCAATTTTTTCTAGTATATTCATCATTTTTTCTTGATTTTTTAATTTTTCGGCTTCAATTCTGTTAATCGAAAGTAAGCAGTCTTTAATTTCTTTTTGATTTTGAATTATAGACATTTCGTCCTCATCGACTTCAAATTCCTTACGTGAATTTTCTCTAAACTTTCTTTTTCTATTTGTTCCAGATGATCCTGTGAAAAAAAAAAAATATATATATATATATAAAGTTGTTAGTGTGGTCAGGGGGGACATTAATAACTTACAAATTTGTTATACTGAGAATGAAAAGCAGATCTGCCTTACAAATTCAATGACTTTACATTTTACACATACTATGTATAACAAGGCGCAAAATTACAATTTAGATTGCACCCGCTGAAAAAGAAAGTTACTCGCCACAAAATACGATTAACTTACTCTATTTTTTATGTATAAGGTGACCAGAATTTTTTTTTGGAAAAATAGGAGAAATTATGCAATATCCCTTATTTTATAAGAAAATAGAAGACATTCAATTTTTAAAAAGGTGTCATGTTAGAAGACACAAAATCGAATGAAAATGATTATAAAAACTGTTTCAAAAGATACTTTACACAAGTGGTGGAAATTTTTTTATCTCAATTGATCAATTTGGATCAATACACCTCAATTTAAATAAATGGTATAAGGATACGAGAGGAAAAATCCGTAATTTTTATAGGTGTCACTGGATAATATATATTTATTATTATTATTATTATTAATTTTTGCTATAGACACAAACTTTTTTTTTTTTGTGGTTTTTTCATACAGTTACATATAAAAAGTTGGTAGACATTTTTTTATTATAATCATAATCATAAAAGAAAAAAATAAAACGGCATATCTTTGTAAGGTGGTGATCTGCACTAGGGCTCTAGGCCTGAGTAGGAGAGTGCTCTGTAAGCCGTAGGATCTTTCTAAGAGTTCCTATCCCATATTTACGCTTGTATCAGAGAAAACTCCTAACGGCTAAGCCAATGATTGTGACTGGGTATCGAACCCAGCGCCTCACATATACCAGCTTCGAGGACAGAACCTCTTGGTCACTGATAGAACTATTTTTATGAGGAATATTATTCATGCAAAAATGAGAACACACGTCAAATCACCGCGTATCAACCGGAGCACCACCTTCTTAATGATTGCATGACAATTTTAATAGTGATTCCGTGTTCTGGATCAAAGAACCATACAAATATAGGGAATACTTGAATTTCTTTGTGATTCGAAGAATCTGATTAGACACAAATCATAATATGTTTTGGCACGTTTATTAGAAAGTTGTTCTTTTACGAACCTAACGCAGAAAAAAGTTAGAGTTCACGTTCGATACAGCCAACAGCCGGTTGAGCTTCCCAGTTTTGCAAATTTTTTAAATTAACTAAATCATTTCATTTGAAAAAGAGGACAGAAGATGAAAAACATAAAAAAAGAAGACTTTTTAGTCTTGTAATGTTTATTTTTGTTTAAGAGGACAGAGCGTTGAAAAAGAAGACTGCCCTCTTAAAAACAGGATATCTGGTCACCTTACCTAAGATTAGCATGATTTTACATTTTTAAATAGTTTTTTTTTTTTTTTTTTTTTTTTTTTTAAGCACAATATACTGTAAGAATTCTATCTACACTTAGACTGAAATTTTATTCGCCACATTAAATATCCACTCGCCAATGGCGAATTGACGAGCGGACATTTTGCGCCCTGATGTATAATATTCATAAGTTTTGGTACGGGAATTTCACAATATAATTTTTTTCAAAAAATACTAATGTAATTTTTCTTACAAATTTTTTGCTAATAGCTACCACAGATTTCTATACTTTTTACAAAACTTACAGGAAAAATAACAAAACATTAAAGAAACATAAAATTCACACGTGTAACATTTGTTAATTTGTGCTATGTATGAGTGAAGAATAGAATTTTTTTTATTAAATAGGTTGACAGCTAAATATAAAGTTCTTTTTTGGTGACCCCCCCCCCCCCCCATGAACTCGCAAGTCTTAGTAAGTACATAAACAAATTTTAAAGTTACAAGCCCATAAGGGGTTTCTCACAAAATTCAATTTGATTGGTGCATAGAATTTACAGATAAATTAATGTTATCTGTAAGTAAAAATTCACAGAGACTTTCACTAAAAACATTAAAAATACAGCAATGTTGAAAATAATTGTTTTAAATATGAAATGCAATGTGGTATTAAACTCTATTTATTTATCATAAATGAACAAAGTTTATTAAGCAATTAACCGAATACTTACCAGTCTTACCCTTACTCCCTAGATACCAGGAACTCCTTGGAGTATTTTCTTTATTTTTATTACCTATTAAAAATAGAGTATTGTGTAACTACGTAAAAAAAAAAAAAAAAAAAAAAAAAAATGAAAATTAAATTAAGTAGTTTAAAATATCAATATGGTTATTTATTTACAAAAAAAATGTCAGTAATGCTGATTAAAATAGTTACTTATACAGGGAATGCATGCTGCAAGGAGGCGATAAATTAGTTAATACTTTTAAAATATTTAACTAGAGTTAGATTGAATTTTACAAGACAATATTTAAAACTTACTGTAATTGCTATCCTCTCTGTTTTCATCCTGTAAGAAGAAGAAGAAAAAAAAACACTTATTAATATACATGGGGTGCTCAGAAAGTATATAAGAAAACGGGAATTTTATATTCACTATTGAAAAAATATATAGTATATTTTATGAAGGGTATATTTCATGAAATAAAATTGAGTCTTTTATGATATTGGATTTTGTGTGCGTGTGGGGATAGTTTAAATGGAATCAAATTTGGCATGGATTGCAGTGTTCAAAAGACTTATTTTTTAAATTTCAAGATGTGCAAAATTCTTCATATATGTATCAATATTCTTTCTTACAATTACTCGGTAATCAGCTAAAATGCTACTCTGTGCAGCATGAATTTTTAATATAAAGTTTCAATGTTCAACATTAGTATTTATGCAATTGTCTTTAAACTTGTTATCATGGATCAGGTTGCTTTAAATTACTATGAAGGAATCTCTGCATTCAAAAGGTAGATTTATATTAAAAACATTGAAAAATTGGGTGTACAACACTTGTAGTTAATAGATTAACAAGTTAATATATTAACTTGTAGTTAATAGATTCATGACCTAATGGAAGGATCTCGCCAAATCAAGCTCTGTAAATATAATTTTGTAAACTTACAGTAAACAAAATAAATAAATAAAACAGCTTACCTGCATTGGTGTAGACTCAATGATGGTATCTGAAATAAATAAACAAAATTAATATGCATTACTTGCATAAGGAGGGGGGGGGGAAGCACTTAGCTTATAATTTACACAGTTTCTATTCCAATTTTTTTAAAGAAAAAATTGGGTTATTTATTTTAATGACTAAACAACTACTCATTCCTAGCCATGTTGTCACTGGAAGAGAAATTCACTGTAAAATATAATCTAAGTGATTAAAAACCCAACGTATGCACTTGTACGGAAGATAAGGCTCATCTGAAAAATTAAAAATTGCATCGGAACCTATGACCGCAAGCATCCGAAATGAATGCTCAGTAATTATTTTCTATTTACAGAATTATTAATAGTAAAAGTAAAATATTATTAGAAAAAAAAAATTAAGAATCTGAATATCATTAACCACAGGAATGAAAGTAAGTAATTAAGTCTTAAAATATGCTAATAATTTCTAATATTCATGATAATTATATCAAAATATTATTTACATATTAAAATGATGAAAAAGAGATGTGTCTGTAAGTCTCTTATGTGTGTACATAAGAAAAAAGGAAAACTTTTTTTTTTTTTTAAATATAAATCTTAAGTATTTTTCATATCACTTACTCGACTGTGACAGATCCAATAATACCACTGGAGATGATCGTGTAGGCAACACCTCCTCCTCCTGTACCTGGAAATAAATGAAATAGGAATAAATACTAATGATTTAATATTCAGAAATCTTATGTCACTGCCACAGTTTTAATACGAGACAATTTTTTGCCATTTTGGCAATAAATTCAAATGGCTATCACAATTACATAAGAAACAGGGGTCGATCCAGGTTTTAATTTTTGGGTCCCTTTTTTGTGAAATTTTTATTTATTTTTGTGAAATATAAAATATTTTTGTGAAAAAGTAAAATATTGTGTAAAATTTTTCGTTTTTACAATCACTTTATGTAATGTTTAATATCAAGTTAATAGTTTCGTTGAGCCAAATTAAGGCATTAATTAAAAATAATACTGAAAACATTTAATAAAAGGATCATTTTTATAATAAAAACCTTGTGAGGGGACTCATTTTATGAATTTTAATTTTGTGAAGGGTCCCTTTTACTGTGGGGAATTTTGTGAAGGGGCCGCAAAAGGGACCCAAATTTTGCCTGGATCGACCCCTGAGAAATGATTTATTTTTATTGCGTTTTTAGTTATGTTGGCAAGAGATATCACAGTTACTTCAGTGCAAATTGTTAATTTTACCAAATAGGTCCCCATACTAAAGCTGTGCAATGTTATTTTTAATTTCAGAACCGCATGTAGTTTGTTGTATTAAATTAAATTAAAAGTTAACTCTTCCATAAAAATCCATATTAGTAAAAAAAAAAAAAGTAATTTTTTTTGCAATTATTTGAATCTAAACAATATTTTAATCCATACATTTTAGCATGTAGACTTCAGCATGAAAAAAAAAAATTAGATTTTAGCAAACTTGAATTAATTCAAGAGTATAATTATTATTGTTGAAGTTACTCAAACATTTACATTAATTCATTTTTCACATGTACACACATCAAACAGCTAATCAAACTACTGATGAGTTTAATCGATCAACAAAAAATAAATTATTTATGGACAAATCATTGGGGAATTAATACTACCAATTCTGAAAAATACTTAGATTCAAATTCCTATGTCATAATTTCAATGAAATGATTTATTACTCAATATATATTTGAAATGAATCTTCATGGCAAAAATTCAGCTTATTTTGCATGGAAAATAAACACAGAACACACGGTTTTCACTACATATATCGTTTAAATTTCAGTAAATTACATTAAACGTTAATAATAATAATAATAATAAACAGTAATTGAATACAGTACATACCGTAATATCTGTGGCATTTAAATCGAATTCTAATCCAGCACATCCTTCAACACAATTTCTTCCAATTAATTGTAAAAATCTTTCTTCTATTTCGTTCAATCTTAAATGGCAAGGTGGGCCACCATCTGTTTTAGAAAAATTCTACTCGATAATTGCTGCTTTTTTCTTGACAGTCGATTTCAAATCGCTTACATTTTTTTCTTACTTGTTTCCCAGTTCTTTGATTGTCCAGTCCTATAGCATTCACAAAGTTTGCAACTTCATCCCACATATTATTCTGTTCCTGCACGTTTTTGATAGTTTTTCCGAATTCGCCGGTTATCAAATCTCGATGATTTTCCAGCGCAGACAGCATAGTATGCAGCTCCTTGACACTAAAATTAGGAGATCTAGATGATGAAGTCATGATTTTACAGCTTCAAGCAATATAAATTAAAAAAAAAAAATGTAATCAAAAAACAAACTCAAACAAGACACAGCACATGCACGTTGTATTGAACTTCAGAGACTGATAAATAACAAAATAACTCATGCACGCCTATGATTGGCTAGTTTATGTCATGTGACGGAGAAACAGTTACGCTATATTTAGAAACTTAAGATTGAGGCAAAACGAGGCAACTCAATACCAAGTTAAGATCAATCGTAACCACGCCCTTCTACGACAGTTCGTAAGATTTAAGATCGGACTTAAGAACGAGGCACCGCAATTCCAGCCTAAAGTAGCTTGTTTTATTATATTTCATAATTTTAGTTAAGTAAACTATGATATGGAAGTTTGTTTAGCGATAAACTGCAATATTCATTCATGATGTAAATATAAATTGTTCACAGACCTTCTATTACTGTGTATTTGAGTTTTGGCGACATTTTGTAAAAGAAACAGAAACAACCCTAACAACACATCTTACCCCAGTACATCCATAGGATATCCTCAGAATAAAATGACATCTTGAGAATGTACTGTGAAGAAAATGTGTTTTTAGAAATATTATTGTTGCTTATTGCTCTTATCTTGACCGGATTAGATTCAGATCAAGATTTCTTAAAATCATTAAGGAAGCGATAAGGACACCAAGCGGGAATGCTGTCCTCTTCGGAGGCAAAAAAAAATGGCGGTGAAGCGTCGGCCTATTATTTTATTAGGGGGACGGGAAAATAATGTCGTTTTGAATTAAAATACTGACATCGGAAATTTATCCTGGATAAAATTTAAGATATTCTTAGGTAACTTATAAGGTGGTTATTTGTAAAGTACCATGTAAACACTGTTAAACAAAAATTTCCGGTTTCATTTTATTAATATTTTCCGACATTATTTTCCGGTCCCCCTAATATTTAGGGTCTCTACCTAAACCCGGTCAGAAGACTATCTGGAATGGGGAAAGTGAAGTAACTGTAAGGCGCTTACAGCTAACGGCGGCCATATTAGTACAAGCAAGAAACCAGTAACAACGTAATCTATGTATGTAAAATCGAATGTATGTCTGTTTGTCCTTAATGCTATACAACACCATTCATCCGATCACCATGAAACTTTAGGAAGTGTTTCAGTACATTCCCTCGAAGGTTTCTGGTATAATTTTTTTCAAATATCGAAACCCCTAAGGAGCAGGGAGGGGACAACATATTTACAACACATTTTCCACATTTGCTTTAATTCTCAAGGGAAAAAAAAATAATAAACATTTAAAAGGTTCCTACTTGAAGATTTTAAAACAGATATTACAAAATACCTAAAAAATAAAAATTAAATCGCCAACAAGGGGGGGAGGGGGCAAAAAGAAATATATATATATATATATATGACTAAACTCACTGATTCAACACAGCCGCGGGGATTTTATGGGAGATGCAGTCACAAATTTTAGGAAGCAGGTTGGTTTTAGGACCCTGATCCCCACTAAAACGGGACTTTGTGATATACCCCCCGTTCCCTCTCCTGGGGGGGCAGAAGGCAAAACACCTTTATTAGCATAACTCGGCTTCAAATTACTTCACGGTGAAGAAATTGCAGATCGGGAGACTAGAATCCAGTAGAAAGAAATCATTATCTGCTATTTTGGAATTTTAGATTTTTAAGGGGAGGGGGGATGATTTTCGGAGGCAAATTTCGAAAAATACGGATTTTGGAGAATTCTACCAATAATAGCACAGATATAAAAAAAAAAACCGCCAAATGCCTTCTTGATGATAGTTCCAAAAACTCATTTTTGTTTTTTTGCGATTTTCGATTTTTCAAGGGGGGGGGGAGAGTTACGGGGGGCAAATTCGAGCTACCTTTTAGCGCTAAATTTGACAGGGGGAATCTATAGGAGTTAAGGTCAGAAATTTTAGTGTGTGGCTTATTTACATGTTAAATATATATTCAGATATCTTTTTATCTTATCCCTTTATTAATTCTATACACATAAGAAGAAAGCAAGAAAGTATTGTTCTGGAGTTCGAAAAATTTTAGACCGCCAGTTTTCGATTGATTTACACGTTATGAGATGTCCCGATCATGTCTTTGACCAGTTTTAGAAGATAAATGTCTGTTTGTATACGGCGAATTTTGTGAATGCTGCATGTCAAAAACCAGTGAACATAATCAGATATTTAGTTAGATTTTGGCTTAAACTGCCGTTGATTACATTTGGGGAACAATTTCCTCAGCATGGTAGCATTTCCATCCCATTTTTCTCATAATTTTTAATATTTCACAATACAACAATTAAATATATTTTCAAATTTAAATTATTTATAATATAAATATATATATATATATATATATATATATATATATATATAAACTATTAATTTATATAATAAAAATTCCAAATTTAATTTAATTTTTATACTTTCTCTAACTCATACAATGATAGAGGAAATATTTTGGGGTCAAATTTTTGATTTACAGTTTTTGCTATATTTACACATTTTGAGCTTCCCGGTGTTTGTGTTAGCATGATAAGGCCAACTGACTGTGCTATTGTTTAGGGTTTAGAAAGGGTCTATCTAAGGGTTTTCAGCCTGCACTTATGTATATTTAGGAGTAAACCATGGAAAACCATTTTTGTCACAAAGTGCTGTAATTATAATAATTTATAATAATAATAACAATGAGGTCAACTTTAACTCATTCAAAATTACAAGCATAAATAAAAGTAAATACCTAACTATAGAAATTTACTCTTCTTGTTCAAATTCATATGATTTTTTTTTTTTTTTTTTTTTTTTTTTTATGGAACCTTAAAAGCATCAATATTAAAATATTCAGCTCCTTTAGCATTTTGTATAAAATTTTAATTTTTTTTAAGTTCAACATGTTACAGTGAAATTTTCATTGAATAAATTACACGAAACACAATAAAATCAGCAAGCTATTCATTTAATTGGACGGTCCAGAATAATTCGATAAGTTTTGACTCCTCATGAAAATTCTTCATTCTTCATCATTTAGTATCAGCATTTAAGAAACCTTACAGATTATTGACTTGAATTTGACTAGCCATTCTCTAACTTTTATAAATAGACAAAGTTGTCATGAAATTTAAATGTGTTATTGTAATGCACAATTGAAAATGCAATGTGTAGCATTCAAATTTTTTTTACAGTACAGTGTAAAAGAACTTATTACCATTGCAGATATCTGAAAAATTTGTTTTATATGCATCTCGATTGTGTTATTAAGTAGCTAACTCAATAAAGCTTATACAAAATAAATCTCATATTCACTGTTCAGGTATTTAAACAAGTAGATTAACATAAATACTTTAATTTAGTAAATCATTTACTGTATAATCCAACAAATTTCGAAAAATTTGCAAATTCCCCACCCCCTTTTAAATACAACCTTGATAAGTCCTATGAAACACACAAAAACTGAAGGCTCATTACACCCTCATTGTTCCTTTTAATGCGTAATCATTCAATATATACACCTTGTAGCAGAATTTATGTGACATAGTAACATTGTCGCAGAAAAAAGAAATTGTCATTTTCAGAAAGGTTTGTAAAAATAAAGTAAAATAAGATATTTCTAAATTTCAGAAGAAAATGGAAACTCCTATCTTATATTTAAGATTTCGCAAACAGTTTACTAATAATATCGATTTCTGTATAATTATATACACATATTATGTGTGAATAAGAAAATATGTCAATATTTTCTTATTGAAAAGATTTACCCGAACAAAATTTGAGGCAGAAATTTTAAAAATATTCTGTCGCAGTGATTCCTAGTCTGTGGTTTTGCTTGTACTAATATGGCGGCTCGGTTACAGTTGAGGCTTCACTTTTAGAACCGCCTTGCCGGGTCTAGTCATTCCTTAGTCTGTGCCTGCACTACAAGTTAGTAGTCGAGGTGAATATGCTACCTATTCTATCAACCCTCGACAAGAAACGGCGTTTCGACGTGACATTCGATATACAAAGCCAATTCTTTCTTTTCCCCCTACCCTACTGACGTCATCAAACTTGGGGCTTGGGGTCAGCAGAGCAGGTGCTACTATGAAGGTAGCTCGCATCAGTCAGAGGTCAGAAAGCGCGTAGTTTAAAAACTTCTACACGTGCAAATAAAGCTTTTTTTTCAATTTTCAGGGGAATTTTTTAAACAACATTCCATGTTGTGAATATACTTTTTATAGTTGTTATAAATGTGTCATTTTGTAAGGATGAATAGCAAAATTGTCTAAAAATTTCAGTGTTTCCCCCCAAAAAAGAACGATTAAAAAACAAAATGGCTATTTATTTCAAAGGATTTATTTCAAATGAAAACAGCAATGTAAGTTTATTTTTCTGTTTCTCTTAAAACTGTTGTATAAACTTTTTTCTTAACTTATCGATATAATAAATGAGGAAAGTTTTACACCTCATATATCCATTAAAATAGTTACCTATGGCTATAAAATGCAAATAATAAAAATAATAATAAATATCAATTTATGTCCAAGTACTTAAAATTTAGGGGTTTGTTTAAAATATTTTTAATCATTAATAGCATAACATTTAAAAGAATAAATAAGATTTATTATTATTATTATTGTCTATATATTTACATGACAAATAAGCAATTTGCACATCATTTTAATGTGCTTTTTGATGGAATAAAATGTGATATTTTCATAAATATATTTAGTTAATTCATACTGTAATTTTATATATGTGGCATGTATATAAATAATACTACAAACAAATAAATTTCATTCGATTTTTTTTAAATTATGTTTTTACTAAGATATGCTTTTAAATAAAAATTCACAAAGATTTGTATGACTATTATATGTAGAGTACACACTATGAATAAGTAAATTACTATTGAATTTGAATTATTTTATTTTATTTATCCTCGTTGCAATTAAAATTAATATTTTTACTACCATTTTTTTAAAAAATTAAAATGTAACGTTTATTTCCCGCCCCCCCCATCCCTGTTTTTTAATAATACTCCTACATTAAAGAAATGCTACAAATACACAAATCGTATCTACTTTTATTTTATTTTATTTAAAAAAAAATGAATAATGAGTTTTCCCCTTCATTCTTTTGCTCAATACTTACCAATATGAGTTACTGCACATAAGAAACATGTTCAAACTATTTTTTAATAATTCATAGCTCAATTAATTCAAATTACTGTAGCATTATAAACTTGGACTTGATTTCATCAAATTCTTTTATTTCAAAAGAAAATAATAATAATTACTAATTTAATAATCATTTAAAACCTTTATTTATTTATTTATTTTTATACTTAAGTTCCATAGAGCATTGTATAAAATAGGAAAAATTTAGCTTTAATTGGTCTCGATCATCAACTTCTTTCTAGTTTCATACATATTACATACATTACCAACATAACTGATATTTGTTTACACAGTTTATATTCAATTTTCATTTGTATACATACTGATTACTTTCAGTGTATGTATAATATACTGAAAATCAAATGTTCAATTTTCAAATGAATGTATATTAACCCTTTCAGGGGCACTAAGTAAAAATGATTGAATTTCCTTTTAAATATATATATATCATAAAGTAAACATCCCCTACAAGTCATATTTGATGAAGAAAAAAAATTCAGCATGTGGGGATTTTTTTGTGGGTGGTGGCTAGGCGTTCTAGCCATTGCGCACATACGTCATGTACCTTAATTTTCGCATGGAAATAAATATTTATATATTTAAGGAATAAAAATTGACACTATGCTTTGAAAATGTAATTATAATAATACAATATAACAATAAATAATTATTACTAAAATTATAATGTTTGTTTATCCTTTTTTAATGATTTATTATATATATATATATATATATATATATATATATATACATACACATATATGGGCTGTTTAAAATTTGTTTAGAAACCTTTATGCATTAGTAATAAGAAAAAATTATTCACTATTTAACAAAAAAAAAAAAAAAAAAAATTATAGTTATTCAATTATATTGTAAGTACAATAAATTTTGAAATTGATTCAGTACATAAATAAATAGACATAATTTCTTACCTTCATATTGTAATGAAATAACCAATTCACAAATAGCATACACAGAAATATGAAAACTTTAAAAATATTAATGTTCCTTAAAATTATTTGTTCCTGATCCGTATACTGCAGAATCATCATCTGAGGGTAGCTCTTCAAACAGAGTAATAGTTTCATCCAAAGATAAGCCTTTTCTAGGCATTATTGTGATAAAAATTAGGATATATAAATTTAATTTAAGATTATTTAGAGAAATTAACTAAATTTAAAAGCTATGGAAATAAAATTTATTTTTAAAAATCACGATATAAGAGCAATAGAAAAAAACAGCCTCTCTCTATACTGTAAACAGAAATACTGAATAGCTTTTTTGTAAGAACCCTCCCACGCTTGTTTACATCTGTATTTACATTCTGCTATCCCTTATTGTTTATATTTATCACAGTTCACTAACCCTAAAAGACCCTCTTTGTTTATCTCAAATGAAAAGAAATTGAGATTCTTTTCCCCACCAGAGCCTGTCTTATGGTATCTCCCCTGACATATGTGCGCGGTGGCTAGAACGTCTATCCACCTAAAAGATGCTCCTAAAAATCAAACTAAAATTAATGATTTAAGATAATATGTAAATCTGTTCTATTTAAAAGGTGCATTACAGTATATTTACACTACCAAATACTTTTGAATAAAAAATTATTTTTCATAAAAATATCTAAAGAAACTTCAAAAAATTTTCCTGCAACTTGTCCATTTAAAAAGCGTCACAGGCACATCCTGCTTAAAGTTATCGTAGTGCTGCTCTCTCTATTTCAATTTTAGAAGTACACATTAACTTTTCATAAAAGTGGATAGAAAAAGTAGCCACTGCACACCTAGAGAAAAATTTCTAAAGTAGGTGGATATACCCTCTAGCCACCGCCCCTGAAAGGGTTAATTAAAACTCCAATTGTAAAGTAATATTTTTTTCATATAATTTATGTTAGTAATTTAAGTAAAATTTTGGCAAAATATACACAATGTTTACTTTCTGCATAATTCACATTTTATAAGATAAATTTTGAGAAATGGATTTTTTTTTTTTTTCTAAATACTAGTAATTTTAAGTAAGTTCTGGATATTACAGTAAGGAATTATAATATCCATTATATTATAATACAGTTATTATAATGTTATATTTTTAGAAAGCAGGAACTTGCTTATGATCAAACGTTAGGAAAAAAGAATTGAGTAAATCGACAAACAACAACATCTTAAAAGTTCTGTATTTTTTATTTTAGTTTTAATGTTATATTATTAAAGATTAGAAACATTTTAAACTAATTCCTAAACTTTAAAATTGATAAGAAAATTGGTAATTTTTTGTGTTTTATATGTAATTATTATTAATGTGCCTATAACATAAAAAAAAAATAAATAAATAATCTGACGTTAATATAGCGATAAGTTAAGAAAATTATTTTGTGAAATAGTTATAAGCGAAAAATTAATTTACTTTGTTTTCTTCATTTGAAATAAATATTCTTTTGATTGCTGATACCTATCTTAGTCAAATATATTTTTCTTTTAGGAAATTATACACCGAAACTTTCGGTCAGACATGACTGAAGTAAAATCGTTATAATAAATTTAACTTACTCAAGCAATACTAAAGGAGAAATACATTTTAATGACATCTATATATTTTTTAATGACATCTAATGTATTTCTTTGTAAATTTAGAATAACGGAATATTTATATGAAAAATAAGTACATTTGCCACTATGTGAAAAATAATCTGAAAAAATACATCCTTCAAAAAATTTATTTTCCAGTAGCAAAATGAATCATTTAATAGATTAAATGATTTAAAATAATTTTATAAAATTTTGCAATTGCTTCTTAATTGCAAAACTTTTTGATAAATCTGTTTTTTTTTTTTTTGGAATAATAATGGTTTATTTTTAGATTGAAATAACTAAAAATATGTATTTTAACAAAAAATATATATCATCAAGGATAAACATATTTATATACATGCATATGTATGGTGTAAATGAGAGTATTATGTTGGGAAAGGAAAGGAAAATTTTTATCACATCAGTTAAAAACTTGCGTCGTTATCATATTCCTTTTAAATGTGTGTATGAGTATGCAGTGCATCGCCATTTAGGCGCTAAACATGTGCCTAGCAAACCCACTTGGCGAGATGCGAGCGCACCCTCTCCTGCCGGCAACCCTTTTTCTCTTTTCCGGCTCCAAGAAAACGTTTACCACTCTCTTTCTCTGTTGTCTTATCCCAGCTTACCGTCGCTGGCAGTGCTCTATGTGCACCGCACAATGTTTTACTTTCACATGAGGCACTGGGGCCTACTGACACTTATTATTTCAAAAATTAACTGTTTGATTATGTTTAAAATATGCTATAATTAATGTGTAAAATTTAAGTTGCATTAAAGTGACTTTACTGGTAACCCGTTCCGGAACACGTGGAGATTCAACGCTAAGGGGCCGCATGCAGTTTTCAAAGTAGGATGTTTTGAACCTTATTTTGCTTGGTCAGGAATCTAATTTTACTTATTACAAAATATTAATTTTTTTTAATCTAAATTTCTCCCTATATTTATCTTAAAATTTATTTGTTCTCATTTTGGAGTTAAATTTTTTCAATATGCCTCGTGCAGACGATAATGGCGATCAACACTCCCAAATATCACGTGCAGGCCTAAAAATACCACCGATTTGGAAAAACAATATTGAATTATGGCTCATTCAAGTAGAAAGTAATTTTCAATTTTCTGGTATTAGCCAGGATTTAACAAAATATAATGCACTAATAGCATCTAATAGCATCCCGAAAGCTTGTCGGCGGTATCAGACATCTTGTTCAATGCACCCGAAGAAAATAAATACGAAACGCTCAAACAAAGGTTAATTTCAGAATTCTCTGACTCAGGAAATAAACAAATTAGGAAACTTTTGTCAGAATTGAAACTCGGCGACGAAAAGCCTTCCCAGTTATTACGAAAAATGCGGGAATTTGCCAATAATTCCCTCAACGACAATTTCTTAAAAAAATTGTGGTTACAACGTCTGCCACATGAAATTCCAACTATTCTTTCGGTGAGCTCCGAAACATTGGATAACTTGGCCAAATTAGCCGACAAAATCGCTGAGGTACGATCCGACCCGTTAGGCATAAGCGCTGTGAATCGAGGAGTAGGTACGAGATCATTACCGATGACGGAGCAGCAAGAAACGCCGATCAAACCGTCGAACGAAATAGCCACGCTTCAGGCCGAAATAAATGCATTAAGTTAACAAATCGAACGACTTTCCCGCCTAAATGATAAAAATTCTTCTCACAAACGGAAAAGCAGTAAATCGCCGTTTCGTAATTCTTATAACAGTTGTCGCGATTTTTCAAACAAGCAACCAAATGAAGATTTTTTGTTTTTATCATCGCAAATTTGGCCAAAATGCTCGTAACTGCAAACCCCCCCTGTAGTTTTAACCACGGAGTAATATTTAAGAGGAAACGAAAGTCCAATGGGAGGAAGCTTTAAAACTGCAATGTGAATTTTTGCCTAAATATTGGGGGCGACACTTGTACCTTTACCCCATATTTCGGCGCAAAATAGTACTGTTTTCAGTTTCATTCTATTGACGTGCTTTTCTAATTTTGCATTTTTAACATTTTAATATTTTTGTAAGTACTTAAAACTACTTAAATCAAATGGGTTCAAGTAAATGCTTCGTTCCTGGTTGTAAAACAGGTTATAATAGCGACAAAAAAAAGAGAAAAGCCCAAGGACAGAAAAATCCGAGTTTGTTTTCTGCTCCACGGGTAAGTATTATTATTTATATTATTACTATTTGTCTTTGCTGCTTATGAATTATCTTGATCCGTGTAATGCCTACCGTTTCTCGAGATAAATTAATGCTATTCATGATAATAGAGGTCACAACATCGACATATTTTTTTCATTATTAAGTTCAAAATCGGTTGCAGGCCATTCTACGATTTATGTTAAAAATGGGTAACATTTTTGATTAAGAATCGGTAATTTTTCATTTACTAATTTACAATATGAAATCTAATGTGCAGTACTTAAAGTATCAAAGATTATTATATGTAATATCTATAAATACTCTGTAATAATAATAGTTATTATTATTATTGTTGTTATTATTATGTAAAAACTGTGTAATGTTTCACAAAACTAGAATTTAAAAATTAAAATTGCAAGATAACATTCACTTATTAATTATAAATGATTTTTACTTTACTTTAGTATTTTATAACTTGTAACAAATTAAATGGAATAAATGATTCTTATAATCTAATATTTAATGTTTCTCTTCTCACTACAACTATGCAGTTCTCTCCGACCTTATGCCTGAAAATTTATTTAATTTCTGTTGCTATAGTATTCCATATTGTATGCCATGATATACTTAATAAAATATTACTAAAATTATTTTGAATGAAAGCTTTTAGAGTATGCTAAACATAAAAAATACACTAATTGTCCTCTTAAATTTTTAATATCAAGTATCCTATTACACTAATGTTATAAGAAGCAAAATGTATAATAACCCAGCATGATCTCATGAAATGCCTCGCTCACTCGGCTATCCTTTCTTCCTTCATTTTGATACATTTACTTTATCCTAGTTTTTGAAGTTTAATTTTATTAGGCTCAGTTTTATGCAACTCCATACGTAATATTTTTAATGTAATAATTCTTATGATAATCCATTATTATGCAAAAATTCAACTTATTTTTTGTATGTTAAAAAAAAAAAAAAAAAAAAAAAAAATCCTGAAATTTTAATAACTTATGCATTTTTCTTTCAGAATATTCTGAAAAAATAATTTTATGCCAATATCATGAGGTGTATCTAAAAACTGCTTTATTACCATAATGATGAAGATATTTGTCATAATTCTTGTTTTTATGGAATTTTTTGTGTATTTTTCCGTGCTAAGAAAATCGTACATTACAAGTAAATTGATGAAATTTAAGTAGAATATGTATTCATATTTAATAGTGCTCATACCATCATCAAATATGATATTTTAAAAATGATCTGATATCTTTTTCAGGAAAATAATCATCATAATGCATGTTTATGCAAAATTTTGTCCTGGCATGCATATCATTTGAAAGCTTTGAAAGCACCAAAGAATATTTTCAAATGGTTTTTATCCTCTTTGCAGATTTTTATTTTTCTGTAACCACAAAGCCTTTGCAAATTAGAGGGGGAATAAATCTTAAATAATTTTCAAATATTTTCCATTTAATATTTTCTTTAAAATTGTAATATGTGTATTATTTAGAGTAGATAAAAATAGATTTTTATGCATTGTTTTAGGATGAGGACAAACTTAAAAAAAGGAGGCTTGCTGTTCCTCGATCGAATAAACATATGAGTAGTACAGACAAAATATGTGAGTTACATTTCCTGCCAGAGGAAATATCAAGGAGCTACGTCGTCAAGCTATCAGATGGCACAGAGAGAGTTCTGGAAAGTAAAAACCCAGCCCTCACAGCTGATGCAGTTCCTTCAATATTTCCTAATTTGCCGTCCTATTTAACTACTGTTAAAAAACCTAGAAAACCACCTTGTGAGAGACTACCCTTACCTAGAGCCCCTAAATAAAATAATAGGCCGGCGCATCACCGCTATTTTTTTGCCTCCGAAGAGGACAGCATTCCCGCTTGGCGTCCTTATCGCTTCCCTAATGATTTCAAGAAATCTTAATCAGAAGCTAATCCGGTCAATATAAGAGCAACAAGCAAGAATAATATTCCTAAAAACACATTTTTTTCACAGTACATTCTCAGGATGTCATTTTATTCTGAGATGTACGATGGATGTACGATGTGTTGTTAGGGCGGTTTCTGTTTCTTTTACAAAATGTCACCAAAACTCAAATACACAATAATAGAAGGTCTGTGAACACTTTATATTCACTTCTTGAATGATTATAGCAGTTTATCGCTAAACAAACTTCCATATCATAGTTTACTTAGCTAAAATTATGAAATATAATAAAATAAGTTAATCTAAAGTAACGTAAGATGATAAAAAAAAAAAAAAATGTTTGTTGTTTGTTTATCGCAGAAATGCGCTGGGTACATGTGGCAACCCTAAGGCAACAAAATGCCTGATGCGCCAGCTCGTATATATAGGAGCCTTACCCTTACCTAAGAAAGCCAAGATATCTTCAGAAGCTGAAGAAGTTTCGACCACAGATGAAAGATTAAATTATTTTTCATTTAAGGAATAACTTACAAATATATCTAATGTATTGAAACCTAATAAGTGGTGGTCCGTCTCATCACATGAGGATTTCCTAGTGTGTGTAAAATGGGATGTAATATTTGCTCCTGAAAGACAAGTAATTATTGACAGTAACTTGCATGTCAAAGTAAGTTTGTTTTTTATTTATTATTTCTTTATTTTATTATATTTTGTTCTCTTTTTTTTTGTTGTTGTTGTTATTTCTAAACATTCCATTACAGGTCATGTATTATGGCATTAATATTGAAGATACATCAGATAATGTTGTTCAGTTTGTTGAACATTTATCTGCACTATTAAGCAAAATTGATGGACATCTAATCTGTTCCGGTATTAGGAATGGGTAAGTAAAAATTAACTACAATCTTTTTCATGTAGTTAATATCCACTAAATTGGGAAATATTTAATGTGATAATTATTGTAAGTTTGTTACACATTGATAAGTAAAAAACTTCAAATAAACACCATAAAATGAAAAAAAAAAAAAAAAAAAAAAACTCTTCAACTTTGTTTGCAGCACTTGTACCTGCTTTGTTCACCTGATAAAGGTTCATGTTTTTTCTTTCAACCCAAAACAATTGTTGTGAGCTCTTGCATTGCATGTTGTTTATTCAAAGTTTTTTACCTATTAAATATAAATGCCAGTTCTATGGTTCTTTTTTTACAAGTAATATTTAAAAAAATATATATATTAAGTCAATTCCTACTTAGGTCAACAAAGAAAAATGTTATTTTAGCTAATAAATAGAAATAAAAAGCATGCATGCAACATTAAATAAAAAGTAAAATAAGATTTATAAATGGACAGTATTTAAACTCATGGACTCAGTTCAGGGATATAATAAGAATAATTACAAGATAAAAAGAACTTTTTATGTACCATGTTTTTAAATTTTCTGTTGAATCATATAAACTCTACCGAAGGCAGTGGGAACCTGGAAAAATTGGCTAAAATTATTAAAAAAATTCATTGTTTTCCTGTTTTGAGCTATCATAAAAGTTTCAAATGGGAAGTTAGTTAAAAATTGATTGCAAGCTTTGTATTGGTAATTCTGCCTAAGTCAGCAGGGACCCAAAACAGTTGGTTAAAAAATATTTTAAAAATGCATTTTCACTGTATTCTGAACTATTCTGAAAGTTTCAAATGTCTAACTAGTCAGGAAGTTAGTTAAATAAATTTTCTTTTGAATCATATAAACGCTGCCAAAGGCAGTAGAGACCTTAAACAATTAACTAAAAGTATTAAAAAAATTGTATTGTCACCATGTTCTGAGCTATCCTGAAAGTTTTAAATGCCTAGCTAGTCGGGAAGTTAGTGAAAAATCGATTGAAAACTTTGTACTAGTAATGCTGCCGAAGGCAGCAAGAATCCGAAACAGTTGGCTAAAAGTATTAAAAAAATGTATTGTCACCGTGTTCTGAGTAATCCTGAAAATTTCAAATTTCTAGCTAGTCGGGAAGTTAGAAATCTATTGCAGGATTTGTACAAGATATATATAGGAAGAGTGTGAATTAATAGTAGGGATTGAATAAACGTGTAATACATTAGCTATTCCTTTTCAGAAGTACTGAAAAAGTAAATCAAACCCTTTGTCAATTTATTATGTCAGAATTATTAATAAGTACATAATTGATTTCAAGCTATATTTTTTTACGTATTTTTCTGGTATATTTAGAAATAAAAATTGCTCTCAAATAATGGAACGTCAGTGGACGTTACCTGGAAGACCACAAGCATGGTGCACTGCCTGCAAGGAAAAGAAATCCAAGACACCTTTGAATATAAAAAATGTAACCCATACTTTGAAATATAAGACATTCTATCAACGCATTGCCCATGCAAATGAAAAAATATTAGTATATTAGATATAGTATATTAGATATTAGTATATTTGTATATTAGATACCAAAGGTTTGCACAGGCCCGTATTTTAAAGCACAGTTCTGGTCCATTTAAAAAATAATAATAAAAATAACTTCGAAGGAATTTCTATGCAAGATTTTTTTAGTATTAAAATTTTTAGTGGTTTTGCACAATTGTGTAACAAAACTTCTAATGATATAGACAGACAATTACATACAAAACTTAATTCATTAATGGTACATAATTGCAGGGGTGCAGAAAATGTTCAAACCTCGGAAATTTTCCCCAAACACAGTATAAAACCCAAACACAGTAGTTTCCCTCAGTCCCCAAACACAGTAGTTTCCCTCAATAATGCAAAAATCTACTTTGCTATACAAAGTCATTTGTGCTATGCAATAAATCTTTAAGAGAATAAGTATACAGTGTAACATAAAAATATCGCTGTTAGTGTATAAGCACTTCAAAGTAGCAAATTGTTATTTTTGATTTACATTTTTATTTTCTCTTCAAAAAATATTCAAAATTTCCCCAGTCAGTTTAAATTTCCCCCGAACCTTGTTCGGGCGTTCGGACATATTCTGCACCCCTGCATAATTGTATTTCCTGTTGCTTGCATAAAAAGCATTTTTTTTTTCCACATTAGAAATTAGTTTTAAAAAGTGAATTTAAAAAATATAATGTTTTTATATAAGTACTTCTATAACTTCCTTGTGTATTCATGTAATGCTTGAAAATAATGTTGTAGTGATACTGATGAGAAAACCTGGACGGGTTTCGAAACGTCTAAATTTTAAATGTATATTTTGTTTTTAAATGTATTTTAACTAAAGTTTGTCTCGTAAATGAAATAGTTTTTGTTTGTAATAGTAGAAAATTTTCCACCCCACATCACAGCATGAAATATATATTTGAAATGACAACATTAAAATAAATACTTTAATTTAAACGTGAAGGCTTTTTATCTTCAAGTCCAAGATTTTTTTTTTTTTTAAGAGGTAGTTTTGGACTTTAATTAGGCTGAGTATTCGATATTGGTACAGGTCTAATTTTGATCTTTAATGACATATATATTCACTTTTTCGACATGCTACAAATGAAAATTTAAGCATGATTAGAGACAAGTCAATAAATAGGGAGGGGGGGGATGGTTGCATTATTTGCAAATTAATGTTTAAAATGGGGGGGGAAAACCCTCTTTTCCTTTAAAGTTGTCCTAATGTATATTATTTGACATTGCTATTTTTATTGATGATTTAGTTTAATTTGTTTATTTCAGATTGCTGTCCTAAGGAAAGAAATTGATCTTTCAAAGAAAAAATACTCTCTTGTAAAACGGGAAGCAATATCAAAAGCTTTATCCAATTTACCAGAAAGCCAAAGGGAGAATGTTGAAGCATGCTTAAATGCTTCAAAAGTAAATGGCATGACAGGCATTCGGTACACTACAAGGTGGATTTACGAATGCCTGCTTATGCGATTAAAGAGTAGAAAACTATACGAACATCTTCGTGACAACAATATTCTTGCTCTCCCCTCTAGCAGAACATTACTGAATTATTTGAAGCATGTTCAGGGATCCTTCGGCTTTCAGCCCTACATCTTTCAGTGTATGAAAAAGAAGGCAGCGTTAATGGATTCATGTAATAAACGAGGTAACATATTCAAAATTTCATGCATGCTATATATTATTTTAGATTTTCATTTGAAGTTTATATGCTGTGTCGTACTTTTGACAGGAGCTCTTTTAATTGACGAAATGCAGCTATCTCCAAGCTTGTCATTCAACAAAAAAAAACTCTAGAAGTTAATGGCTTCACCGACTTAGGGAAATACACTCCTGAGCATCAGACTTTGCTAAAAGGGGATCATGCCTTGGTAATAATGTACCCTTTTAGAGGCAAATGGGTGCAATCTGTTGCATGCTTTCTGAGTAAAGGAGCAGCTTCAGGTAATTCATCTATGATTTCAGTATGTTTAGTAAATCATAAACTGAACCAAAGTGTATGTATGCTTTGATAACAAAGGAATAAAATCTAATCTTAAGGCGACAATGGATTTTCAGATTGAGAAAAATATGGCCCCAAAATGTTTTTTTTTTCTTTCAAAAAACAATTCCAAAATTGCATCAGATATAAATAAAAAAAAACATGCAATTCTTCTGGTAAATTTTGGAGCTCCTGTGAAATTAAAACTTTAAATGCTGTTTTTTCAGAACAAGTTTTTTTCATATTTTAGTTAGCTCAAAATATTCCATGCGTCATAATTTTTTTTCAATTACCCAAACATTTTGCACAATTTTTAGTTAAATATGTTAGCGTATAACCTGCCAACAATTTCATTATTTTTTTCTAAAAAACTAAAAAAAAAATTACATTAAATTATATTTTTGTTGAAAAATCACAGAAAATTACCTACGTTTATCGAAAATATTTTCTTCTTCTAATGACTATAGTTATAAATAGGAAACGGCTAGCAACTTTTATTATAATTGTATACGGCTAGTAAAAAAAAAAGAAAAAGGTATCTGAGGCAAAAATTAATGCACCTGTAGGATTTTAAAATATAATTATTAATTAACAGATTTTAATTAATATCTTAATTATTTATATTCTGAAAATTATTTTTAATTTAATATTTCTCGCCTATAGACTACAATGTATCAATGCACAAAATTTAATAACAATTGATTCATAATAAAAAAAAAAAAAAAAAAAAAAAAAAAAGTTTTTTATTGTCCCTATGTACATGGTTTCCACCAGAGCACGAGGCTGCTGGAATCTTGCATATTTCTTCATTATCTCACCTAAAAGTTTAAACATTGCAAGAAAAAAATTTGTGCAACTTTTTAATTTTAGTTAAAATACTAAAAAACTGTTAAAAGTTTTTTTTTTTTTTTTTTTACATTTATAGGGAAAAATTTTTTAAGAAGAAATTGGGTCCCTAATCTGCTCATGTAACTTTATGATCTTTCTTCTTTCTCTCACTCCCCCCCCCCCCTTCCTTGTTTTTTAGGAAGGATGAGAATTTCTCATGCAATTTTTCCCTCTGATGAAAGCGCTGGTGTATAAAATATTTTTATTAATTATTGAGCACAGGTTTGAATGTCTCATTTCATAATTACATTTTATGTCTTTACTTTTTTTTTAAAATTACTGATTAGAAATAATAATATTAAAATAATTCCTTATTTTACTTTCAAAAATTACATTCCCTTACTCTTTAATTACAAATTCTGATGTAGTAATGAATGAATCCATAATTATTCAAAAAATCATGCCATGTATAATATTTTAGATATTTAAAAAGTTATAATTGAAATGTTAAATTCCTGCTGGTCACATACAAGTTGTTGAATAATAATGTTGCATTGGTTACTTTAAAAAATAAAATTGTATCATTTTTCTTTTCTTTAAAGGAACAGTTTTGCACCAGATTGTTATGGAAGCCATTATTCTTCTAGAGAACTCGGGTTTTTATGTTGATGCTGTCACTACAGATGAGGCTGCGTGGAACAGGAAAATGTGGTCGAAATTTGGAATATCTGGGGTGAATGTTAGTTGTGCTCACATGTGCGATCCAGAACGTCGTCTTTGGTTCATTTCTGACTTTCCACATCTAATTAAGAATGTGAGAAATGCTATCACAATTAAAAGATTCTTTCTAGTAAGTATCTGTACCCATTACAATTGCAATTAATATACGACGGCTATTTTTTTCCCCCAAGGTCCGATTGATCGCTAAAGGAAAGTTTTGGGAAAAATCCGCTGGGTTTGTGCGCAGATGTCTTGCAGAGTGTCTTTAGTTGATCATGGGAAAGTGTCGGTTCACAGTTGTTATTTCTGAGTATATAGGGAGAACATAAACATGCTTTGAAAAATAGTCTCCTGCCAAATGTGAATTACATTCAGTCATTCGATTTATGCATGCTGAAGGAAGCAATCCATCTGAAATTCATATACGAATGGGTAAAGTGTACGATGAAACATTCATGGTTGACAGCAAAGTGTGGCAATGGTTCAGGATTTTTGATGCTAGACGCACAGATATTCACTTGCTTTCTTTTCTAGGCGCCTGCATCATGAACATCTGTGCGTCCAGCATCAAAGTTCCTGCACTATTGCCGCACTTTGCTGTCACTCATGAATGTTTCACTGTACACTTAACTCATTTGTCTAAGAATTATAGCTGCATTGCTTCCTTCAGCATGCATAAATTGAATGACTGAACACAATTTACATTTGGCAGGAGACTCTATTTTTCGAAGCATGTTTATGTGCTCCCCATGCACTCAGAAATGTAAACTGCAAATCGACACATTTCCCGGGCCTTTTAGTGACACTGCACGAGACGTCTGTGTACAGACCTAGCAGATTTTCCCCGAAGCTTTCCTTTAGCGACCAATCGAACACTGAAAAAAAAAACCTCGTATGTAATACTTTACATATTTCTGCTATTTTATACTATTTAAATATTACTTTCATAATATAGATTCCTATGTGTGGAATGGTATATTTTTATTTATGTTTTAGTAAAAATTCTTTTTCTTACCTCTATGTCTTTTTACTTTACTACTTTACTTATACTGGTCTTGAAATTAACAATCAGGATTTGAAAAAACCCGTTTCTTTTTTTTTTTTTTTTTTTTTTTTAATAAAAAAGCCCAGCCCACCCTTTAAAACCCGGGTTTTATCGGGTTTCTTCAGAAAACTCTTAAATCTTGATTTCATTTTAAGTGCCCAGTGAGAAGCTATAATATGACAGTCTTTTTCACATGAGAGGACTTCATGTTCGCCACACAGAAGGGTTACCATTTCGCTTTTTACCTAAATAAAGCTTCATGACAAACATCATGCTCAGTTTGCTTATTATATATTTTTAGTCGGTTTAAGAATGCACAGTAAAATCATTATGACCAGGCTTCATTTAGGCTTATTTTCCACTTATTGTATATTAATGTTAATGGTTGTAAAATTATATTTTTAGACACCTGATGGGCCAATTAAGATGACTTTCTGGGAAGCTATTGTTGCTCATGACAACCCAAAGTCACATTCCTTAAAGATATGCCCCAAATTAAAAACTGATCACATTTCTCCTAAGTACTTCCAGAAGATGAATGTTGCATTGGCATTCCAGGTTTGTTTTCTTGTTCTTTTGTGATTTCAGTTAAAATATAATTTTTTTTTATTTTTCTTTATTGTTTTCTAATGAAATTTTCTAATACAGTTTTTTAGCAACTCTGTTGCAGCTGGAATGCAATTGCTGAAAAAGTATTTGCCAGAATTAAGTGACAGTGATGGCTGCATCTTATTTATACGGAGGATGAATAATTTAATTGATGCAATGAACTCTAAAATTCCTCCTAATGCTCTTAAACCTAATTCTGTTGCTGAAAAGGTATCTTATTGTTTTATATTTTATCTATTGTGTATTACAGCTTATTGTTGTGAATGGCAGTTTTTACTTATATATTAAATGTTCGAATTGTGTTGCTTTTGATATTTGCTTTTAACAGGGTAGTCGGGGAAAGTGATTGAATTTCAGTGATCCTGGAAAAGTCGTGAAATAGAGAATTTTAACAAATTTTGTGGAAATGAGCCATATTTGATTTTTCGTTACTGTAAATTGCTGAATTGTTTACTATTTTTGTGAATTTTTTGTTTGAATAAACAACGATAGTCATGGAAAAGTCAGAGAAAATGGTAAAAAAAAAATCACTTAAATATGAAGGAATTTGAAAAGCTCTAATGTCAACCATCCAGAAATAATTTTCAATAGTGTAAAGTTGTATAATTTAAATCAATTTTATATTTTTAACTAGCAATAAATAGTTTGGGCCTCTTGCTTATACTTTCTGATAAAAGAGGATTTAACTGACATCCATTAACGTCCCTCTTCACTTACCGTCGCGGGAAGCCCAAGCCAATATTATTATATGGGAAATTTTCTTTACAGATAACTTATTAACTAATACATATTTTTAAATTCTAGTTAAAATATGTATTAGTTCCTTTTCATAAATTTATTTATGAAAAGAATTATTAAATTCCTTTTACATACATAAAATACCCAATTGTTAAGTTGACGCCCCTTTCTTAAAAATGTATATTTTTAATTTTAAATATTTTATTTTTAAATTCCAAAAGTGAAGATTTTCACATATTTAAAATTTGTATTTTGTAGCTTTATTTACCATATATGTGTGTGGAATTAATTTTCATTCCTGAGCAGTTTTCCTGGCCATAATAAAATATACAAAAGAATTACCAATTACAGTTAGGATTTCTTGGTAATATTTGTTCTTGAGGTAAGCTTATAACACACATTAACTAGCCACTAAAAATCTTATTAATATTGAACCAAAAAATATGTAAATATAATGAAAACTTAATTTTGAATATTTGAACTAAAAAACTACTACTTTCTCTGCTAAAAGTAAGGAGAAAAAAAAAAGGATGAACAGATAATAAGAAACAGCCTCATAATCGCATGCTACAGCCAAATCAGATTTTGATCATTACCTTTACCAATTAATATAATCCAAAACATTTAAAAAATTTTTGAATTTTTAAATTTTTTGAGTTTAAATGATAAATGTGGACCTTTAAAAATCTTTAAAGTGCTTTTTTTTTAAGCCTGTGAAAATCTGTTATTTTATTACTATAAATTTTGTTTCCTTATTGTTAAGTACTTTAAAATTCAACAATAATGATTTGGTTACAGTAATTTGGTAAAATGCATAATTTATAGTGATATGGTGCAACATAAATAATTATCACAGGATCTGAATATTTATTTATTTTTATTGCATCATGTGTTATTATTATTATTAAATTTTGAACTTTTCCTTCCAGGAAATCAGTGATTTCATCCAGTATTTGTCAGCCTGGCATAAATTAACAACAGACACCCAATCTAATTTTATAGCTGCCAGTATATACTGTGGGTTAAAGGTAACTCTCTCTGGAACTCTTGAGCTGCTAAAATTCTTAGTTGAAGAACAGAATTATGATTATTTAATGACAGCAAGATTAAATCAAGATTCCTTAGAGGTTTTTCTTTCTTTCTTTTTTTTTATACACATACTTTTCAATGAATATATATGAATTTGTGTGTGTTTATGTATTGATATTTTGTTTATTTCTTTTGTTTAGAGATTCTTTGGCATCATGCGAACCGCAAGTGGCTCCAATGATCATCCTGACTCAACAGTATTTCTGCAGCTATACAGATTAATTGGGTGTTATTCTCTTGTTAAGCCACCAAAGGGCTGCAATGTTAGTGAGGAGATTTTGAAAACCTTACTAGACGTTGCAAAAACAGAACCAACAGAAAGTTCAAGACAACAAATATCAGATTGTATAGATACGATTTTAAGTGCTGGCAGTGGACTCGCAAGCATGAGTGACAGTGATCATGGATACAACTTCATCAATTCATCTGATTATGTAATCACTTATGTGACCGGGTTCATTGCCAAAAAGCATCTATCACTAACAAAATGTGAAGAATGCAGAGCATGCCTAACCAAGAGGAATGTCTCTGCATTTCTTGAAAGAGAAAAACTCATTTCTATAAAAAGCAAGGGTGGTCTGATTACACCATCTGGCTCACTATTTAATTTAATATCAAAAATCGAGCAGACGGCAATGGATGTCATTAGTACAAAACCACTGAATATTCATACAATTAATGACATCCTACAACATCTTGAAGAAAATAACGTATCTGTTGGACTTGTTGGCTGTCCAGAACACTGTATGCAGTTCTCCAACGTCATCATTCAGTATTATTTAGTTTTGCGAATGTGTTTCATTTGCAAAAAGGAAAATGAGTTGGATGCACAAAAAAGAAGTCTCACGAACTGAGAAAAAGATCCAAACTCTAAAGTTTTTTTTTTTTTTTTTTTTTTTTTCCTTTCCAATTTAAATCAGTTGTATTTTGGAACATTGTCTCATAATGTTTGTTTGATGTAACCTGCATATTTTTGGCGTGACATTAACAGGCTTCACATAACATCAATTATTATTTGTGACCAATCTTATTACTAAATATAAAAATGTGTCTAATTTATCTATTGACAAAACATTATGTGCAGAGCTCTCAGCTAGTCTATATTTTAAAAAAATTAACCACATGGGAGTGAGAGGCACTTGCGTCATTTTTAATATAAGTTAGCTAATATGTTACTTTTAAATTGACTTTTTTCAAATACTGCATTTTTTTGGGGGGGGGAGGGGGGCGACAAGATGTTATTGAAGAAATGTTATGTGTTCATCAAGAAACCTAACAATACTTTTCTTCAAATCTGATTTCAGCATTGTACCACTACTTATGTATAGGAATATTTCCTAATATTTTTCGACATTTATATAAACCACTGTTTCTGTATAGTAGTTTATAATTTTTACTTTCTTCTATACGTAATATAGAGAAAGTATTGAATTCGTGAAAAAGTTTGAACTCCAGTTTTCGATCGATTTACACGTTGTGGGATGTCCTGAACATGATTTGATAGTTTTTAGAAAATGTCTGTCTGTGTGTATCACAAATTTTGTGGACGTTGTATCTCAAGAACCAATGAAAGAAATTTAGCCAAACTTGGTATTTAGTTGGACCCTGACAGAAACTGTGGCTGATTAGATTTGGACATCAATCGCTCAACAGGTGGTGCTGTGATCATTTTTTCTAAATTTTTAACATGGCAGTATAAGACAAAATTTTGTATAAATGTACATAATGAGAGTTATTTTAATCGTGTGGTTGAAAATTTAATATGAATTATTGATAATAATAGTAGTTAACTGGGAAAAAAATTTTGTGCATGTGGGGGCATCGCTGCGGGTGGGGTGGGGGAAAGTAAATTTTCACAATGGGTATCTTTCGAAAGGTCTCGTCAATACCTTTAAAGCGAATGGTTGAACTATAGATCTGTGATAATTTTAAGCAAAGTTATCATTTTTTTTTTTTTTTTGACTTGAGAATAAAATGAACTGTTTTTTAATATTCTAATATGGAAATCGTCTGCGTTATCGTGGAAGATTATTTTTTTTAAAGTAATAATTATAATAATTTTTACTGGGTGAATTTGTATAAGAAAATAAAGAAGAAATTCATGTGGTGGCCACAACATACTATTTTTTTTTTTTTCATAATTAAAAAAGGTAAAATATTACTAAATGTAAATAGTATTACTGAAAAAATGAAAAAAATATTAGGTGATTGGCACCTGAATATAACTGTAAATCAGCCAGCTGAATAGTTACTATTCGATTTGAAGGATACTTGATATTCGGCCAAAACTGCTATTCGGTGCATCTATAGTATATACACACCAAATGATTTTGACAATGAGACCAAATATTCTCGGTCATCTAGGTATTAAAGTTAATACAGAGAATGTAGGTGGGTGGTCGTTGTGCGGTGAGCATTTTCTCTCATCACTTTAAAATGTATGTTTAAAAATTAGTTAAGTATTTTATTTATAACTTTTGTTACATAGAAATCTTAATTTGTAATCATTGTTACAGTTATTTTGTCTATTAAGTTTAGTTATTAATTTATTAAATGTTAGTCTCTTAAGTGTATAAATTTCCAATTTTAGTCTATAAAATCTATATATTTGAGGTAAAAACTTGTTGTGAGGCCTGTATGTGTGCATTTACACTGCAAATAGTTGTCATCCTGATCCACAGATTATCAAATTCAACACGAATGCTTCAACCTTTCAGATTCTGTTTCTTACTACTATGAAACATTGAAATTTTTACAGACTTTTCCATAACAGGTGATCAGGTTGCATCTGGTATTGTTTTTACCCACTTTCTTTCAAGCTATTAAGATTTTCTCAGCGAAGTTTCTTTACCATTGAAGTTCCACTCCATTTTATTTCATCTCAAGAGAAAATTTATCATCAGTAAAAATTTAGAATGTTCTAGATTCAATTTCCTATATGTGATTCAATGATAGAAAATCAAACCATATATAGTCACATTCTGGACCACTTTCACTCCACGTAAAAATTTGCCATTATTACCTGTCTCATGGTTGGATTTGAGTCTTAAACACAAACTACTACTTCTAGGTAACAAACATTGTCGTACCCCAAATGTCAACTCAGTGCACTTGCAATTTCTCATATATGAACAGGCTGCCCTTGCTTTCATCATTTGTACAGATATGTTAAAGATTAATTTTAATATTCTGTTTTTATCAATTGCATTTTACGAAAACCATTATGCATCAACACACATATTTATTGCCATGGAAATAATATTTCTTATGTAACATAAATTTCATTGCAACGTGCCACCTACCAAATGACTAAATGGGAAAAATTCTGCTCTAGAAATGTGATGTGTGCACATTTGTTGCAAATGGATGTCTTTGTCATGATCTACAAATTGTTCAGAATAACAGTTCAGTTTCATTTCTCATCACTCATCGTATTGTACTAAGAATCTTTTCAGGTGTCTTCTATACATCAACAGACAATTTTCTTCAGAGTTATATGTTCACATTTTATCATATTTTCATCATCATCATCATTACCCTATCCTCATTTCGACAGCAATTACATATTTTTCAGGCTTGGCTACGATACTTCCCATAACTGAAGCATTCCGATCTTAATTATAGGTTCTTCTCATGCCAACATCATGTTCCAGCCTTAGTTACCTTTAAAATTTGATATTTTGAAAAAAATACAGGAATGCTTGTTTCTGATACTTTATACTTCTCATTATTGAGAATTGTTGAGAAGAACAGTTCAGTTTCAGTTCTCGACACTGCCTGCTATTTTCTGCTTTATTTTTGATAAGAAACTTCCTTTTCTTATATTTAAAATATAAGGACAAAATATGCTAAAAATCGATATTCTAAAAGTTCATTCAAATATTCCGTCAGCGCAAATCACACATTGCTTAAACTCTCAGAAAACCTGTCTATATCAGAAGAAATTAAGCTTTTTAAATTTATGGCTCACTAGCATTTCTTACTGAAAAATCTACTCATCACTCATCGTATTGTACTAAGAATCTTTTCAGGTGTCTTCTACACATCTTCTATCATTGATTTATATACTGTTTGTGTAAAACCTCCATAAAGTATAAGACAATTTTCTTCAGAGTTATATGTTCACATTTTATCATATTTTCATCATCATCATCATCATCATCATTACCCTAATCCTCATTTCGATAGCAATTACATATTTTTCAGACTTGGCCACGATACTTCCCATAACTTAAGCATTCCGATCTTAATTATAGGTTCTTCTCATGCCAACATCATGTTCCAGGCTTAGTTACCTTTAGAATTTGATATTTTGAAACTTCAATAATTGTCTTTTATCCGAATGTTGAACATTTTAAAAAAATACATGATTGCTTGTTTCTGATACTCTATACGTCTCATTATTGAGCTTAAATTTTTACAGATGAATCCAAGACAAAAAAAAACAAGTTTCTTGTGGTATTGCCTCATGTAAACTGTTTTCAGCTATCATCTATAATTTTTAAAAAATTTTCTCTTTGAAGTTTCTTTACCATTGAAGATTTAATCTATTTTATTTAATCTCATCCCAACAGGAAATTTATCATCTTGAGAGTATTTTATTCATTTTAAGCTATGGGAATTTCATAATTGGAAATCAAGCCATAGCGCTGCCCTTACGTGATCACATAGCATGTTGCTAATAATGTCTTGAAAATGATCTGGAAAACGCAAAAATTTGTAGTTAAATTTTCTGAATACCATGTATCAGGCTCAGGATTCTGCTATTCGAGATCAGGGAAGGGGCTGGCACCTGGGATAACAACAAAAACCCTAATCAGTGAAATTGCAGATAAAGCCTCCAGGTGTCAGGCAAATAATGCCGGCAAAAGCCCAATAATATATATATATGTGTGTGTGTGTGTGTGTGTGTATGAAAAATTTAAAAATATAATGCGTTATTAGAAGCTTACTGTTAATCTTCAATATTAGATTATGTGTGATAAAGATATTAAAATTAATACCTACAAAGCAGGGTTTTAAAAATCTTTCTTTTTCTTTTAAAGCCCAATCCAGGTGTTTCATTTTTGGGGTTTAATTGGGTTTTTTATATTAACTCCAAAATAACACTATTGGGCTTGAATTTTAAGTTTATGTAAAAAAAAAGAACAGTTTTCCACTAAAGTAAAACTTATAAAATAATGGTAATTAATTACAATTAATAAAAAATTAAGTGAGCTTCACATTTCTTATGTTTGGGTTAGTCTAAACTGAGGAGTAACAGTTGTCTGGTTGTTACGTATAACAATGAATTTTTATATGGGTAAAGTTTAAAAAAAAACTATTTTTAAATTTTTGTTAGTATCGAAACTGACATAATTTAATCATATTTTATAAAGGGTTACAAAACAAGGTTATCACAGCCTGCACTTTAGTGTATGGAGTATGGCAGGCTTTAACTTATGGGGCTCCTTTTTTGTGAAAGGGGAAAAGAAATAAATGAATAAATTAAATAATCATAAAAAAAACCTATTTTATTAGTCGTTGTATACAATTGCTTTTTATTAAGTTAACAGTATTCATTGCATCAAGTTATAGGTAATCATTAAAAATAATTGTGGAAATACAGAAATTGTTATAAGATTTTTTTTTTTACTAAGTCCTTTAAAAAGGTGTTTTTTTTTAATTTGTAATTTATGAGAGGCCAAAAAAGAACCTCGTTTTATGTCTGTATCGAAACTTACAAGATCAATATATTACAGTTGTTAATTATGTTTAGTTTAATATCTGTCGTTAAATCCTTAAAATTTTAGACAAATTACACTTCGCTGCAAAAAAAAAAAAAAAAAAAAAAAAAAAATAATAATAATAATAATAATAATAATAATAAATCTATCCCTGATACCATATTTTCTGTGTAAAATGACCTAATGAATCCCAATAGGACTCTTATTTTTCCACAGTCAAACACCATTTTCTAGGGACACAACCCCCTTCCTCAACTTTTATGACTGTTCGGTAACTTTATGACCATATATTTGATTTGGAGAATGAAAAGAATTAATTTAACACCTAAAAACAAATATATATATATATATATTTCTTTAATAATATTAATAACAGATTAAAAATATATGAAAAATTTAATGCATAATTTCAGTGGCAAATTCCCATCAAATTTTCCCCTTGCCACAAATGTTCATGTTTTAGAATTTTTCAACTCTGTAGCCCCTCAATATACATTAAAAGTTAAAATTATCTCCTCCCCCCCCCCCATAAAATCACCAAAAAGTCATAAAATTAGGGTCTGTCTCTTAAAAACAGTGGGTGATAGGGCAAAATAGGCATCATATTTGGAATCAGGAAGTCATTTTACATATTAAATGGTGCAAATAAGATTTCATTAAAGCTTACATAATTGAAACTTATTCAATAAAAATGTTTATATTTAATTATATATATTACTTATTTTTCCATTATGATTACAGTATACTGTGGTGAGGTTTTCCAAAAATGGCATTACACTGGCTTTTATACCCCGAGTTTAATAATTAAAAAAGCGACAATTTTTTAAAGAAACCGTTATGTTTCCATTTTAAGTGCAGTACTTTTAAATAATTATTATTCATTTAAATGTAGTGAACAGTCCAGCGAAGTGGGTAAATCTTGCTAGTATTAAATAAATAAAAGTAGTCTTGTGTAGTACAAAGCTTTAAATAAACATAATAAAATGCAAGAACTTGCAACAGTTGTTTTGAGATGAAAGAAAACATGACCCTTCATCAGGAGAACAAATTAGGCATGAATGCTGCAAAGTGGCATTCGAGTAATGCAACTAAAATGGCTTGCCACTTTGCAGCACTCATGCCTATTTTGTTTGTCTGAAAAAGGCTTGTTTTCTTTTCACACAAAAGAATTGTTGAGAGTTCTTGCATTTTATGGTATGTGCTGCCACTATGTTTGCAGCACTCGTGCCTACTGTGTTCACCTGACAAGACGTGTTTTCGTTTCAACCCAAAAAATTGTTAGTTCTTGCATTTTATGAGTGCATTTACACTTAGCTTGGTTTTTCAGAATTTGTGCCCACTTAGTTCGCCTGATGAAATGTTGTGTTTTTTCGATCTAAAATAATTGTTACAAGTTCTTGCATTTCATTGTGTTTATTTAAAGTTTTGTACTTATTATTTTGAAAATAATGATGGTGCCACAGTGCCACTTTTAAAAGTATATGTACAATTTAATTTTTTACATTTTATGCCATATTAAAATATACATATTAAATGAATAAAGCCAAATAAATGGTGATGTTGGCTAAAAATTTTTTTTCTCTTTGGAAAATTTTCTATCTTTTCCAGAACATTTTTAAAGCCAAAAAAGCATTTTTTTTTTTTTACATACTATATTTAAATTTTTCTTTTATTAATCACAACACAGTTAACAGTTACAATAATGTTAGATTCTGAGTGAAAAACAAAAAATTGTGATTAAAAACATTTACAATAATCTACTAGTTTTAAGCAACTTCCTTGAGGAGAAAAATAATTTAATTCAAATGATCTATATTTGCTAATCAGAATTTTGAATGACCTTTTAACAAAAATTTTATGTGAACACAGTTATAAAGCATTTCACGACATAAGACAAAAGAATCTATATGTTACCATTAAAGCTCGAAATCCGTTAATGTGCAGATTACCTAGCTAATCTGCAGATTAACTAAAACGACCCGTTAAAGTGCGGAATCAAGAGTTTTCTGCATTTTAACTAGGTAATCTGCACATTAGCGGCTTCTGTGTCATTAAAGTTCAAATGTTTTTTTCGAGCCTTAGTTTTTTTACATTCACTATGACGTCAAACAGTCATATGATACAGATAGGCGAATGACCTTCAAACACAAACTAAAACTTTTACCCCTTCCGCTCTGCTATGATTCGCATTCGGTAAATGCAAAACGTGGAGCATCGAAGCCATGATTAGGTTTCTTGTGACCAACACAAAATTTAAAGTAACAAGTAAGTTATAATTATTTTAATTTATTTTATTTCTTCTCTTTTTTCATTTTGTCAATATAAGTTTGATAAAGGTCTGCAATTTATTAATGAAATCTAATCTTAATTATAAGATCTCTCTCGTGAAACTTTATTTTTAATTATGAATATTAAATTTACAACACAATAATTATTTCCTTCCGAAATAAAAATATTAAACTACAACTTTTTAAAACTAATTTATTTTAAAATTGATTTAAATTATTATTACTTATTGGAAAAAAAAAAGATGTATTAATTTTTAACTCTGAAAAATATGGCATTCAATATTATGGCATTATTTAATAAATACTTAATATGAAATTTATATGCATTTTTTAACATTTCGTTACTTTTTTTTTTCCTTTCAATTTCAAGTTTCCTTTATATATTTTATATATCATGATTACATTTTTATTTATTTTATAATTTTGTTCGCTTTTTCAGATAATTTCGTTGTAGTTTATCACATAATATATGTTAATAAAGTTTTTTATTTATTTATTTATTGTAAAATTAATATACTTGCTAAACTTGTACAGATATATGCATGCTGCAAAATATAGTTTAGTAAAGCATTGGAAAACTGCCATTTTAATTTTCATGTGTTCTAAAATTTATTAAAGCAGTTTTAATTATTTGAAGTACTTCTTAAATAATGCTTCTGATTTGTCTAATTTAATATTTCTTTAGCGAATTAAAAATTGGTGCATAAAGTTTAAAAAAAAAAAATAGTAATAGCAATATAAGTTGTAAATAAAACACTTTTTTTTAATTTAATGGTTAAATATTTTTATTTTGAAAAGAAATCGTTACTGTATTTCAATTCTAACATTCATTTATAAAATAGAATTTATTGAAAGCTATTAAAGTTATTATATTTCATATTAAAAATGCATAACATCTTCAAACTTATGTTGACAGAATAAAAAGATGAAATAAATAAAAAAATTAAGACAAATATAACTTTAAAACACATAAAAATTAAAACCCATACAGATCAAAATAAGTAAAGAAAGAAAGAAAAAAAAGAAAACTATTTTTTTTTTCCGAAAGAAAAAATCAAAGACAACACAGCGTGCTGTAAAATTACAACACCAGAGATCTTATTTTCACTTTACCGAGTGCCTAGTAGGTATTGTGCAGATTATATAGGTAATTCGCACATTACCTAGGTAATTTGAGAAATGAAACAATTTTCTTCACTTTAACGAATCACACTAGTTAATGTGCAGATTACCTAGCTAATCTGCAGATTAACTGATTTCTGCACTTTAGCGGTAACATATATATTTCTCTAATGTGGAACAATTCTGATTACATTTACTCAAAATGATCTGATAGTTAATAAAATACGCGAAGATAAAAAAATAATATTTTTTAAATGGATGCTAACTCAGCTCAATGATCAAATAGGAAAAAATAATGACATTCGTCTTATGAGATTATTTTATGTAAAAAAGTAGTTTTAAAATTTTCATCTTCAGAATCTTTGAAAGCGTCATTTAAAACCTACCAATACTTCAAAGATATATACAGAATATGAATTATTATCATAAATTGACTAAAAAACACAATCATGAAAAGAATAATCAAAAGAGATATATTTTTTTTTTCTTCAATATTTAAACAAACAATTGTATCAAAATAGATAAATAAAAAGTGATCGCCAACATGGTGAAAAAAATTTAAAACTTTTCATGGAGGTCCTGTACTAAAATTGGAAGAATGAAATCCGGTTCGTCGACCTTGAATTTTATTTTAAAACTTTTATTGGAATGGCTTTGGTTTCACTGTTGCGCAGTGTTAATTTGGTTTTCTGCAAATTAAAATTTTAATTAGGTGTTAAAATTGGTATAATATTTATGAGTTTCATATTTTAAAGGTAAATAAGAAAAGAAATAAATTGCATAAGTTTCACACAGGTTTGCTAGTATAATATTAAAATAGTGTACTGCTGCACTACTGAGCTTGTATTTGATTTTCAAAATATTCATTTGTAAAATGATAATACAGCAATGCTTAGACTTAGATTCTTCATTGTCTCTGATTCTGAGAATGACTCAGACAGTTGAAACTGGTCATAATCTTAATGAAATATTCAATTAAATTTTTCAAAAAAGTCAGAGCAAAATTTAAAGATAAACTTAATTATGAAATTCGCATGCATAGGTGAAAATTTGAAAGAAAAATCTTTATATACAATTACAACTTTATTTTTTAAATTACTTTTTAAAACTGAAGTGCGAAAAAGAAAATAAAAATCCCTTCTTGGCAAGCTTAAAGGCAAAGGTAGATTGCTTTACATTAATGTTACAAAAGTAAAGAAACGTTACATACGCATTAACACATACTTAGCCAGTGTCTTTATTCCCACACATTGCATTATTTACAACGCTATTCTGTTTTCAAGAAATTTAATTTTCAACTACAAAAGGGTTTTATTCAATCTACTTAAAATTTTTTTGGTAGATTTATTGGTCTGTAAACGTTTCAATTTTTTAAAATTCAAGCTAATAATCATTCAACAAATAGAAGTTACAAAGATATACAATCCCAGCAATGGTGAATCTAGGAGGAGGAAATCGAAATTACAGATCCATAAAAAACTGTTGGTTCAATATCTATCTTTAAAAGAAAAAATAATAGAAATGTGAAAATGCACTTGTGATCTTACTATGGTCAAGCACGTGTCAGCCTGGCGTTGCTATGGTCAAGTCAAATAAGTTAAGTGCTAGCGGTTTTGGATATTTATTTCATTATAAATTTTACTGAATTATTGAAAGTGTTGTACAGTATAGGATCCGTTATCCAGAAAGCTTGGGGCTTGGGATATTCTGGATAAGGGGTTTCTCTATAATTCGGAACACTTTATTGTATGTATAAAAATAGTACAAAATTTTATAAATAGCAGTGATAAACATGAATAATATATATAAACATTTTACCTACATATTTGTTCATTTAATAAATTATTTCCACAAAATAAAAAAACAGTCTTAATTAGAATTTTAAACTATAAGTAATACTAGTAATAATAAATGAAAAATAAATAAAAATATATAAAATTTAATTTTGGACCTGAGAGTAAAATTCTTTTATTTGGATTTCGCAAACATTTCTATATTTTTTCTTACAGTGTGTCTCTCATAATAATTTTTCATAAATGTTTCGAATACTTTTGGTACATAGTGCTAAATATTTTATGAAATGAATTCTAAAAATAATGGAAATTAATAAAAAAACTATTTAAAATTTTTATAAGAATTGGGACTTCATGCATGTGACCTGAGTTCAAGGATAAAATTCATCTGCTATTGGGCACTTTAAGAAGTTTGTGTTACTAGTGTTTATCTATTAAAAAATACCATAAAAATTAATTTTCTAACCTAAATTTACAAAATTTTCAGTAATTATTTGGACGATTTTGTGCTCACCATATTTCCCCAGAATAACACTGCAACATTAAAGAAAGTAGGTTGTAAAACTATAATTCTGACCGCTGTTATTGTATAACTTTTATTCTTAAATTTTACGAAAATTAAAAATTTTGGTAGTTGGCATTTTGCATTCTGGATAACAGGTTTCCGGATAACAGATCCTACACTGTATTGTGGTGTTTCTTATTATCAGATGAGTAAGAACTGTAAAGTGAAATTGTTTTCATTCACATAAGCTAGAACATTAACATTAGTTAACATTTGGACCACTTCAGCACCTCTAAATTTCAAGGTTAATTGTTTCGAATTTATTAAATTGTATGATTTGGCGGGATTTTGGTGGCAGAACTTACAACTTAGCAATGGAATTTGTGATTTGATAGTTGCTGACGAAATTCATTATCTGACGACAAAATCTGGTGAGCTTGAGGATGGAGAATAGCAGCTTTGGCGTCATATTTTCTTGCCACGTGAAAACCTCATATCTCTTCACAGACCAATATCTTTGTTTCCACAAGATAAAAAGTCAAAAGAAGCTGTAAGGTATTACTCTCAATTTACATCTTAAATTTTAAATTCTAGGCTAAATTGGCATTCTAAACTACTCAGCACAAATGATATTTGTATTAAAACTAACGTATTATTTAAATTTTATATTTTTAAATAATTAATTAAAATGGTTGATATGGTTTTTATATTTTCAGTGATCTTTTTTACTATCGTTTACATGTGACATAAGAACGAGATTATAAATTTGAGTAATGAAAGCTATAGCTATAGAAAATGTCGGCTTCATTAGGATTGACAAAAAATCACTTTTTAACTGAAACTTTTAAGCAATTGAAACTATCAAAAAAGTTTAAATACAAAAATTGTTCTTTAATGTAAGGTGGTAATTGGGCTGATTTGAAGTTTTTTCCTATTTTCAACATTAAAGAAATTATGGGCAAATGAAAACTTCCACCCCCTTTGAGCTACATACCCCATCTACAAACTCGACCGAGATTTTTACTATCCTGACAACATATCCCGAACAGGTTAATTGTAAATAAAAATTACTCCAGTTATCTTGTTCCCAACTTAACCTGGAAAAAAGCATTATACACATATATATATACATATAAACTTTTGAATGGAGTGTGGTTTTGGGTTCTATGGGGTCATGATTGGTGAAGATATGAAGAAATTTTCCAGAAGTCGTGTCATGAGGAACATTGCAATAGGTAGATTTCCTATAAGGAATCTACCTAAAATGCATTTTATAAAAGCTACAGGAAATAAATTTAATAACCAAACTAAATAAAAAGTTCAACTTTTAATTAAATTAGGAAAGCCTAATAAATTAATTAAATGACAATATAATTTATAATTAAAAGTCTGGAGATCCATTTGAAAGAATTCTGCATTTCTTCATTTGTTTAAAATACCTAAAATTGGGTAACGCTTGAAGAAATTCATACTGGGTGTCACATTTAGTTCTTAAAAAATTAATAAAAAACAAAATAGAAATCAAATCCTTTCAAAACTTTGAGGTATATATATTTTAATGGTGAACTATATGCATTATCGAACACTACTACAGCTATGATTTTATGTTCGTAAGTTATGCCGATAAATAATAGTCAACCTCTTGAATTTTCTTTTATTATTATCATAAAAGCAAAAAAAAAAAAAAAAAAAAAAAAACTGAGAAATTTTCACAACAATTTAACCTATATAATAAAATGGGATAAAGCTGCTTTCAACGATAAGTGGAGATTAGCCAAAAGCTACAGAGTGCACAGAAACACCTTATTTATATCAATTACTCAATCATTATACATGTATAACAATCAATAAAAATTATAGCTTTATGTATGTTAAAAACCAATAAATACTTTTTATGTTTTATTTATTACTTTCTTTATAAAATGAACAATTATTTATATTTTTCTTTGAATCGTTTTGCTTACTTTACTGTATTAGTTTTGTTTTACAAAACCTTCATATTAAAAACTGTATATTTTTCTGAAAATCTACAAACCTAGAAATGAGGCACAGATTTCAAGCCAAATCTGTGACATAGCAGCATAACTGATAACACTTGAAATCAAGAAAAACATAAGAGAATAAACTTTCAGCATAGACCCATTCAGGGCCCGACTTAGCCTAATTGGGGCCCGGGGCAAAAACTTGTTTGGGGGCCCCCTCTGCTTCAATACTTGGAGAAAAACTTCTTTGGGGGCCCCTCTCTGCTTCACTACTTCAGTAGTGAAGAACCGAGTTTTATGGAGGTATTTAAAATTTTCACCTCATTATAGATCCATTTTATTTCTGATTGTTAACTTTGTCATCTAGCTGCGAAAAATTCATATCCTTGCTGACATTAGGGCGGAATTCAGCTAAATTTTCGCAATTACGATGGCTCAATTAAGCCAGATTTTACACTGACAGATTTTACACTGTATTGATATTTTGTTTTAAAAAAGTTCATTAAAGAAGAAAACGTAAAATAAACTTTCTATTCGATTTGGGGGCCCCCTCAGATGTGGAGGCCCGGGGCAACTGCCCCGCATGCCCCTGCCTTAGTCAGGCTCTGGACCCATTCACTATAGAAATTTATGCAGACAGATCAAGAGACAAAGAAAAACAATTTTTTTTAAACACTACTTCATACAATGTATGTATGCAGTTTTCCTATGCATTATACATGCAAGTATTTACGCACATAGATGTTTATATATTTGATCTTGCTTTTGAATATAAGCTCACTGATATAAATTAAAATGTTTTATTAGCCATTATAAACAAGCTACCTTCAATAATGTATCAAAAATAAGATCGGAACTATATTGAAAATTTTCACACTAATAGTAAACCAAAATAACTTTTTCTTTTACTGAATAATATAATGCCAAGACTTGAAAATTCATAGAAACAGTATGTAATTTTATTACACATCAGGTTACACAGAAAAAAAAAAAAGCATAACAAAGTATTATTTTAAGTTTGATGTTGGTAAAAGGAAATGAATGAAAAAATCAAATCGCTAGCAACTTCTTAATTTTTATTATTATTTTATTACACGGCAAGGTACACGGGCAAATATACCAACAACAAAAAAATTATAAGACTCACTGCCATAAGATATCCATAAATATGCCATAAGAAGATATACATAAAAACCAGCATTCTCAAAAAAAAAAAAAAAAAACGCAAACTATCTCTCAATAACATTGTAGTTTAGTTTCGATTTTACGCATAGAGATCAACATCATTTTAAATGTTCTCTCACTAAGTAAAATGCTAAAAATAGTTTGAAAAAAAAATATATGTTGTCAAGAAGACACTATTAAATGAAATCTGCGTTCAACCGAAATTTTTTAAGTTCAACATTATTCTTAAAAAATTAATAAAAACGAACCATTTCCCTATCCGCGTTTGTAATGATCGATAGATGGAGCTTTCTCAACTGCAGTTGTTAGTAAATATAACAGCCACGTGTATTAATTTATTGTTCTTTCTTGTTGTTCTATTGTTGTTTGAGCGTGAAAGCTATCAGTGGTATGATATATTCACCTTAGCCCACCAGAGGGCGAGCATTTCATTACAATCGCGGATTGAATAACGTTACGGGAGCAGGAAAGTGGGGTTTAGCGAACGCTGGCGCCCTCTCTAAATATTAGAAATCAACATCGCAAAATTTCAGCGCTATTTTCGTCTCCTCTTTAAATATTACTCCGTGGTTTTAACGATCCATCACTAAGATCTCAGGAAAACTGAAAACGGCTATCGAGCCTAATATTTTTGCGACACATGCTCCGGTAGCCACAACTTCTTGTCGCCTGTATGTATATGATAGACACTCTCATAAAAAATTCCTTATTGACTCTGGCTCAGATGTTTCTTGTATCCCAGTATCTAATACTTCAAAAAAAATATCACCAGATCCTTTACAATTATTTGCTGCAAATAATTCGAAAATTTATACATATGGTTCTAAATTACTCAGTGTAGATCTAGGACTACGACGTAGTTGTAAATGGAAGTTTTTAATCGCTTCAGTCCCAACTCCCATCATAGGAGCAGATTTTCTGCAACATTTCGGAATCTTGATAGATCTTAAACATCGCCGGCTTATTGATAATTTAACAAAGCTCTCATGCCTGGGAATTGCTGCACTTTCTTCTGATTATTCATCAATTAAAGTTATTTCGGGCAATACAAAATATCATAAAATTCTTTCAGAATTCCCAAATTTGACTAAGTTATCAACCAAAATCACACACATGAAACACAACACAGTACATTACATAGAGACCAATGGACCTCCTGTACATTGTAAACCTAGACGCTTACACCCTAAAATTTATAAAGAGGTAAAAAATGAATTTCAATTCATGATTGACCAAGGCATTTGTCGACCCTCGAAATCGCCCTGGTCCTCGCCACTCCATGTAGTTTCTAAAAGTTCTGGTTCCATTCGATCTGTTGGTGACTATAGGAAATTAAATTCTATGACGATACCAGACCGATATCCAAGATTTTTCTAACGCACTTTTTGGAAAAAATATATTTTCTAAAATTGACATTGTTCGGGCATATCTTTATATCCCAGTTCATCCCGAACACATACCAAAAACAGTAGTATGCACACCGTTTGGATTGTTTGAATTTCCCTATCTAAATTTTGGTCTCTGTAATGCAGCACAGACCTTCCAACGCTTTATGAACGAAGTCTTAGGTAATCTTAAATTTTGTTATAAATACCTAGACGATATTTTAATCTTTAGTGAATCTGAAGCTGAGCACAATATTCATATCCGCACTGTTTTTAAGCGATTGGAATCTTACGGCCTCACAATTAATGTCTCAAAGTGTATGTTTGGTGTACCAGAAATTTCATTTTTGGGTCATTCGATTTCGAAGAATGGTACTAAACCATTCCAATCTAAAGTTGAGCCCATTCTTAATTACCCTCGTCCCAAAACTATTAAGGAGCTTAGACGTTTTCTTGGACTTTTGAATTTTTTTCGTCGGTTCCTTCCAAACTTGGCACACTCACAGACGGTGCTAAATGATTATCTGAAGGGTACAAAAAAAATGACAACCGCGAAATTTTCTGGACAGAGCAACCTGGAAATCCAACCATCGTATACGATGGTTGGATTTCCAGGTTCGGTGTGCCATCCCGAATCACGACGGACCAAGGACGGCAGTTCGAAAGTTCTCTATTTAAATCTCTTTCCACACTTTTGGGAATTAAACGTATTCGCAGCTCTCCATACCACCCTCAGGCTAATGGACTTATCGAGGAGTTCCACCGTCCTTTAAAAGCAGCTATAAGGGCTCACGACACTGAACGGTGGTCCGAAATACTTTCAACTGTACTCTTGGGTCTACGCTCTGCATACAAGCCTGACATCCAAGCTACCACTGCTGAACTGGTGTTTGGTAGCCCCCTTCGTCTTCCTGGAGAATTTTTAATCCTTCACCTCCTGAGGCATCCCCAAAGCAGCTAGTTGAGGAGTTAAAAGAACATTTTTCCTGCTTTCGTCCTGCATTAACCTCCAGCCATGGACAGCGGTCCATCTTCGTACATCCTCATTTACAGGACTGCACCCACGTGTTTGTGCGGAACGACATGGTTCGAAAACCATTACAACCGCCGTATGATGGACCGTTCTTAATCCTTTAACGTGGTACAAAAACTTTCGATATATTAATGCCGGGACAAAAGTCCACGATTTCCCTCGACAGGCTAAAACCTGCTTTTATAGAGCAAAACTCAGATTCCTGTATGGATCCTCCAGGTGGATATACTGTTCTTCCAGAATTCTCTTCCAGCCAAGAGAAACAAACTGTCACACGATCGGGAAGGACTGTACGTTTCCCGGCCTATTTAAAATTATATGAATGACATTGCGGGGGGAGTGTGCAGTGCATCGCCATTTAGGCGCTAAACATGTGTCTAGCAAACCCACTTGGCGAGATGCGAGCGCACCGTCTCCTGCTGGCATCCCTTTTCTCTCTTTTCCGGCTCCAAGAAAAGTTTCACCACTCTCTCTCTCTGTTACCTTATCCCAGCTTACCGTCGCTGGCAGTGCTGTATGTGCACCGTACAATGTTTTACTTTCACATGAGGCACTGGGGCTTACTGACACTTATTATTTCAAAAATTAACTGTTTGATTATGTTTAAAATATGCTATAATTAATGTGTAAAATTTAAGTTGCATTAAAGTGACTTTAAGTACTTAATTACAAAGTACAGATTTTTTTTTTAGTGTATGTAAGAATACTTAAGTACAAAGTACAGATATTCTTTCGGTATCAGCTAAATCGAGAGTTATTTTAATTTTCTGTGTAACCCCAAGTCTGCTGACGTCATCGAGGGTTAAAGTGGCCTTGTGTTTCGAGGGTTACGGTTTCGACAAGAGGGTTGCGTGACGTCACAGATTTCAGGTGACGACTGTCGACGTGAATATGCTAGGGCCCTCGATTCCGGAGAAATCGTCGATTGTTATGGCCGTTTTCACGACGTTGGCGCCTAGGAGTAATCTAGTAGGGTCGTGCTCTCACTCTAATATTAATATTTTTTGTGATATCGTTAATTGCCTTATTCTTGCCTTTTGTGAAATATTTTCTTCAAATATATTTTTTGGAACAATTGTATCTTATTTTTAGTACTTGGCTCAATCCTAAATTGTTTATGAAACACAACTTAATGAAATTTGTTCGAAAATTTACTATTAAAACAATAAAATTGGTGACTGCAAAAAGAAATATGGAAGATCTCGAAGGGCAGCTTTTTTTTTTCTTTTTTGTCCCTTAGTAATCTTTGTCTACGGTGTAAGTGTGTAGATGACTTTTTATTAAGCTGCTTCTTCTTTTTTCGATACACCCATGGCTTTTTTTTACACTATTCATTTGAGGAAGTGAGTAAGAACATACTTCACACACATATAGTTTTTCTCCGGTACGAATGTGAAGATAATTTTTTAGATGACCTAATTGAGAAAAAGTTTTAGGAAAAACTTCACACATTATGGCTCTTCTTCTCTATGAATTCGAAGATGCCTCTTTAAATCACTTATTCGAGAAAAATTTTTAGAATATTCTTTACAGGCGTACGGCTTTTCTCCGGTATGAACGCGAAGATGACTCTTTAGATTACTCATTGGAGAAAATCCTTTGAAACATTCTTCACAGACATAGGGCTTTCGGCGTGCGTTTTGTATGCCGATAAATTTTGAGTCAGAAAATATATTTACAAACATATTTAACCAAAAAACACCTGCCAATTAAAAATTAACATTGTTAAATAAAAGTTAAATAAAACAATAAACATTAAATTAAAGATAAGGAAGTAAAGATTTCGGTACAAGCAGTCATTCACGAGCGACCCAACGACCACGATACCAGCGGAAGCAGAGCACAGACTGAGACTGATGATGAGAGAGAGATGTGTGTTTCTCCCTCTTGGCAGGTTGCCATATTACCGTTTTTCCGCCAACTGGCAGTAAGGGCAGTTCTTTATCGCTATTATTGGTTTCACTATCAATTTTTAAAGAATAAAGCAGGCTGGAGTCTTGAAATAGAACATAGAATAATTTTCAATATTTTCTTTTAATCAAACTGCACACACTTCCATAAACAGATATTATTCAACACAAACATTACTATTTACAAACTATTATACATCAATTATATACAGAGGGCCCGTAAATTAAAATGAATTCGAATAATATTCGCACCATAACGACATATTGATCAAAAACAGAACATTCTTTCGTAGCGGTAAACAGAAGCATTCCGGTAGCACTCGCTTCAACTGGAGAGGAGTTGAGTTGTACTGCTGAGTTCTGCAGTTATTGCTGGCCTTGGGGAAGGAACTATTACAGCTACTCTAGTTTTCCAACATCCTCCCCACTTGAGCGTTCTGCAAAAATGCTCAACAGAAATATGACACTGAAAAATACTAATATAAAGGTTAACAAATGACAATATATATGAATTACATTAAACATCTATTAATAAAAAAAAAGAAAAATACCAAAAAAAAAATATATTTAGAGTTCACTTTTTAAAGAAAAAAAAATGTTTTTATAGTTTTTGAGCAGTCTTGTGTCAAAACTACACATCAAGTCTTTTTACTGGCCTCACTACCCTGCCAAAACGTGTCTTAAGTAGCTCTCCATCATTAGGCTTCTCACTAGTGTTATTTGTTTTCGGTGCAGGATTTGGCACATGCTGTTCAAGTCTTTGTGTGATTTCAAGAGGATAGAGTCTCTGGATTGGTCGTAGTAAAACTCCTTTCGATGTTCTAAGCTTAACCAGTCTAACAATTCCATCTTTACTAGGAAAGAGTTCGATGACCTTTGCCAAGGGCCAACATAAGCGTTTCTTATCGTCGCTGCCAATCAAGACTATATCACCCACTTGAACTGTGTCGTGACTTTTGGGAATCGACGAACGTAGAAAACCCAGATATTCTCTTCTGAATCTTTGCTTCAAAGATTCTCTTACTCTCTGAATATATCTGTATCTTTCAACAACGTCAGTTTTCTCAATTTGATCCAAGTCAGGTACATCACTTGTTCGTAATTCTTGAAGGAACAGTGAAGGCGTTAGTACATTTAGTTCTTGATCTTCAGATATGTACGTTAACGGTCTAGTGTTCATAATAGATTCGCATTCACATACAAGCGTATGTAGTTCTTCTTGTGTCAGAGAGGCTCTACCTAAGTTTTTTCGAAGCAAATCTTTGAGAATTCTTATAAGTCTTTCCCAGAACCCTCCCCACCATGGGGCTGATGGTGGGTTAAATTTCCATCTAATTTCCTTTACTTCAAACGTTCGTTGAATCTCAGTCCAATCCAAACTCTTCAATGCATTATTTAATCAAGTGAAGTTTGTACCGTTGTCGGAGTATAACACAGAAATCCGTCCTCTTCTCGCTATAAATCTTCGTAAAGCCTGAATGAAAGCATTCGTACTAAGTGATGGAATCAATTCTAAATGTACAGCCCTAAACACCGCACAAGAAAATAGTACGATCCAAACTTTTTCTTTGGACTTGGTGAGCAGAGGACCTGCTAAATCAACTCCTGAGACTTGGAAAACTGCTGTTAATTTCGTGCGATCTTCTGGAAGAGGAGGAAATGATACTTCTAGATGTTTAACATTTTGCTTCTTACAGATATTACACTCATGTATGACACTTCGAATAATTCTTTTTCCCTTTAAAATCCAAAATCGTTCTCTCAAAATAACAAGTAGAGCAGACGCTCCAGCATGCTTGTTGACAATGTGCTCTTCCTCGATAAGTCTTTTCACTACTGGATGTTTGGAAGGAAGAACCAAAGGAAAAATAAAATCAGAGTTTTCATTTTCGTTTGTAAGTCTTGATTTCAGTTTTAGTATTCCCTCATCATCTTTATAAGTTTGGAAATTTACGAGAGATCTTTTGCCTTCTTTATCTGTAAAGCATTCAGTCTGTACACAACGAAAAAGTGTCTTTTGAGCATTTTCAGTTTCTTCAGATGTAATATTTGGATATTTTCTTAAGTCTTTAGATTTCGGTTGAAAACGTAATATCCAAGCTATGATTTTAACAATCTTGGAAAATTTTGTAACTCTGTTCGCTAATCGGGATATAACAGATTCAAACTCAATATTATTAGCAGAAACTACAGTTCTTCTTTTTTCTTGAGCAATCTCTTCTTCATTGATATTTATGACTGACTTAGGCCATTGCTCTCTTGGATTCTTCAACCAGACTGGTCCCAGCCACCACTGAGATTTTAACAACTGTTTAGCTCCACATCCTCTGGATGCAAGATCAGCAGGGTTCAATTCACCGGAAACATGGAACCAATTCTCCGCATCAGTCAGTTTCCTAATTTCATTTATGCGATTATTTACAAAAACTGACCACTGTTCTTGCCGCTTAATCCAACTGAGTACTGTAGATGAATCAGTCCAAAAATAGGATTCTATTTCTTCCATTTTCAGAGCATCTTTAACTGATTTGCACAATCTTGCTCCTATTGTAGCTCCCATGAGCTCTAAACGTGGAATTGTTATCTTTTTCAGTGGAGTTATTCGAGATTTAGCTTGCAATAAGTGAATGTTCACTACACCATCAGTGGACTCAGATCTTAGAAAAACGTATGCGGCATAGGCATCTTTGCTGGCATCTACAAATGTATGCAAACTTAGAAGTGACGATTCAGTCACACCAGTCCATCTAGGTATTTTTATGTCTTTTAAAAAATGCAAATTTTTGACCCAACCAAGAAACTTCTTTTTAATTTCATCACTAACTTCCGCATCCCAATGTTCTTTAGTTTTCCATATGGCCTGAAGCAAAATTTTGGGTTGTATTAAAGCTGGGGCAATATAACCTGTCGGATCGAAAATTTTACTAATAAATGACAAAATTTTTCGTTTCGTTAGTTTTTCTGCCTTATCAAATTTTAATACTTCATAATCTATTTCTAAGGTATCATAGTATTTGTCCCATATTAAGCCTAACACTTGTGTTTTAGAATCTTGAGAAGGGATTTCAGGAAAAGCTGCACTTTCCCAGCCCCTAAGATCAAATTTTCCTTCTTTCATAATATCTGTGGCATACTTCACAAAGTTATCTAGTTCTGAAATGTTATGTACACTGGCCACACAATTATCCACGTAAAAACTGTCACGCAATCTTTCCAGTAATTTTTCAGAATACTTTATTTTCAACGATTCAGCTGACAAATGGTGATGAATAACTGCCATGAGTAAAAAAGGGCTGCTGGTTACCCCAAAAACACAACGTGTATGACGGAAAACCTTTATGTCATCTTTGTCATCATACCAGAGGAATCTTAAGAAATCTCGATCTTTTTCGTGCAGAGCTATCTGTAAAAACGCTCTTTTAATGTCAGAAATAACCCCAATTTTGTATAAGCGAAATCTTGTTAAAATCGAAGGAATGGTTTCAATAAAGTTAATACCAGTCTCTAAGCAATCATTTAGGGATGGATAACCAGGCTTCTTAGCTGAGGCGTCAAAAACGGGCCTAATTTTCATAGAGGTCATTGATGATGTTTCCTTAATTACTGGACGATGGGGAAGGTAATAAGAATCAGCAAGTGCCAATTCTTCAACGGGAACTTCTTCAATAATTCTATCATCAATCCACTCTTTAAAAACTTCATGGTATTTTTTACGATATCCAGTTTTTTCTAACTTTTTAACAGTAGATTCTAATCTTTGTACTGCAACTTCGTAATTGCTCGGTAAGCAAGCATGCTCATTTTTCCACGGTAAATGGACCTCATATCTTCCATCTTGTTTTTGTTTGACTGTTTCTTTAAAATGTATCATAACAGCCTTTTCAATATCTTCCCTATTACTTTGTTCTATAGGATCTCTAATGCCAAGGAGTTCTAAATCCCATAATTTCGTAACCGATATGTCTTCTTGTGAAAGCATACTAATGACAGACATATTTATATCTCTACAACTACTGGACTGAGGGACTTTTCCCATCAAAGTCCATCCTAATTTCGATTCCATGGCGACTAAACCTGACTTAAGTTGTTCTCGTCTACCAGTAAATAATTTACCCACGACGTCTGCTCCCAAAAGAACTTCGATAGGCCCAGAATTTTCAATGTCAGTTAAATTGATTCCTTTATTTTTTAACTCACGTATCCAATTTCCTTGAGTTATCGCAGAAATATCATTACAAATAACATTTTGATCTAGAGCATCTAAGCTACAAATATAATCATTATGAAGATTACTCAAATAAATTTTATAACATATGTGTTTATTTATATCTGTTTTCTCTCCACCGAATAATGAATGACAAAACTCTTCTTCTCTTACAAAATCAAAATTTAATTCTTCTGCAGTGGATTTCAATATATATGATTTTTGAGACCCTGTATCTAGGACAACTCTCGCTTTGCGCTTTACATTTTTCCCATGCAGCATTACAACTAAAGTTTGTAAAAATACATTATTAGTGGCATGCGATTTTGATTTAGTTTCTTTTTGTGTAAACAGTGTGTCAACACACTTTTCTTTTATTTCATCGTGATTCGAAAGTGACTTAGAACCTTCATTATTTTTATTAGATTCCAACGTGGGACACATAAATTTTAAATGTTTCTTACTACAAATCTGACACCTAATGTTTGATTTACAAGAATATGCTACGTGGCCCTTAACTAAACAAATTCGACATAATCCCTTATTTTTAATAACTGAAAGTTTCTCGCTTAAAGGGATATAGAATGATTTCTTACAAAATCGCATTTCATGATCTTTTGAACAAAACGAACATAAATTACTTTTTGAATCATGTGTAATTAGTTCCATTGCGGATGGATAATTATCTTTTACATTTTTATATGTTGTTAAACCTTTATGTTCGCGCTCAGGAAGCGTATTACAAAGATCGGTTCTGCTCAATTTAATCTTTTCTTCGGACTGTACTTCATTTCTTAAAAACAGAAGTATGGCATCAAGACTCGATATTTTATTTTCAGTTTCTAGAATTTTTCTCTGTCGTTCAAATAAACGTAATATATTTATGGGTAATGAACTTTCAACTAAGGGATATAAAATTAGGCCACACATTTCACTAGTAACACCCAAAGTGTCTAGCGCTCGTAACTGAGTAGATAATTTATTATATAAACCGCTCAAAGAACCATTTTTCTTATTATTAGAATTAAGAACGAGTTTTAATAACTCCCTAACATAAAAATCGATCAAAAAGTCTTCTTGACCATACCTTTCTTTTAAGCTCTGTATAGCCAAATCATAATTTTCTTCAGTTACGCGATATGACTGAACAATTTCTCTTGCTTCTGATTTAATTTTAGTTGACTGAATCAAATAGTGAAATTTATCTGCTTTACCTAAATTTTTATTCTCATGAATATTCTTAAATTGATTCCAAAATGTGAGCCAATCTTTTAAATCTCCCCCGAACGTGTAAAGTTCAACTTCAGGGAGACGCTGACATAATGTTTTACTCAATTTGTTAATCTCTAATTGATTATCATTATCAACAATATTTCTTTCTTTTACATTTAATTTTTTGTGATTTTCTAAAAAGCGTTGAGCTTTTAATTGAATTCTCAGTGATTTTTCCCTATATTCTTCTACAGAATCAAATTCTGTTTCAAATTCTTGTTCTTTTAAAGTATCTAAATATGTATTATGTGTCAGTTCTAATGTATCAGATTTTTGTTTAAATAAAACTAAACTGATCTCTACTTCTTCGAACGAAGAATTTTCGTCTGCTAGTATATTTTCTAGCTTGTTATAGGCCCTCGTGAAGGAAGCTCTGTGTGCAGTTTTAATTCTTTTGATTATTTCCATTTTTACTATCAAATAATATAATACAATATTCACTCAATATTTATTTTACTAAGTAAATTTCGTTTTCATAAATTCACCACAAGATAAACTTCAAAACCAAAATATTTTCGTTTTACAAACTTTCAATTGACAATCATAAACTTCTATTTTCATTATATCAATAAATAATACACTTTGTATTACTATCTAATACTATCTAAATGATATAATAAATTCATTAATAAAATGCATTCATTTATGAAATATTCTTCGTAAGTTTCGTTTTAATATTTCTTTTTTTTTTAGATCATCAATGAAAAACTTCAAAATGGAAAAAATCTAATCTTCTTACCTCTTAATTATTAATCATTCTATTTTAAAAGACGCCAGGGCTGCTAGAACGAACCCATCGGAATGAACTCGACGCGGAAAGTTTTCATTATCGGAAACGTCAGATTTCACTAAAATCATCCCGATATGCGTTTTATACCCTAGCACCAACTCCTCGTAAAGGTGAGTCGAAACTTCTCCCAGAGAGAAAGGGCTGTTTTCGAAATCGGATTAAGTTGACCAATCACAGACAAGGATAATTTCACCCTCGCCGCGAGATTTCATTTGGATATTTTAGATAAACAAAGATGGCTGCCTCTGCTTGTGTGGTTGTGAATGTGCGTTTTAGCTTTATTTAATAAGAAAAGAGTATTTATCCCCATTTATTTTTTGTAAATACCGTATGTATTTTCTAAATATCAAACCCGTGTTACTACCGAACTTCACCTTTTGCCAGTTGCTAGCATTTTAAGGCAATAAATGTAAATGATTTTTTGCCTTGAAGTGTTAGCTGCTAGCATTTGTTATTTAGTGAACGACGAATTTACTATGGATGTAAGAGCTTTGGATGTATATAGGTAATATATATATTTTTTTCTGTCTAATCTGTATTAACTTTATAGTTATGGTAATGTTTCTTTATTACATATATGCACAAATATTAACATTTTCGTTTAAATTTCCTTAATTAAAATTTTTGTGTACATATATTAGTATAATTGATTTATTGTATTTACATGTGTTAAAGCAAACCTAATAGTATTTTATTATTATTATTTTTTTTTTTTTTTTTGCATGTTTGTATGTACTGTTTCTAAAATTTCTTTTAGAATTTACAATATACAATAAAATATGCTGTGTAATTTTAAATCTTTAAGCATAGTAAAAAATTATCGTTCGTCAAAGTAAGAAAAAGTAAAACCGTCTTAAAATTAATTTTCATTTTGTAAGTGAATTTACATAATATGTCTAATTTAGATTGTAAAAATCAATTATTAAATTTAAAAAGTTACATTCACTTACTTTTCCCTTTCTAAGATAGGAGAGATAGATACTATTATATAGCTACAAATGAAGTTTTGCAAGTGAATGTAGAATTGACGTGCTGTGTCTCAAACTTACTTAATTCAATTATAATAAAATGTAAAAGGAAAAATTTTAAGTTCCAGGAAAAATAAATATTTATCATAATTTCCTTTAAGCTTTATTAATGTTTTATGTACAGGGACTTGTATCATTCATAAACATACTTTAAATAAGATTTTTAGTTTATATATATATATATATAATTGCAGTTTTCATTAAACTCAATTAATCTTTAATAACTTTAAATATTAATACTTGTTATTCTTAATAGATATGCTATTAATATTAGACATGATTAATAAGAATTTTAATTACAAAAAAAATATATATATGGGTATTTATATTTTTTTTATAATATTTAATTAATTTTCAATAACTTTAAATATTAAGACATGTTATTCTTCATACTTTTTAAATAAGAAGTTTAGTTACCAATATATATATATATATTACAATTTTCATTTAACTTAATTATTTTTTAAGATTTAAATATATTTCATTTTCTTGAATAACACCTAATGCCAAGATGGACGCCATTGGAACCGTGATTTGTTTATCTCACGACGATTTCACTCGGAAAACACCAGTCGAAATTTCAGAAAACGATTCCGCCTGACACTTCCGATAATGAAAGCAATTCGATGAGTTCGTTCTAGCGAAATAAGAAAGGCTATCGGAATGTGATGTCACATCGGAGAAATTCCGATAACGAGTGCATTTCGATGAGCTCGTTCTAGAGCCCCAGGCCCACCCGGGGGCGCCAAATATTGGTTTCACTATCAATTTTTAAAGAATAAAGCAGGCTGGAGTCTTGAAATAGAACATAGAATAATTTTCAATATTTTCTTTTAATCAAACTGCACACACTTCCATTAAACATATATTATTCAACACAAACATTACTATTTACAAACTATTATACATCAATTATATACAGAGGGCCCGTAAATTAAAATGAATTCGAATAATATTCGCACCATAGCGACATATTGATCAAAAACAGAACATTCTTTCGTAGCGGTAAACCACGGATTAGGAGATAAGGATGAAACACTAGATAGGCCAGCGAGCGCGAAATCTGAAGCTTCCCATTCCACATTAATTCAGCCGACTAGATGAAAACGATCCGATCGCCGCCTGGTGTAGTATCTTTGAAACTTATCGGAAGAAAGGGAAAGCCCGCCCCTTCGGCTTCAGTCATCCAACGAACGAACAGCCAGAAATGTAAAAACGCGCTGATTGGTGTATTTTCGAGATTTGGTCGCCCTCTATCTGTAAGATGAAAATTACTACCTTTCCGTAACATTAGTAATACATCCTAATCTTTTAATCCGTGCGGTAAACAGAAGCATTCCGGTAGCACTCGCTTCAACTGGAGAGGAGTTGAGCTGTACTGCTGAGTTCTGCAGTTATTGCTGGCCTTGGGGAAGGAACTATTACAGCTGCTCTAGTTTTCCAACACCTATTTTGGCATAGCGAACCACTGTAGGCTATTCTCCGGTATGAATGAGAAGATGTTTTCTTAAGCTACTACTGTCAGAAAATCCTATAGAACATTCTTCACAGTCATACGGCTTTTCTCCAGTATGAACGCCAATATGTGCCAGCAAATGGCCCTTTTCAGTTTTAGAACATTCTTTACCGACATACGGTTTTTCTCCTGTATGACCGTAAAGATGTCTCTTTAATTCACTTTCTTGAGAAAATCCTTTAGAACATTATTCACAGACATATGATTTTTTCTCCTGTATGAACGCGAAGATGTCTCTTTAAATTGCTCTTACCAGAAAATCCTTTTGAACATTCTTTACAGACAAACGGCTTCTCTCCTGTATGAACGTAAAGATGACTCTTTAGATCACTCGATTGAGAAAATCCTTTAGAACATTCTTCGCAGACATAAGGCTTTTCTCCGGTATGAACGCGAAGATGTTTTCTTAAGCTGTTACTGTGAGAAAATCTTTTAGAACATTCTTCACAGACATATGGTTTTTCTCCTGTATGAACACGAAGATGTCTCTTTAAATTGCACTTCCTAGAAAATTCTTTAGAACATTCTTTACAGACAAACGGCTTTTCTCCTGTATGAACGTGAAGATGACTCTTTAGATCACTCATTTGAGAAAATCCTTTAGAACATTCTTCGCAGACATAAGGCTTTTCTCCGGTATGAACGCGAAGATGTTTTCTTAAGCTGTTACTGTGAGAAAATCTTTTAGAACATTCTTCACAGACATAGGGCTTCTCTCCGGTATGAATGAGAAGATGATTTCTTAAGCTGCTACTGTTAGAAAATCCTTTAGAACATTCTTCACAGACATACAGCTTTTCTCCGGTATGAACGCGAAGATGACTCTTTAGATCACTCATTTGAGAAAATCCTTTAGAACATTCTTCGCAGACATACGGTTTTTCTCCTGTATGAGCATAAAGATGTCTCTTTAGTTCACCTTTTTGAGAAAATCCTTTAGAACATTTTTCACAGACATATGGTTTTTCTCCTGTATGAACGCGAAGATGTGTCTTTAAATTGCTCTTATAAGAAAATCCTTTTGAACATTCTTCACAGACAAACGGTTTTTTTCCTGTATGAACGTGAAGATGACTCTTTAGATCACTCATTTGAGAAAATCCTTTAGAACATTCTTCGAAGACATACGGCTTTTCTCCTGTATGAAATCTAAGATGTCTCATGAGATTACCTTTATTAGAAAACCCTTTAATGCATTCATTGCACACATACCGCTTTTCTTCCGCACTTATAGGTAGATGTATATTCATATTTTCAGTGATTAAATTATTTATGATATTTGTCACAATAATTTGTGTTACCTTTAAAAGGTAGCTGTGTGTTTATTGTCCTCTCAAGATAAAACTAATAGCAGAAGTAATCTATCGAGTTATAGTATTCCAATTTTTCCCTTTTCTGCTCAATAATCAATAACAACTTTCATAATCAGAAAATATATATATATATATATACATATATAAGCCCTTTAAACCATCTTCAAGCTATACAAAGACGATGATAGCATGGCATGACCTCTGGGGACTTTATGCTTCGCATGTCACTGCGGGTATATAAAAGTCTCGACGCCAATCGTTGAGCTTGAAATTTTTATTTACAGCTGCATTGGACCTTTTGCACGAGTGGCAACTGCTGCCGGTATTTACCCACAGACTAAGGAAATAACCGGGCAAGGCGGTTCTAAAAGTGAAGTCTCAACTGTAACCGAGCCGCCACATTTGTATAAGCAAAACATTAATGCGTTTTTCATACAATCGTAATGGTATTATTCTATATTAATTGTAAAGGAGGCTATAAATCGTGAAAAATGGCTTGTGCAGCCTATGGTTGCACCAATAGACCATCTAAGAAGGTTCCGGGAATTACGTTTCACAGGTAAGTTTCAGTAAATATACTTGATCAACAAAAAATTTCCATATTTATTTTAGCGTTATGAGGTGTGGTAGACATTTGCCAGACAAGCGTTGCAGATTAACCATTACGTCGCTGAATAGAATATTGGATATTTATTTTTTTCATTCAGAAATAAAACAAATGTGAACTACTATGTTGTGGCCACCACAAGACTTTCTTCTATGTTTTCCTATACATATTCAATCAGTAACAATATTAAAAAAAAAAAAAAATACGATTTTTTTTCTCAGTTTTTTTTTTTTTTTTTGATTAAAAGCAATACATATTCAAATAGTAACAAAAAAAAAAAAAAAAAAAAAAAAAAAAAAAAAAAATTAAAACATACGAATTTTTTTTGGTTAAAAGTAAAAAAAATCGATAACTTAGTTTTAAATAATCACAGATTTATAGTTCAACATTCATTTTAAAGGTATTGACGAGATCTTTCGAAAGATACCCATCTTCAAAATTTACCCCTCCCCCTGGTGTCGGGGGGTACTTCCCCCCCAGGGGGGTAGCGATGTCCCCACATGCACAGAAATTTTTTCCTAGTTAACTATTACTATTATCAATAACTCATATTAAATTTACAATCACAAGTTAAAAATAACTCTCATTATGTACATTTATACGACATTTTGTCCTATACTGCCATGTTAAAAATTTAGAAAAAATGAGATCACAGCGTCACCTGTTGAGCGATTGATCCCTAAATGTAATCAGCACCAGTTTATGTCGGAGACCAACTAAATACCAAGTATGGTTAAATTTCGTTAAAAAAAAAAAAAAATTTCTAAGTTTTTTTTGTTAAAAGTAAAAAAAATCGATAACTTTGTTTTAAATTATCACAGATTTATGGTTCAACCATTCGTTTTAAAGGTATTGACGAGACCTTTCGAAAGATACCCATCTTGAAACTTTGCCCCCCCCCGGGAGGGTACTCCCCCCCCCAGTGGGGGGGAACCGATGCCCCCACATGCACAAAAATTTTTTCCCCGTTAACTATTACTATTATCAACGAGACCTTTCGAAAGATACCTATCTTGAAAATTTACTTCCCCGGGGGGTACTTCCCCCCAGGGGGGGGAACCGATGCCCCTACATGCACAAAATTTTTTTCCTAGTTAACTATTACTATTATCAATAACTCATATTAATTTTGCAACTCATATTATTTTTGGTTCGTGAGATACAGCTTCCACAAAAAAATGATACAAACAGACAGACAGAGATTTTCTAAAAACTATTAATTCGTGTTCTGGACATCCCAAAACATGTAAATCCATCAAAAAACGGAGGTCGAAAATTTTCGCGAATCCAATACTATATTACATATAGAAGAAAGTAAAAAATATGCTTTAATCCCGTTCTTGCCCCCCCTTCTCCCTGAGGGGGGGGGGCGATATTAAAAAAAAAATTATGCCAGAAATCTTCGCGGGAGTGTACTCGACAATTTCACAAAGTTTCATGGCGATCGGATGAATGGTGTTGTAATGGATGAAGGATAAACAGACAGACATGCATTCGTTTTTACATATACAGATTGCAATGTTACTGGTTTCTTGCTTGTACCAATATGGCCGCCGGTCGCTCTAAGCGCCTTACAGTTACTTCACTTTTCCCCATTCAAGAAAGCCGTCTGACCGGGTCTAAGTATTTCCTTAGTCTGTGTATTTACCTATATCAGCAACTGGTATAGAAGGCACGGAGTAATATTAATAGGAGTTGAAGGTCCAATGGGAGAAACCTATGAACTGTGATCTAAATTTTTGGTAAATATTGAGGGCGCCACTTGTCATTCCTCCCTACCTTGGTGCGAATATACTGTTGTTTTCAATAGAATTTTGCTGGAGTACATTTAAATTTTTTTATTTTAAGCAATTTAATTTCTTTGTAAGTTCTTAAAACTGCATAATTCAGATGTTTCAAGTAAATGCTTCGTTCCTAGAGTTAAAACAGGCTATGATAGTGATAAGGAAAAAAAAAAAAAAGAAGCTCTAGAAGAGAAATAATGTCCGAGTTCGTGTTTTCTGCACCTAAAGTAAGTTTATTTTTTTTTTCTTTACAAAATTTCATCCATTCTCCTTCCTCCCAATGGTCTGTTTTAGCTAGCTTCGGTTCATAAGAATCGTCATTTTTTAAAAGCTTTCTTTCAAAGTAAAATTAGTATAAAATGGCTTTTAAAAAAAAACATGTTGGTTAGAATACTCTATTTAATGAAATTTGCTTTCAATCGAAAATTTTTCAGCTTGATATTATTTTTAAAAAAATAATTAAAACGATACATTTCCCCATTGAATAACATTGCGGAAGCTGGAGAGAAGGAAGGATTGCACGCTGGCACCATCTGTAAACATTACAAAACAACATCACAAAATTTCAGCGTTACCTTCTTCTCCTGTCTTATTACTCCGTGATAGAAGGTATAGAGTTCTAACAGAAAACGTCACGAGCATGTTTGCTGAGGGACAGTTGACCCCACTGACCCATTTTATCATTGTGGAATAGTGTTACAAATTTATTGTAACACAGTGTTGTAAATGTATTTCTAAAAGCATAAAAAAATTCGACTACTACGCTTCCAAAGGCATGTAAAAATTAGCGTTGTCCTTCAGCAAAGTACGGTTGCTAAGAAGAAAGTCACGTGGTTGTTACAACTCACCGTTGGCAACATTTGTGTGGAAGTCACGTGATGGTGGTATTCCGTGATTTGTTTACGCTGCGAGTGCGAAGTTAAAGAAAGCAACTTGCTAAAAAACTGTGCATCTTTTACATCCACAAATAATTCAAGCAAAGAAACATGCAAGCAGAAACGTGTAAGTTTTCATGCATTTCCTTTAAATTCGTCTGGTTTATTAAAAGAATGGCTTATCAAGCAGAAAAGAGAAAATTTTACACCATCTAAACATAGCGTATTATGCTCAGAGCATTTTACCGAAAATGACTTGACTTACCAAAATTTTACAGAGATTTCTGAAAAGTGATGCTGTACCGTCTATATTTAGTTTTAAGTTAGTTACACCACACTTTAAAAAAAAAACAAAATTCAATTTTCATTTGATGAAAGAAAAGAAAGTAAAAAAGTTTCACGACATAGAATTCATGTCGAAAGAGCTATTGGGCGTATTAAATTAGTTAAACTTTTAGACTGCACCATACCATATACTATTGTTACCCTCCATTAGTCAATTAATTTATATATCAGCATTTTTAGTTAATTTTGGAACCCGTATTTTATAATTTAAATTTTAATGAAAAAATAAGGAAATAGGGAATTTTCTACTTCGTTTCTTACAATAAATCTCCTATATGCTTCAATGTTACTACAAAATTACTGTTATACTTTTTTTTTTTCCATTTTGTGCGTACCAGATACAGTAAGGTTAAATTTTTATAATTTTGCTTATCCTAAAGATTTGTTGTTGTCAGGGCCCGATTAAGCTTTGAAGCTAGGGGAAGCTCAGTATCATTTCAGGGCCCTCTTTCATTTCAGAAAATCTTGTTTTCCTGTTACATATTGTAATATAAAATTGCTATAGACCAAAAATTAGTGTGTATTTATAGTTATTTATTTTTTCATTCATATATCTGGGTGATTTCTACACACAACATTAAAATCGTATAACTTATTAATTAAGAACATTCAGATTTTTGAGGTTAAATAATAGATTTTTCCTGAACTAGTGAGTATTTTATCTTGCTTTAGGCGAATTTTCTCAGAAAAATTCAATCTCAGTATGAAAATATAAAACAGAAAATTCAAGACCCTGTTTTTAGTCATTTTGGGGCCCGCTCCTAAATTTTAGAGGGGAAGCTTGTGCTTCCCGAGCCTTTTGTGTAATCAGGCCCTGGTTGTTGTACATATTTTTTTTTTTTAATTCTTTCAGTTTTATTCAAATTTATTGTAGACTCCTACAAATCTGTGTAAAACAACCAATCTAAACAATGAAGTTTACAGTAAAGTTTAACAGGAAAAAATCAGGGTAGCACTTATTTTTTCTATAGTGATTTTTTAAAAACTGAATTTAATGAGATAAGGAAAGGTTCTTTTAATTGAGGTCCAAGTCTTGGAGATAAACTGAAATAATTTATGTTGTTTCTGACTGTTAAATTATCCAAATTGTTCACGTTTAATATAGACACAATTTTACATTTTATTTTTATCACCCAGTATATGTAGTACCATACGGAATGCATGGAAAAATCATTAATCAATTCAAACCATTATTCTTTGCTAAAACCAGTTTAAGTTTTTTTTTTTTTTTAAATGCTTATTTAAATCATTTAAATACACACATGTGTACACTTTGTTTAAAACATTTGTTTTTATTTTTTTTCTTCATTCCAGTTTGTTCACATTTTTGTAGAACAAAGACAATGAAATCATTTCATCTTCTGTAACTATGCATTATGGTTTCCTTTTTTATCAATTTACATTTGCTCATAGTCATATATTATTTATACTCAAATAACTTTTTCTTGTACATATATTATTTTCTAAACTGATAGCAGTGTAATTATCAGACACAGCAAAATTACTTTATGTGTTAATCATCACTTTTCAGAAACCTTTTTTTATTTTGTAAAATTATGGTGAGCAAAGTCACATTCTGTGAAATAATCTGAATATAATATGCTGCATTTTATTGATATAAATATCTTCTTTCCTGTTTTATTTGTCATTATTTTAATAAAACAGTTGTATTTGAAGGAAATTAATGAAATTTTACACGCTTCTGCTTGCATGCCTCTTTACTTGATTTATTAAACAATTTAAGCATAGCACTGTTATATTGTAGTACTCAAATAAGATTCTGTACTATAGTGCTGTTATAGTACCCTTATAAACGATTTAAGGAGCAGGGGATTCATCAGTATCATTAGGGATTATTTAACAGGTTTTTTTTTTTTTTGTGTGTGTGTGTTTGTGCGTTCGTTTACCCTACCATGCGAGGACCACTGTCCGTTTACACACCAACACTGCGAGGACCAATTTCGTTGCGAGGGCCGTTTTGCCGGACCTCGGAACGAAATCGACCCATATTCGTAATCTACTATGTCATACAAAGATCCTCATATATTTTTTTGGTGGTCCTCGGTTTGTTTATAATGTACGGATGTGTGTGTGAAGTGTGTGACATAGATGGCGCTGCTGTTTCTAAAACGCAATTATCTATTATCCTCTTTTCTTCACACGGATTCATGTTATGTAGGGATATAGATGTAGGGATTTCGTTTCATAAGAAAGCTTCAGGCGCTAATAAGAGTCTATTAGAAGTGAGAAATTCCCCTGTGTATTCGTATTGTAGAAGCGGAAAACATGTGTCGTATGTCATTTGTAAACTGTCAAATGACACACCCCTTTGAATGTAAAAGAGGGTTAGGAATTTTTGTGGATATCTTCAAAGCTGCTAAGTCTCTTGCTGTGAATTTTTTTGAAAATGTGTGTCTTTCATAAAGTTGCTATAGATTATGTTTCCGATTTGAGTAATTTTTACAAATTACTTCTAATATTACAAATATTTTTGTAAATCACTAACTTCATAAATTATCGTTATATTTTTTTCAACAGAGAAAATTATTTAATAAACAGAAGAATATATATATATATATATATATATATATATATATATATATATATATATATTAAATTGAAGAGTTTCTCTCTTTCTCTCTCTTTTAATGAAATTAAAACTTCAAATGAAAACTTTTATTCAAATCGAAAGAATTATTTCTTTAGTACAGTGAAAAATGTTTTAAATTGAAATAATAATAATATATATTTTTTAATTCAACAAATCCTATTTGCTTTATATATATATATATATATATATATTGTTATACTTTAAAGTAAGACCTTTTGTTGGTTACAGTATAATGCTTAAACACACAGAAATCATTGCATGGCAAAAATTTTCATTTGATTAATGGATTGGAATTTAAAACATCGAGTTAAACTAAACATAACTGTTTTATCTTTTATGTAAATTGTAATTTTTAATGCAGATACACTGGATTGAAATATAATATTTTCTATTAAACGATACGAACTTTATACAACAACAACCTAAATTAGAAACCTACACTAATTAATAATAAAAATACTTTTCAGTCAAAATAATTAGACGCCGTTTTTCACCCAATAAAATAAAATAAGCATAATTACAGTGTGATAACAGACCTTCTTTTTTATCGCTTGTTCTAGTGTCATGGTCTTTCAAAGCAAAATATTTGTTACAATTCAAAATTATTATTATTATTCGTGACATTTGATTTTGATTTTATTCTTCGTTATACGATTACTATTTGATGCATATACAATTCTTGTATAATACATTATATAAGAAAATAAAAACAAAATATGTAGATACAGTAGAACTTGGATAATTCGAAGTTCAAGGGACCAGAAAAAAATTCGAAATATCCAAAAATTCGAATTACATATACTATTTACGGATAAATTATAGAGATAAATTAAAAAATTAAAATTCTACGATCAAATATTTAACACATAAACTTTATATCTAAGAATACTGCTACATCCCCCTCCCATTAAATCAATATTTTTTACGAGCTTAATTATTCAACACTTTTTTAAAAATAGTCAGATATTTTTTTAATTCTTATTTAAGTACAATCTTTGTGTCATAGCATATGACTTGATACAAAAATAGAACCTTCTTCATTAGCCATGACTTTCAATTAAAAAAAAACCTCGAAGTTCATGTATATGCACCATATCTTCTGATGCACTAGTTAGGGGCTTCTCTTGTATTTCCCTATCCTTCTTTTAAAAGACTGTTAAAATATATTAGCTGAGAAAAATCTCGGGAACGAATTTTACAGTAATATTTTAAAGGTAATCGTACAAAAAATTCGAATTATCCAAAATAGAATTCGAATTATCCATGATTCTTTAACATTATTTTAATACAAAATTCAAGGGACCGAGTAAAAAGTTCGAATTATCCAGAATTTCGAATTAAACAAGTTCGAATTAAACAAGTTTCACTGTATTTTTAAATAACAAAACTGTTTGCATGATTTACATTATTACCACGTTTTTATTAACATCGATTCTTATTTGTTAGTCCAGTACGGATCTTGCAATCGAGTTTTAACTAACTTCCCGATTAGCTAGACATTTGAAACTTTCAGAATAGTTCAGAACACCGTGGCAGTGCATTTTTTTAAAAATAGTTTTAGACAATTGTTTTGGGTCCCCGCTACCTTCAGTAGCGTTTATATGATTCAACAATCACATAACTTCCCGACTAGCTAGAAATTTGAAACTTTTAAAAAAGCTCAGAAAACGACGACAATGCATTTTTTTCAAATACTTTTACTCAATGTTTTCGGGTTTCCGCTGCCTTCCTCCGTGGGGATCTTTCTAAGGGGTTCTAGCCCGTAGGATCTAAAGGACCCTTCAGATACTGGCAACGAGCAGAGCTTCAAAAATCATAAATTATCCATTGTCCGAAAGCGACCCTTGAAATTTTGCACACATTTACAATGAAGGGCATTAGTTTTTATTGCTCTTTTGCAAAAGAGACCAGTTCCCATGCAATTATCGGACTAGGGGGGTTGTGAGCGAGGGCTGGAGCGAGCTTCAATTCTCAAAAACCACATCAAAGGGATATCAAAAGAAACTGAAGTTGAACCTTTCAGTTGCCAGTCTCTGAAGGGTCCTTTAGGGGTCCTACGGGCTAGGACCCCTTAGAAAGACCCTCCACTAAGGGCATTCTCCCATAGGCCTAGGACACATAAGGAGTCAATCGGCCTTAAAAAATCCTACAACGACAACAACAACAACCCCGCTGCCTTCTGTAGCGTTTATATAATTCAACAATCATATAACTTCACGACTAGCTAGACATTTGAAACTTTTAGAATAAATTAGAACACGATGAGAATGCACATTTTAAATATTTTTAGCCAATTGTTTCGGGTCCTTGTTGCCTTCGGTAGCGTTTATATGATTTAACAATCACATAACTTTCCGACTAACTAGACATTTGGAACTTTCAGAATAGCTCAGGACACGGTGACAAAGCATTTTTTAAAAATACTTTTAGCCAATTGCTTCGGGCCCTCACTGCCTTCGGTAGCGTTTTTTTTATTCATCAATCATATAACTTCCCAAATAGCAAGACATTTGAAACTTTCAGAATAGCTCAGAACACGATGACAATGCATTTTTTAAATACTTTTAGCCAATTAATTCGGATCCCCGCTGACTTCGTTAACGTTTATATGATTCAACAGAAAATTTAAAAACATGGTATATAAAAAGTTCTTTTTATCTTGTAATTAATTTTATTTTAGTTCAATATTTACGCCTGCTGATTATTATATTTCAAAATATTTTCACCATGAAAGAAATCATATTTAAATCGCTATAATATATATCTATATATAATAACGATTATGTATATATGGTGGCATATTAATACAGCATATATAGGTGAGACTTCCTACGGAATTAATATTAGATTTAATAAACAAAATAAGGAAGGTCAACATGTTTCATCAAATTTCGTTTATGAGGTGTTGGTGTTGGGGATTAAGGCCAGTTGACTATTATAGGCATATGGGTCTGGGCCTAAGGTTGTAAATGCTCTCCAGTAGGTTTTTCTAAATGATCCTATCCCGCATTTGCGCCAGGTTTGGAGAAGAGCACAGAAAATGTCGAGCGGTTAGACCGACGAGTGCAACCTAAAACCGAACCCGGCACCTCACGTCTATCAGCTTTTGAGAGTATATTCACTCGACCATTGATGGGGCCTCAGTTTACGCGAAGACGAGAGTTTACGAGAAGTATACTGCTTACCTCGTCATCTGAGGATTTGTAAAAAATGCTTCAGGAATTAAACAAAGAATGCAAACTCGGTGGATTGAAAATGACCCACAGTGCCTCAGTAAGACAAAAATTATGGCAAATTCCTTTGTTTCTTCATTGAAGGTATTGATTGATATGGATCACTATTGATATGAATAAGTAAAAAACGGTATGCTGTTATACATATCTTCCTTCCGATGAATAGGACGCCATGAAAGAAATTAACAACCGAGTTAAACTTGCGTGGAGAGCATTCTGAAGAAATAGCGGTATATTCAAAAGCAATTTCCCAATTTGTTTGAAAAGAAAAGTTTTTGATCAGTGCATTTCGCCTGTTTTAACTTATGCTTTCAGAAACTTGGACATTAACATATAAAACAATACAAAAACATCAAATAACTCAGAGATGTATGGAGAGAAGCATGTTAGGATTCACCTGAAGAGACAGAAAGCCAAACACTTGGATAATTAAGCAAACCAAAGTTAAGGATGTTATTTCTGGAGTTAAGAATTTAAAATGGAGTCACCTTGCGAGAAGAAATAATGATAGACAGACCGCCAAAGTCGTATTTTGCATTCTAAAAGATAAGAAAAGACCGAGGAAGGTACCACTGTGTCGTTGGAGCGATCAAATTGTGAAGTTTAGAAGAACAGAATGGAGAAGAATTGTAGAAACAGGTCAGATTCCCCTAGGCGAGGCCTTCATTCTGCAGTGTATTGATGAAGTCTGAAACTTACGATCATCCCGTGACCGGGGAAAGTGTGGGTGAATTAACAAGGCGCTGTGCTTACTCAAAAAAGGTGGTTGAGATTCGATTACTGGGCGATACTAATTTTATTTAATTTAGGGGGGGGGGGGGGAATTAAAAATTTTAACAAAGTACAGAAATAAGTAAATTTAAAAGGTAAATTAAGAAATGAAATATAAACTAGAATGAAATAAACTCTAATACTATTCATACTTCAATTTCAGACAAAAAAAAAAAAAAAAAAAAAAGGAGAAAGAAAGAGAAAAAAAATTGAGTTTATTTTCAAGTGGGGTGATCGCTGTGTCTGAGAGGAGTATTTCTCAAAATTTTATCTCTGGTGCATTTTTGTTTATTGGTTCATTTTTATTTTCGGTCTTTAATTTTCACCTTAAATTTGAATTGAATATCAGTATATAAAATTTGATTCAAAATATCAGTACACATTTTTCATTTGACTTGTTCAAGAGGAAATAAAGTTTGTAGGTATTGTACTAAGATGATTGTGAATAAAGTTCTTAAAATTCTGAGAGAAATTAGCGGAAAACGGCGAGATAATTATTCAGATAACTCTTCTTAGAAAACAGGCTACGAAAATTGCCGGGGTTTCTACTAAAACTTCTGAAAGGATTTATCAAGGTCATTCAAACATCATGAAAGTCAGTTTCATATTTTAGTTTTCATGCTGCTATTTCCAATGCAACAATCCTCAAAATGCATATTTATATGGAAAATTTTCAATTTTGCTATGTTGATAAAATCTTAAATTACGAATAACATACGAAACTTTCCTATTATAATATTTGTAGTCAATCATGTTCAAACAAGTATCTTAAATGTTATTCTGAAGTTGTCTGATATATTTATGATCCTCAAAATGGACGTTTATGCTCAATTCTGTCCTATTCTGCCATTTATGCAAATCGTAAATTCCAAATAACTTACGAAATGTTTATATTGGAAAATTCGTAGTCAATAATATTCATACCAGTATCCTAAATAATATTTAAAAAGTGGTCTGACGTCTTTACGATGAAAATATCACTCAAGATTGACGTTTACGTAAAATTTTGCCCTATTCTGCCATGTTAAGAAATTCGTAAATTTCCAATAACTTACGAAATTTTTATATTGGGAAATTCATAGTCAATGATATTCATGCGAGTATCTTAAATAAAATTTCAAAAGTAGTGTGACATCATTACCACGAAAATATTATAAATAATATTTTAAAACTGCTCTGCGTAAATTTTTTTCTTGAGATATTGTGTACACAGACTAACTAACATACTAACACACTAACGGACTAACAAACTAACAGACACCCTACAGACGGACACCATACAAAATTTGTCATTTTCGGAATCCTCACCTGAAAACGTGTAAAAAAGTCAGAAAACCGATGTCGAAAAATTTCACTATTACCTTACCTATAGCATGATGGGGAACTAAAAATGTATAATATGTAATGAATAATAATGGGACAAATTTCTCCGTAAGTTAACATGGGCTTTTAATGACCTTGACTTTAACTAATTTACCCTAATTAATCCAAAGAGCCTTTATCTTAAATTTGATCCCAAAGAAAAGACAAAAGGAAAAAAGCATGTTTATGAAAGAACGCCTATCGATGAATTTGACTGTAAAGATATTAGACGAATAAATTGGTTCCTCTATTGAGAAATACTTCATGTTGAATTATAGTGTTTTGTATAAAGAGGAAAAGGAGAAATAGAATTTTTACCAAAAAAAATTTTTTTTTTTTTTTTCAAAAATCAATAAAACGCAAGGACAGTGATAGACAATGAATTCAAATATCTTTAATGTTGAATTATTAGAATTAAAGTTGAATTATTAGAATTTATTAAATTAAATCCCCCTCCAATTAAAATTTACAAATTTGACCCAATTGTTACAAAAACATGCTTTTGATATACTTCGCCTCCTATCTAAGGCTGCAGGTTGTTAATTTTTTGGGAAGAGGTTCAAATTATAGTACACAATGTTAATTCTTTAGAATATAGTATAAATTGAAAATTTTAAACAAATTTGTACATTTTGGGGAGAGGGGGGGGGGAGGTAATGAGTCAACTACTAACAAAATCCTATTTTGAAACGGGCCACCCGTGGCCGAGTGATTCTGCGCTCAAAGCTGGTAGACCTGAAGTACCGGGTTCGATCCCAGGTCGCGCAGGTCGGCCTAGCCGTTCGGTGATTCTGTGGTTTTCTCCGAAACCTTTTAAATACGGGCTAGGACCCCTTAGAAAGACACCCACGGAGGGCACTCCCCCTCAGGCCTAGGACCTACAGCAGTCAATCGGCCATAATCCCAAAATCCAATCTAATCCCACTTTGAAACTATTATTCTATTTAACATAATTGTAGAGAAAATAAGAAAGAAATTATTTCCAGTTGTTAAATATCCAAAAATTTTATCAATGTTTATATTAGACAATGATAAATCTTTAAGAAATTTCCATTAATTGCTCAATTACTGGTCCGTTCACAATAATACAACAATTGAAACAGAGCAGCTATAAGCGATAATCATACATATCACGTTTTGTGAATTTATAATTTAAAGGAGTTGAGACATGAGCCTTCGTACATAAGAATTCCAACTAATCTTTGCAAAACATTTTACAAATTATATAATAGAACAATAAAGTATACTCGCGCGGGAAAGGAAGTGTTGAAAGGGAATGAATATTTTATAGTAATTTGGGTTAATATTACAACTTTTCCATAAGAAAGCACTATTTATCACTACCAGAAAATCGGTTAAAAAACATCCACTTAAAAAATTATAATCATTCCGTACTTTATTAAAAAAATAAATAAATAAATAAATGAATGAATGAATGAATGAAAACACCATTGGATTTTCTTGTTGGGGAATAAGAACAAATGAAAAGTTTCATACACTTACGAGCGAAAATGAATGTGGTTATGCAACTTTATAGGAGTGTTTAATTTTTTAAACCATTATTTTTATAAAATCTCTTCTAACTTGTCAATTGTTGGTTGGGATTTACGTCGCACTAGGGCTGCGCAATAGGCAGTTGGTCTGGGACTCGCCTCGAGAGGTGGTCCGAAGACATACCATCACAATTTTGATCCTCCACGGAAGGGATGGCTATCCCGCTTCGATGACCCCCAGAGGTATAATTTTCATGGGAACATGGAGGGCATTGACATGACAGATTTTACGTGCACCAGTCACCATTAGTGTACACAACAGTCTTTGGTCTGCTCGAGTATCAAACCTGCAATCTTCCAATTACGAGCCCGGCACTCTACTGTCTAGGCAAACACGCCCCCCCCCCTTAAAAAAAAAAAAAAAAAAAAAAAAAAAAAAAAAAAAAAAAGGAAAGGAAAGGAAAAGAAAACAATCAAAACGTCTAGTGAATAAAAATTAAATATCCGTAATTTATAGAAAAGCAAAAAATACTGTTCAATTTTCTTGATCGGAGACAATAATACTTGAAAATTTTAATTTACTTAAGACTGAAAAGGAATGTCTTAGAAATTAGACAATTTCTATTGATATTAGCTTTAAAACTTTAATAATAAGCCTTAAATTTTCTTTGGCTTTGCTTCATTCTTCAAAAGTAATTTCATCAAATTTTCAAGAGATAAAGTAGCTGAAATATAGAATGTATAAACATTGTCACAGATATTAACTTTATAATACTCGTAAGTAATTTTTTAAATATTTATTTGTATAAAATATCTTTTCATTTGTTGAATTTTGACTATAATTGCATAGGGTTTTTGGGAAAATAAGACAACTTTTCTATAATAAAGCACTTCCAGAAAACCATTTAAAAACATTCACAGAAAAAAAAAAAAAAAAAAAAAAAATCGAACTTTATAGAAAGGCGGAAACTACTCTTCAATTTTCTTGTTCGGGAATAACAATTCATGAAAAGCTTCACATTCAACTGAAAATTAATGAAAGAATATGCTAGAAAATTAGTCGGTTTTTAACTGATCTAAGCTTAAAAAAATCATACTATAATAAAAGCCTTAATTTTCTTTATTTTGGTTATAGTTCCTCTGTCTGTGATCTGAAAAGAAAGAAAAAAAAAAAAAAGGATGATCCTTTAGGAGGGGCTTTTAAAATGACCTAATTGTACTAAAACTATCTACAATATTTATTAGATAATGTATGGAAAATAAATGTATATAGCATGAGATATATATATCTACTGATATATAAAAGAAAAGAAAAAATTTCAGAAAAAAAAATCAAATTTTAAAGCATTTGGCATTTATTTATTATTTATTTACTTTTTTTCATGAGGGGGAGATGTTGGGGTTAAAATTTTTAGCTTGAGTTAAATTTAGATATCAACCTTAAATTTGTACACTTGTTTTTAAATTGATGTTATTATCTTTATAGGCGTAGTATCGGGAGGGGGGGGGGGGCACGAGACCCCCAATCTTTCTGAACATGAAAAACTTTTAGACATATTATGTAACAAAGTCAATTAAGAACTGTGATATCGCACCCCGGCAAGGACAGTAACACAGTGAAAAAATGGCAATTATGAGTTTATGCAATTGAAAAGTGTATATGAAGTGCCCCTACGTACGCGTAAAGCATCACCTCTCTACTCTTTTTCGCAATTTATCTACCTGAGAGGCTGTTATATCCGTTTTACTGTAGATTAGGGAATTTTTTTATTGTTACCTTTCAAGTGATTTTTTTTTTTTTAACTACATTTTTGAGTTGCGGCACTTATCTTGCTGGGGTTACTTAATGTATACTGTAATAACGTTTTATATAAATTTACTAAAATATTTATCCAGGTTCTCTGTAAATTTACAATAATTCTTAGTTAAAAGTAAGTAATCGAAATTATCAATTTTCATTTATTTTGTTTATTTAACTTCTCAAAAAAAAAAAAAAAAAAAAAAAAAAAAAATCTAAGTTACAAACATAGTCTCCTCAATAATTAACTATAGTCATTAAAACTTATACAAAATAGATTTTTTAATATCTCCATTTTTTTTTCCTCTGTAATTTTCCATAAATAACTAAAGACAAATGATTACCAGTAGTTTTTCTTTTGAAATGTTTATGAGCGTAGATATTGATAATTGATTAAAAGTGTAATTATTGATATAATTTTTCAAGCATTTCTGTATATTTGATGCAAAATACGGCAATAGAATTTATTTTCAGTAAACTTTGCAGCTATGTCATTGTAACAACCGTGTGCGTTGCATTAACTACAATATAAACCAAAAAAAAAAAAAAAAAGAAAGAAAGAAGGAAAAAAGAAAAAAGAAAAAAGTTCTTAAAAAGTAAATTTTCCGAAAATTCTTCACTTTGATTGCAAACGAATTGTGTTATTCTACTCGACTTTATAAAACTGACATTCGAAACAAAAATCAAAATAGTAATTTTACTTACTTAATTGCAGATTTTTATAAATAAGATGGCCCAGAACACGAAAATTTATTTTTTCCATTTATTGTTCAATTTTCTATTATTATTTTTTTCACGTACAGCGTAACATTTCATACATTCCACTCAATATGACAAAAATATTTGTTTTAAAATTTAATAGAAATGTAGCCATGCTTAAAAATTAATATATATTAAATAAATAAATGAATAAATAAATATTTGTAAGTTAATAGTAATATGCTGTTTTATGTTATGCCTAATTTTCTTAATGAGAATTATATTTCCTTAAATTTCTTTCAAAACAATCTTACATAAAAATGAAAAATTTTAGGAATTAAACATATTAGAACTTATAAAAATGAATTCGGAGAAAAATGAGTTTAAAGTTTTAAACAAAACTTGAACAATATATTAAAACCATGTCTTTTGGTTTTTATTCTGGCATAGGTGTCGGCTTAACTGGGTCAGCGGGGGCGGTCATCATAACTTTTTTATTATTATTATTTATTTTTATTTATTTATTTATTTATTTCACGGGGCCAAAAATATCTGTTTGATTCCGTGCTTCCAACTTCCAGCAGGTCGAAATTTCAAACGCGAAAATTCGTTTTATCATATATTTGAATTTTACAGTACATCGTTTTTATTTATTTTATTTATTTATTTATTTTTTCTTCTCTCTCTTTCTTCTAAACGAGATTGAAAGAACACCTGTCCTTTTAGCCTAAAGATAGGTTGAGGCAGAAAATTTATTGTTCACGTTTAAGGCGGTTTGGAGTATGGGTGCAACTTTCGGGAATTCTACTATTCTCAAGAAAAGTGATACCGACAGAAAAGCTTTTGTTCATTCAGTTCAGAGTAACATTTGCTATCCCATAGCATAAAAATTTCATGCTGAAAGTTTTTTTTAAATAGGTTAGTAAGGCGAAAAGTACTAATATTTAAAAGGAAGCAAACTTTTAATGCTGTTAAAAATACAGATATTTAATTAAACATTTCTCTGTAATTTAAATTTTTCTCTATATGTCTGTCCATTATTTATTTATTGATTTATTAACCACTGTTTGTGTCCGATTAATATCAGTATTTAATTATAGACGCGAAAAAGGAAAAGGAATTTGGTTGTTGGTTGAAGGGGTTAAGGTCAATTGACTACACTTGGTTCTAGGCCTATAGGTGGAACGCGCTCCATGAGAATCTTCCTAAGGAGTCCTAACCCGTATTTACACTAGTTTCAGAGAAAGTCACGGAAAACTCCGAACGGCCAGGTCGATGAGTGCGACCTGGGATTGAATGCGGTGCTTCTCGTCTACTAGCTTCGTGCGCAGAACTGCTTGACTACTGGTGAGGCCGAGAAGTGGAAGGAGTTGTCAAAAATGATAATTAACAGATTAAAAACTGCTGTTTTAGAAGCCCAATTCCCGTTATTAATATTACTTCAAACAAGTAAATACGGCCATTTTAACAAGATGATTTAGATTGTCAATTTATGAAATTAATAAATACAGTGGTGGACATAATTATAAGACACCTATCTAATTTGACAAATAGTGAAAGAAAAGATTCAGAGCTTAAAAATGTTTTATCAAATTCGTCAAAAACATAAATTTATTCTGTAATCACACGTAATTGTTTTACAGAAATGATATTTTTATAGAATTTAATAAAAAAAATTAAAAATACCATGGACAAAATTATAAGACACCCTAGCATTTTAATTAAAACACCTGCTTTTTTCAAAAATAATGTGCAGTATGCAAATTTTCTGCACGCTGTTATGACGTCAGCAGTTAACTAAAGCAGACGATAACCGACTTCACTCATTTACAAACATGCCACGAGGTACAGAATTAAAATAAAGTGAAATTCGCGAAATTTGGAGATTAAATGGAACTGGTGCTTCAATTAATAATATTTCAAAGTTATTAAACGCTCTAGATGTGCAATTAGAAATGTTTTGAAAAGAGGAATTAATGGATCGGTGATTAAAAGATCTGGACGTCTCCTTGCTTGTCCTCGAGAGACAGACGCCATGTGTTTTCGCTCGCTACACAGAATAAGATGACCAGACCACTACAGGCATTAAAAATGCTTTGAAACTGAATTGTTCAAAAAGAACCATTCTCAGGGTGTTGCATAGTGCTTCCTATGTGAAATATAAAAAATTGAAGAAAAAACCACGGCTTCTAAGCCGGCACAAAATGGAGAGTCTAAACTTCGCTAAACAAACTATGGCCTGGACCTCAAAATGGCACTATGTGTTATTTTCTGATGAAAAAAAAAGTTTAACCTGGATGGTCCTGACGGGTTTCAATATTATTGGCAAGATTTACGGAAGTCTCCTCATGTACTAATGAGCTGCCAAATGGGTGGAGGCTCAGTAATGGTTTGGGATGGTTTTTCGGCTCAAGGGAAAACGGATATTGTTTTTGTGCATTCAAGAATGAATTCCGAAAAGTATAAGAATCTTCTTAAAGATTAACTAGCCATATACTGTGAACTTCTTTGTGGCGAAAACTACACTTTCCAGCACGATAACGCGCCGATTCATGCATCACACGAAACAAAAAATGTAGCTTTCAGAGCAAGTATCAATGTTCTCCCGTGGCCTTCTCGCTCCCCAGACTTAAATTCCATCGAAAACTTGTGGGGGATCTTAGCTCGTGCGGTTTACCGAAATGGGAGGCAGTTTATATATGTCGAAGACCTAAAGAATGCTATAAAATGTGCTTAGGAAGAACTGTGTTGCGATATTTTGTTAGAATTGATAGATTCTATGCCGAATCGCATCTTTCATGTTATAAAAAACAATGGCAGCTCCACCAAATATTGAATAACCATGTTAGTGGATTTTCTTTTAGACCATTAGTGTCTGCTAATTACGGTGACCACTGTATTTGGAAAAAAACGGTTAGTGTCTTATAATTTTGTCCATTATGATTTTAAGTTTTTTTATTAAATTGTATAAAAATATCATTATTATAAAATAATTATGTATGATAACAGAATAAATTTATGTTTTTGAAGTATTTGATAAAACATTTTTAAGTTCTGAATCTTTTCTTTCTTTATTTGTCAAATTAGATAGGTGTCTTATAATTATGTCCACCACTGTATATTGGAAAAAGTAATAAAAATCTTTAATATCTAAGTTTACTTAAATACTCTTAATACGTATATTAAATTGTTTACATGTAATTATCTATGTAAACAATTTCAGTTATCGATTCTGTTTTCTTATATATTTTCGATGTAACGGCATTTTTAGCGAAATTTTAACAGGAAATCTCTTTATAAATGAAATAAAAGGATGCGGCACAAAGAGTCCTGTTTTGGAAAAGTTCTAAAGAATGTTCTGAAAAAAAAAAAAAAAAATCCTTTGAAAATTATATTGGAAAAAAAAAAAAAAAAGAAAGAAAGAAAGAACGAAAATTTTTAGTTTTAACAACATAAAATGTAATTTAAGAGTAAAATTTTTTTGTTTTGAAAATAAAGACGTAAGGAAATGATTAATTTTTGCCCCTCCCCCCTTTTTTTTGTGTGTGTGTGTCTATCTATCCCTTTTTTCTTTTGTGTCTATAAGAAGAACGTATTCAATTTGTGGAAATTTTCGACCGTTGATATATTTACACGTCTTGGGACGTTTTGAACACGATATGACTATTTTTAGAAAATATCTGTGTGTTTCTCTCTCTGTGTATATAAAAAATTCTGTATTTGGTCGGTTGTATCCAGAACCAATGGACGAATTTAACTGAATTTTGATTTAAACTAAAGCTGATTACGGTTGATAATCAGTCGCCTAACAGTTGACGCTGTCATCGTCTATTTTATGATAGTTTTTCATAACTTTTAAAATTACAGTATAGGAAAAAATTAATTTATACACCAAAATTGATTTTCTCTGTTCAATGTAAAAATATACATTTGATAGTAATAGTTAGCCAAGGAAAAAAATTCTTTATGTATATCTTTATTCTATCCCCTACCCCCTCTCTCCGGTATGTAAATTTTAAACGGTAATCGGAAAAAAAAAAATGTCACCGGAAAAAAAGTCAGCGGAAATGAATTTTGGTCGTCTTCATAAATGAAATACAGCTTTTTAATAACTTTTAGTGGCATTATGTTTCTTTTATTTTTAAAATCGTTTTTTTTTTTTTTTTTTTTTCCTTTTAAATAATTCTTTTTCTGTTTCATTTATGTACATATGAATTCTTTTCAACATATCGCAGAAAAAAATGAAAGATTCAATACTATTCTACTATGTGTGAGGAGTATAAATATTTACGTAGAACACAATGCTATGGAATACTTTTGGGTGCCCCTGTATACAAATAAGTAGAGGTATACACTCCATATCAATAAGGAACATGCTATAGTGAACTTGCATAACATATATCAGTTTCAAAAATTTCCATGAATATTTATGGGTGTTAGTGCACGGACAGACAGACAGATGAACAGACGGACAGACACACCCAAACCGAAGTCAATAACAGTTTTCAGAGCTGAAAGTATTCCTATATTCTGGTACTTCAGTTTAAGTTCTTCTTACTTATTTTCTGCTTTCCCTGCTAGGCATTAAAAGAATTCATAATTCCATTACCATTTTAATATTAATTTTCACTTATTATTATTATTATTATTATTATTATTATTATTATTTTTTTTTTTTTTTTGTGGAAGTATGGGTAGCATAGACCTTATATACTATAGACCACGCCACCAATACGGCTGACCATTACAGCGAATGTCTTCAACATGAGGGTGTAATCTGATACCTCCATCCTTTGTTCTGAGTCTCGGAAGTCACGTGATCTTGGCCTAGGGGTGATTCCTCTCTCTCTCTCTCTTTTTTCCCGTATGCAAGCATAATCTCATACTTCTCTGACTGAAGTAAGAATTCAAACGCAATTTTTTCGCTTGCAAAATGATTTATCATAATTTTTTTTTCTATGTAATTAATCTATGAAAGTTTAGCTTTCCATCCATGTGTAAATCTAAATGCTAAAATAAAAAGTGCGTGCACAATAAAAATATTAAAAAACACAAAATTCGTTCCTACAGAAAAATAACATAGTGATGATTCTCCACTCTTCCTCTAGACCAACATCACGTGACAATTTTGCTGGGGAAGCTCGTTCATGATGCAGTCAAATAACGAGGGGAAATGCGTTGTCTAGTATATAAGGTCTATGATGGGTAGGGGGGGGGGCAATTCATTAAATAGGCACAACATGTAGTTAACTAACATGCATTTAAATTGAAGGTTCATAATTTTTCTTTCTTTTTGACTTTTTAAGCATTATGATGTAAAAGAGGTGTCATTATTTTGAAAATAATATGTGGATTTATGTTAAATGATATAAACTGGTATGAAAACTGGACAATCAAGAGATGATAAATTTGGAAATATGTTCTTTTCTAAATAATGTAAAAAGTAAACAGTATTGTTCATTCATTTTATCTGTTAAATTAGATGAGATTAAATTAGGGTGTTTTGTTTACGAAGTCATTTAATCATTCCGAGATTACAAAATAATGTTAGAGAAAGTTCGTTTTTACTGAATCTCTCAATCTTCTCTTGAAATTATGTTCCTACATTTATGTAAAAAATATTCCTATATTTTCCTGTTTGATTGCTTTGATCCCTGAGTTTTTAACCACCTTTGTAAACTGTTAATAACATTCATCAAGTAACTTCCATGCGTTAAATGCATTATCGCAGTTAAACAGTTTCAATATCGCATTTAGGATATACAGTACCTTAAATTCGACAAAAATTTCCTAAATGCGACGCGGGTATATATTTTCGTAAATTAAAGACAATTTTTTAATTTCTTGAAAAGAAATGACCCAAAACACAAGTTCAGAATTAAGCGTATAATGTTCAACTATTTTTTCTTTCTTTTCATATTTATTTATTTACTAAAATATCATAAATTTCCTAAATGCGATAAACTTACCAAAAATCACGTCGCATTTGGGATTTGGGCACAATAATCTTAAAAAAAAAAAAAAAAAAAAAAAAAAAAAAAATCTACATTTTTGTCATATATCTACTCCGTTATTTTATTTTGTTTATTTATTTATTTATTTAATTTTTCATTGATTTATTGATAAATTTCACTAATTTTTTTGCTTTCTTAATTTTTTTCTGTAATTACCTTTATTTGACTTTTGATCTCTCGGAGGATTTAGGGAAAGTCGAACGCCTGCCATTATTGACCATACTTAAACCACGATGTCATCTGCTCCTTCTTCTAATTATTATTATTTTATTATTTTCTGTTATAGTTTGTTCAGATTTCTTATGTATGATGCTATATATCCAGAAACAACATTTTTTTTTTTTTTTTTTTTTTTTAAATCTTGCTACTATAATTACTGTTGATAAAGATATAGTTGTTCTATGGAAAATTTTAAACTTATTTTTCAACATTAATTAACTTTTTCAATATCTTTTGCTCTGTATAGAACTTCCCTTCAGTAAGTAATAATTTATTGATTATTAACGGTGCTTGGCGTGAGATTATAAAAATAAGGCATATAACAGTATCGGAATTCGAAACTCTGCAAAATATAAAAGAATAACGGTGTTTAGGTTTTCCGTAGTTTTCTTCGAAACTTGTGTAATTCCGAACTAAATACCGTTAAAAATCCTTTGTACGAAATATGAACCGAGTATCGGAACTTGAAATTCTGCAAAATTTAAAAGAATAAAAGCGTTTTGGGTTTTCCGTAGTTGCAGAATTTGAACGGCTTATATCAGTTTAAAAGTCCGCAATAAAAAGTACTTTAAAATATTTTTGGAATGATATATTATAAGTAATTTAATCGTAATTAGAATTGGAGATTGTGAAATTTTATTATATTAAGGCGCTATCTGGTGACTGATTTGCGAGATCTGCTCATCAATTTCAATTCAAATAAGTTTTAAAGTAATTACTTTTGAAATTATGTTAAATAGAAGCTGAGATACAAAATAATATAAACATTGCTATAATAAGATTTATCTGATTTTTCTGTGTTTTTTTGGGGGAAAACGTGCGTAAATCCAATCTGAATAGCGTTAAAAATTCTTAATGGAAAATATGAACTGAGTATCGGAATTCGAAAGTCTGTAAAATTTAAAAGAATAAAGACGTTCCGTAGTTTGTCCGTAGTTTTCCCCGAACCCAAAACACCCGTACAATTTATCGGATCTTAAAACTTAATAATACCAATTTTACACGCTCTAACACTATTTCTACAGCAGCCCATTCACATTCCTTTCCCGTCTCGCCTAATAATTTTACACTTTTGAAAATATCTGCAATCGGTTTCTCGGGTCTTAAAATCTAATAATGCCAATTGTCAACTCCCGAACTCCATTTCTACATTTTTGTCCCTTCAGCCCCTCCCCTTTCTGTCCCTCCTAATAATTTTACACTTTCAAAAATATTCGCAATCGATTTATCGGGCCTTAAAAGCTAATTATATCTATTTTAAACGCTGTAACTGTTGTTCTACATTTTTACCTTTTCACCTCCTCCTCCCCCCCCCCTTCCTTCAAGCCACTCCTAATAATTTTAAACTTTCAACAATATTCATAATCGAATTATCGGGCATTAAAACCAGGTAATACGAAATTTCAACGGTTCATCTCAATTTAAAACTAGTTGGCATAGATGGACTCCGCTCAGTTTCCCCACCATATATATGTTCTCATAAATTTCTAGTGCGAGACATATTATAATCATGTTAAGAGAAATTAATTTGACCAAACGCTTGACACAGTGACAGAATTAAATCCCCGCCTAATAGGCTATCCACCGTTCACTTCGATATATTTATCTTATTCTAATCTATTAATTTATTTTTTAGAGTCAGTTTCGTAGTTTAGTTTTCATGCTACTATTTCCAATGCAAGAATCCACAAAATTCCTATTTATATGGAAAAATTTTAATTTTGCTATGTTGATAAAATCTTAAATTACGAATAACTTACGAAATTTTTCTGTTAGAATATTTGTAGTCAATCATGTTCAAACAAGTATTATAAATGTTTTTTGAATTTGTCTGATATATTTATGATCCTCTAAATGGACTTTTATGCTCAATTTTGCCCTATTCTGCAATGTTCAGTAAATCGTAAAGTCCAAATAACTTACGAATTTCTTTAATTGGAAAATTCATCGCCTTTAAATTTTTAAATCACGTTTTTATCTCTTAGTTATATATATATATATATATATATATTCTTATAGATAAAACAAAAAAATTGGTGACAAAATATAGAAAACTGTAGAAAAAATAAATAAATAAAATTCTTAAATAAATAAATAAATAATAAAATTAATTAATGAATTAATTAAAAATGATGTTGAAAAGGTGTTAGGTTCCCTTAAACGTACGGGGCTAATGTGTAATTATATGGATTCTGTAAAAGAATAAAATTTAATTAAAGACTATATAATATAGTTAACGGACCATGGAAAAAATGGTAACGCAAAGAATGGTACCCTTGAACATCGGAAACTTCCTGTAAATAAAGTAATAAATATCATTTTTCTATATATGTCTTTTCGTAAATATATCAGTAGAGAAAAATCCATAGACCAATTTTCGGTCTTTCATTTACATTCCCTTTCCACCCTTCAAATGAAAAAAATAATAATAATGTTTACTTTCTCACGAGAAATGTTGTATATCTTCCCCTTAAAGTTTCTTTTGTATTGATTACTCTCATTAGTATCAAATTTATGGACATTTACAAAAAAAAAAAAAAAAAAATCTAATAATAATTGTTTTCTATTTTCATAGACGGAAGTATTGGATTCGTAAAAATTTTCTATTTCCGGTTTCGAACGGATTTACACATTTTTGAGGTGACGCGAACATAATTTTACCATTTAAACTAGTATGAGGTAGGAAGCTTTTATTATCTTTTAAATATATAGGCTCCCTACTCCCCCCCTCCCCTTCCTCGCTTTCAACCGGTTATAAGCAATAAATCTCGCCCCCGTAGTGACAATCTAAAGTCGGAGGCTAAGAATTGTGGTATTGGAACGCGCAATTTGAATCAGTTTATGATAAAACTCTAAAAATAAATGAAACTCTATAATTAATAACAATAATAATAATAATAATAATAATAATAATTTTAAAAAAATGCAATTTTATATTTTGCATTACTTTAATGAGCTGGCTGGCTCTTCTTTCAAAAGTTGACCCGTCCAGCTGAACTTCTAAATCCATAGCAGCTGTTGGGAGATAGCGTTTTTAACTACTTCACAAAAGAAGCGTCGTTTGGACAAACCGCTCCTGTATTTCAAAGCAATCTTTCATTCCTAAGAAAATTCCGCGTCGCGTGTGGTAACGTTGAGATATTTACAAGCAACATTATAGGAGTTCTTAAAAACGAAACGAAATGTTATTCAAGTAGATCTCGATATTTTCAAAGCTTTAACTTGATATTTTTTGTTGGGTAATTCTTCAGGAACACATCAATTGCGCTTACGTTAATCCCCCTATTGTTAAAAATGCATCAATTGCGCTCGCGAGAAAAATTACTGAAAACGTTCATTGTCATCACCCCCTCTCCCTTGTATACCGGAAGGTAAAAAATGATAATTTCTAGAAAAGAAAGAATTCTTTGCTTACTTTATTGTCACTATCATATCGTTTCTACAAAATATAATCCTAACTGGTCCACGTTAGAGACATATTATACAGATATTAAACTATTAATCTCACGTGGAAGTACCGAATATGTTTACTTATCAAGATGTTTCATTTAGTATTCTGTATTATTAACACAAATATTAATTTTTTATTTTCATTTAACCCATTAGGCGTCAAAGCTCCCGCTGTGGGAACAATTTTTTTAAGAAGTTTTTCCCCCTGCAAGTAATTAAGATAAATATATTTTTTCTTTTTTACATTAAATATTAAAACTCCCAGCTTCGTTTTTTTTTTTTTTTTTTTTTTTTTTCAATTATTCAAACAAAGATGTTTGTTTTTCTGCAAAACATCAGCGACAAAAAAAAATAAAATAAATAAAAAATCAAGAAAAATAACTCATTCGAGTACAGGGGTTTAAAACATTGGATATGAAATAAAACAATTCTTTTCTTAAATTATAACAGACAGGGATCAAGAAAACTAATTAAAGAGGATTTTGCCTTTTTTTCAACATTTGTTCTACCCCAATTAGGTGTCAAATCACCCATTTGGAAACATGTCATATCTTCTAACAAAATATTTTTTTATTTAAGTATATATGATTAGAAATGCACATTGAAACCCAAAATATACGAAAATTTATAAATTTTCAGTGGAATTCATATAGCGGCGTTTAATGGGTTAACAAATGTAATAAGCAAAATAATTCATACGAGTAAAATGATGTAATCCAAAAGTCACAAAAAAAAAAAAAAAAAAAAAAGAACATTATTCAAAAAGTATTGACTCTAACTCTATGCGGTTTTCACTGAAAAATATAGAACAGCATGGAATTTTTTTTACATATACAAGAAAAACTTTGTTATACTTTGCACCAATATATCGCGCAGTATTCACAGTATCCTCTTACATTTTACACAGATCCGCCTGATCAAATGGCGCCATATTGCGAATACTGAAGTTTTATTAAGGAGAATTTCTAATGTTGAACGACTGACAATCATACTAATGATTGACGACCGTTACATTGAGCATTTACAGTCTAGTTACTTTGTTGAATGTATTGCGTCACAATAAGAAAGAAATTTTAAAATTAAAGCGTCACCTAATAAAGGAAATTTAAGCTGATTCGCTAATAAATCTTTTGTTACCTAAAATATGCGTATGCATTATGCATAAATTAAATAAAAAGACTTTTTAGTTGTGACATCAGCTGGCACTCGACAATATGTTTGCGTCTTAAAAAGTTCGCTTTTGTACCGAATTTTACATTATGCCGTTATCGTACCTGAAGATTGTTCTACCGTTCTCTGTACTTAGGGTTTAGGAGGGACTAAAACCTACGAACGCAATTGATATTTTTATGCTTTTGGGGAGGAAATATTCTTTGGACGCAATTGATGCGTTTGATTTTATTTTTTTTTTTGGGGGGGGGGGATTTGATTTAGGCGTAACTGATAACTATGAGGATGAAAACCCTGAGCGCAATTGAGTAGTACCTCCTATTCTTAAGCGCAGCTGAATAACATCCTATTCTTCGTTTGCTATTACATTTATTTATTTTTTATTTATTTCGCATGAGTGACAGAAAAATGACAGTAACTCAGGGAGAAATTCATTATGTCTGCGTCAATTTAAAACCATTTGAGTAGCAATACTTTCTATATTTATTTACGCAATGTTGCATATTCTATAAGTACTAGCCGGCATTCGCTCATCATCATGTTACAGAGGTCTATATTTTCAAACGAACTTATTTTTAGAATTGTAATAGTCTCCAAATCGAAAACAGAGGCCACATGTCATGATAAATAGGGAATAATGAAAAATAAATAAATAAATAAATAAAGTGATTTTTTAATTAAAATAATGAAATTCGAGTCATGAAATGTTATTTAAATTTAATTATTTGTGAAAAATAATTTCAGCGCAAATTCCTTTAAAGCGTCGCTAGTTCATTCGTCAAACGCAACCCCAAATTTAAAACTTTTTTTTTTTTTTTTTTTTTTTGTAATCTCCATGAATTTGATTCCGAAAACAGAAAAGTATCATTTTTTTTTTTTTTTTTTTCGGTTTGAATATATTATTATTTGTATAATTCTTAATATTTTTTATATTTATTATAACTACTTTAACTTTCTTTCTTTTTTTTTTTTTTTTTTTTTTATAACGCTTATATATATTGTTGTGTTGGTATTGTTTTGTATCTATTAATTGTTAAATTTTAAGGTTATATTTTATTACGATATCTATCATTTATATATATATATATAACTTAGCTACATGTTTTGACGATAATTTGGCGGTTTATAGCAGTGACCGGGAAGGAAAATCCATAGTTTATTTCTTTCTTTTTTCTTTTTTTTTTTTTTTTCTATGCTTTACTGGAATTGCAACTCCTGATGTTATTTTCATGTGTTTATTGGCGCGCTTCGCTGGTCAATATATTTAAATGCATTTTCAAAAGAAATCAATCACTGTTTATTTTTTATATTCCCTTATAAATAAAAAATAAAAATAAAAATAACTACACTGAAATTGCTCTAAACTTAGCCGCTGCCTACGACAGCCCTTTTTCTACCCGCATTTCATTTGGTCCAGGTTCCGACTGAATGCAGAAAGGTCTTTTCGTGCATTTGAATTTAGGTATTTATCAATGACAAGTGGATCTGCTATTATTTAAGAACTACCATTTTAAAGACGACTGTATTTCAGCATCTAATAAACATTTTAGCTTTTAAATCATGCACTTTATTTATAGTCCCCTCTCTTTACACCATATTACCATTTGATTCCGCCCAATATAAGTAATAAAATAAAATGTATATTTTCTTTTAAAAGGAATTAAATAAATAGAAAACAACTAAATTTTAATTAAGATTTAATCAGTCTCATCCCTTCTACTATATACTACCATATTTTTTATTTATTTATTTATTTTTTTTTTTTTTTCAGTAAATGCTATAAATAATAATAATAATAATAATAATAATAATAATAATAATTTTTTAACAGGAATTAATTTAAAAAAAAAAAAAAAAAATGAAAAGTAAAAAGTTGCATTCTATAAAAATTATACATAAACATAACTGCTATAAATATGTTTTTAAATTTAAATTTAATATACTTATTTTTATTTTTTTTTCTATTGCATTACCATTTGATTTTCAATAAATATAAAAAAGAACTTTGTAACAAACTTTGAAAAAACACCATAAAATCTAATAATCTTGCAACAATTGTTTCGGGTCGAAAGAGCACACGACATTCCGTCAGGCGAAAAAATTAGGCACGAATGCTGCAGTCAAAGCGGTAACGCACAAATCCGCTTAAAGTGAAGTGTAATATTTTTTTGCTCTTCGCTATTAATATATACGATATACACTGATTAATCTTACCTATCGAGATCTACGCATTTTCCTTTCTTTCTAAGGATCAGAAATGTGGTCCTCTCAACTCTGACGTGCAACCGGGTTTTGGTCTGCAATACATATACATATACGTATTAAATTCTATTTATGAAAGAATTCTTAGTTTTACTGTTCTTTTATTCGTTTTTCAGAAATTTACCGGCAATCTTTTTTTTTTTTTTTTTTTTTTTTTTGCGATTGAATATTGAATGAGTATTTACATATTTTAAATTTCATATTCCGTTTGCATTAGCTGCTATATGTGTATATATATATATTCAAAGCACTACATGTAGAAAATAAAAAAGAAATCAAAGAAAGAAAATAGTTGTTAATATATATATTAATCATGCATTCTTTTTAACACAGCGATTTAATAATTCTTTACACTTTAGTTAATTGTTATTTTTTGTAAAAATAAAAAATAAATTTTGGGCGAAAAAGAAATTTAAAAATGAAGTTGTTAAAAACCCTGTATATTTCCTATCTTAAAATAAACAAAATAAAATGCACCGGATTTAACTATCATTATTATAGACAATATAACACTGCTTTATGGTATTGCATAAATCCAATGGAAATTTAATTTCTTATAATATTTATAAAGTTTCGAAAGCAGAAATAAATTTTTGGTGACAGCAACAGATATTTCGCGGAATGTCTGTTGCACATTCTCCACTCTGCAGTGAAATCTGACCAGGCAAATAATCCATTCTTCCGTTAATCTAAAGGTGTGGTGAAATGACAGTCACATGAATAGACAAATAAGGCCGCTCTCTGTCTCCATAAAGAGGTAAAGTCTTGGCGGTTTACCTAGGATTCTTAAGTATAAAAAAAAAAAAAAAAAAAAAAAAGAAAGAAAGAAAGAATATACTTGCAGCACAAAGTAAAGGCCTCTTTTCGTTTCTGTAACACCCTCCTTCAAAAGAGGTTTAAAAATTGTGAATTGTGAATTCAATTGAAAATGACAGTTCTTTAATTGCTTTCCTGATAGAAAAAAATGGTATTTTGAGCAGGTTATTTTTATTTATTTTTTCTCAGAAATGCAAAATCTGGTCTCTTGGGATGTCGCATGTTTGTGAAGATATGCTTTTTAAAATAATATACGCTTTAAAAAATGATAAACGTCTCTTTATAGTTTTCACAAGGTATAGTTTTCACAATTCTTTGAATACTGAAAACCAAAGTGTGAGGTCTTTATAGGTTTGAATTTTTAAAAGATGCCGATTTCACACAGTCACACAAATACAAACACACACAAAAAGAGTTTTCCGTTGGGGTGACATTTTTAATTTAAAATTTTTGGAAGCATTCCCAGTATTTTTGATAGTTTACATAAATGCAAAAATACAAATTATGTTTAGAGAGGTACAAAATGATCCCCGATTTCATCGTATTTATTATATTACTGTATGTTTTACAGAAAAGGGGGGGGGGTATTGTGCCCCATTAACCAGTTATGCTAGCTACTCTACTAGAAGAACGTCATAATTTGTTAGAAGTACTTCGGAAGAATCGTCAAGCTTACAACAGTATATATTAATAATTAATATATAACATATGTTTATATGTATATATATGAAAAATAATTGTGCAATCCTCCTAATCATTTTAAACTAATATAATGTAAAAAAAAAAAAAATAGAAGCTTGTATATATTTTTTAAAAGTTCTATAAAAATATTATTTTTTTAATACCTGAAGTAAAAAAAAAAAAAAAAAAAAAAAAAAGATTCTTTGTAACCTTGATGTTTTGTCTGTCTATGCGCCTATATGTGACATTTTTGATAAATTAAATAAATAGCCGAATTTCATTAACGTCTATTTCATTAGAAAGCTGATATATTTCGGATGACTATTAACTATATTTCTTATATTTTTTTGGTATTATTTTATTTTATTTTATATATATATATATATATTTCCCCACAGAATACCTTGCATTGTTATATTTTTTTTAATTTTCAAGTTGACAACCTTCCAATTTTCAAATTAAAAAGTTAATAATAACAACAAAAAGAAATAGGACTAACTTCAATTAAAGATCTTTCGAAGAAATTACATTTAGATGTAAAATAATAAAAGTAGTATTAATAATAATAAAGAAAAAAAAAGTCTGTTGTATGTAATTAAAGAACTTCCCCCAAAAACGGAGCCATTTAGAAATAAAATAAAATAATAAAAAAATAATAATAATAATAAATATTTCACTTACAAATAATTTATAAGAATTGTTTCTTTAAACTTGCAGGATTTTTCTCAAAAAGTGGTTGATTAATATATATATATATATATATATATATATATATATATATATATCATTTATGGATACTCCAATATTATGTAACCTTATATACAGAAATCCAGGTATCCTTCCTTTCCGAGGGCCAAATGCGGTCCTCCCAATGTTAATGTGTAAACGAGTTTTGGGCTGCACTTGGTAGGGTAAACAAACGAAAATAAACACACACATAAATAATTGTTGAAAATTTGGTTCAAAAGCTTTCTTAATTTACATTTTATTTTATTTTATTTTGTTTTATTTCATTTTATTTTATTTATTTAATTATTTATTTTCTGAAGAATTTGAAGTGATATTTTAAAATTTTCGAGCTGGCAATTCTCCATCTTACAAATTATATTAATAAATTAAGGAAAAAATAATAAGGCTGCCTTTATATATAAATAAAGAACTTCGTCGATAAACGGTATAGTTTAGAAATAAAATTATATTTATATATCTTTCATTTGTATCAACATATGATAATTGTTTGTTTAAAACTGCAGGGTTTTTCTCAGAGTGGTTGATTTAAGAAAATTATAAGTCATATATGAAATTTCCAATATTTATAAAGCCTTGGACCTTGGACCTTAGCATAGTCAATCAGCCTTAAATTTTACAACCAACGAACCAATCAATACTAATAAAAATATACTCATTTATATTTATTATTTTATATTTTTCCTATGTAATGGAATCTCTGTATTCCCTTTTCTTTCCGAGGATCAAAAATGTGGGTCCTCGCAATACCGATGTGAAAACGGGTTTCGGTCTGCATTTCGTAGGGTAAACAAACGCAAATGCACACACATAGTATATATATTAACTGAAAATTTGGTTCAATTTTTTTTTAATTGTATGTAATTTTATATTTATTTATTTTTCCAGAACACATTGAAATGATAGTTAAAAATTATGGAGCTTCAAATTTTCCTTTTTTCGAATCGTATTAATAAATGACGTAAAAAGAAAAAAAAAACTGCCTACAGAAATCCACAAATTCTTCCTTTCCGAGGACCAACAGTGGTCCTCGCAATGTTAATGTGTGAACGAGTTTCGGTCTGCACTTGGAAGGGTAAACAAACAAAAATAAACCTACACATAAATAATTTTTTAAATTTGGTTCAAAAGCTTTTTTAATACTAATTTTTTTTTTTTTTTTCTTCTGGACAATTTGGAGTGATAGTTTAAAAATTTTGAGCTGGTAATTCTCCATCTTACAAATCATATTAATAAATTAAGGAAAAATTATACGGCTGCCTTTATATATAAATAAAGAACTTCGTCGATAAACGGTATAGTTTAGAAATAAAATTATATTCATAAATCTTTCATTTGTATCAACATATGATAATTTTTTGTTTAAAACTGCAGGATTTTTCTCAGAGTGGTTGATTTAAGAAAATTATAAATCATATATGAAATTTCCAATATTTATAAAGCCTTGGGCCTTAGCATAGTCAATCAGCCTTAAATCCAACAGCCAACCATCCAACCAATACTTATAACAATATACTCATTTATATTTATTATTTTATATATTTTTCCTATGTAATAGAATCTCTGCATTTCCTTTTCTTTCCGAGGATCAAAAATGAGGATCCTCTCAATACCGGTGTGAAAACGGGTTTCGGTCTGCATTTCGTAGGGTAAACAAACGCAAATACACACACATAGTAACTGAAAATTTGGTTAATTTTTTTTTTTTTTTTTTTGTATGTAATTTTATATTTATTTATTTTTCCAGAACACACTGAAATGGCAGTTAAAAATTATGGAGCTTCAAATTTTCCTTTTTTCGAATCGTATTAATAAATGACGTAAAAAGAAAAAAAAAACTGCCTACAGAAATCCACAAATTCTTCCTTTACGAGGACCAACTGTGGTCCTCACAATGTTAATGTGTGAACGAGTTTCGGTCTGCACTTGGTAGGGTAAACAAACAAAAATAAACCTACACACAAATAATTTTTGAAATTTGGTTCAAAAGCTTTTTTAATTCTAATTTTATTTTATTTTTCTTCTGGACAATTTGGAGTGATATTTTAAAAATTTTGAGCTGGTAATTCTCCATCTTACAAATCATATTAATAAATTAAGGAAAAATAGTACGGTTGCCTTTATATATAAATAAAGAACTTCGTCGATAAACGGTATAGTTTAGAAATAAAATTATATTTATAAATCTTTCATTTGTATCAACATATGATAATTTTTTGTTTAAAACTGCAGGATTTTTCTCAGAGTGGTTGATTTAAGAAAATTATAAATCATATATGAAATTTCCAATATTTATAAAGCCTTGGGCCTTAGCATAGTCAATCAGCCTTAAATCCTACAGCCAACCAACCAACCAATACTTATAACAATATACTCATTTATATTTATTATTTTATATATTTTTCCTATGTAATAGAATCTCTGCATTTCCTTTTCTTTCCGAGGATCAAAAATGGGGGTCCTCGCAATACCGGTGTGAAAACGGGTTTCGGTCTGCATTTCGTAGGGTAAACAAACGCAAATACACACACATAGTATATATATTAAATAAAAATTTGGTTAATTTTTTTTTTTTTTGTATGTAATTTTATATTTATTTATTTTTCCAGAACACACTGAAATGGCAGTTAAAAATTATGGAGCTTCAAATTTTCCTTTTTTCGAATCGTTTTAATAAATGACGTAAAAAGAAAAAAAAAAAAAAACTGCCTACAGAAATCCACAAATTCTTCTTTTCCGAGGACCAACTGTGGTCCTCACAATGTTAATGTGTGAACGAGTTTCGGTCTGCACTTGGTAGGGTAAACAAACAAAAATAAACCTACACACAAATAATTTTGAAATTTGGTTCAAAAGCTTTTTTAATACTAATTTTTTTTTTTTTTTTTTTTTTTTTCTTCTGGACAATTTGGAGTGATAGTTTAAAAATTTTGAGCTGGTAATTCTCCATCTTACAAATCATATTAATAAATTAAGGAAAAATAATACGGCTGCCTTTATATATAAATAAAGAACTTCGTCGATAAACGGTATAGTTTAGAAATAAAATTATATTCATAAATCTTTCATTTGTATCAACATATGATAATTTTTTGTTTAAAACTGCAGGATTTTTCTCAGAGTGGTTGATTTAAGAAAATTATAAATCATATATGAAATTTCCAATATTTATAAAGCCTTGGGCCTTAGCATAGTCAATCAGCCTTAAATCCAACAGCCAACCAACCAACCAATACTTATAACAATATACTCATTTATATTTATTATTTTATATATTTTTCCTATGTAATAGAATCTCTGCATTTCCTTTTCTTTCCGAGGATCAAAAATGGGGGTCCTCGCAATACCGGTGTGAAAACGGGTTTCGGTCTGCATTTCGTAGGGTAAACAAACGCAAATACACACACATAGTAACTGAAAATTTGGTTAATTTATTTTTTTTTTTTTATTGTATGTAATTTTATATTTATTTATTTTTCCAGAACACACTGAAATGGCAGTTAAAAATTATGGAGCTTCAAATTTTCCTTTTTTCGAATCGTATTAATAAATGACGTAAAAAGAAAAAAAAAACTGCCTACAGAAATCCACAAATTCTTCCTTTACGAGGACCAACTGTGGTCCTCACAATGTTAATGTGTGAACGAGTTTCGGTCTGCACTTGGTAGGGTAAACAAACAAAAATAAACCTACACACAAATAATTTTTGAAATTTGGTTCAAAAGCTTTTTTAATTCTAATTTTATTTTATTTTTCTTCTGGACAATTTGGAGTGATATTTTAAAAATTTTGAGCTGGTAATTCTCCATCTTACAAATCATATTAATAAATTAAGGAAAAATAATACGGCTGCCTTTATATATAAATAAAGAACTTCGTCGATAAACGGTATAGTTTAGAAATAAAATTATATTTATAAATCTTTCATTTGTATCAACATATGATAATTTTTTGTTTAAAACTGCAGGATTTTTCTCAGAGTGGTTGATTTAAGAAAATTATAAATCATATATGAAATTTCCAATATTTATAAAGCCTTGGGCCTTAGCATAGTCAATCAGCCTTAAATCCTACAGCCAACCAACCATCCAATACTTATAACAATATACTCATTTATATTTATTATTTTATATATTTTTCCTATGTAATAGAATCTCTGCATTTCCTTTTCTTTCCGAGGATCAAAAATGGGGGTCCTCGCAATACCGGTGTGAAAACGGGTTTCGGTCTGCATTTCGTAGGGTAAACAAACGCAAATACACACACATAGTATATATATTAAATAAAAATTTGGTTAATTTTTTTTTTTTTTTTTTTTTTTTTTTTTGTATGCAATTTTATATTTATTTATTTTTCCAGAACACACTGAAATGGCAGTTAAAAATTATGGAGCTTCAAATTTTCCTTTTTTCGAATCGTATTAATAAATGACGTAAAAAGGAAAAAAAAAACTGCCTACAGAAATCCACAAATTCTTCTTTTCCGAGGACCAACTGTGGTCCTCACAATGTTAATGTGTGAACGAGTTTCGGTCTGCACTTGGTAGGGTAAACAAACAAAAATAAACCTACACACAAATAATTTTTGAAATTTGGTTCAAAAGCTTTTTTAATTCTAATTTTATTTTATTTTTCTTCTGGACAATTTGGAGTGATATTTTAAAAATTTTGAGCTGGTAATTCTCCATCTTACAAATCATATTAATAAATTAAGGAAAAATAATACGGCTGCCTTTATATATAAATAAAGAACTTCGTCGATAAACGGTATAGTTTAGAAATAAAATTATATTTATAAATCTTTCATTTGTATCAACATATGATAATTTTTTGTTTAAAACTGCAGGATTTTTCTCAGAGTGGTTGATTTAAGAAAATTATAAATCATATATGAAATTTCTAATATTTATAAAGCCTTGGGCCTTAGCATAGTCAATCAGCCTTAAATTTTACAACCAACGAACCAATCAATACTAATAAAAATATACTCATTTATATTTATTATTTTATATTTTTCCTATGTAATGGAATCTCCGTATTCCCTTTTCTTTCCGAGTATCAAAAATGTGGGTCCTCGCAATACCGATGTGAAAACGGGTTTCGGTCTGCATTTCGTAGGGTAAACAAACGCAAATGCACACACATAGTATATATATTAACTGAAAATTTGGTTCAATTTTTTTTTAATTGTATGTAATTTTATATTTATTTATTTTTCCAGAACACATTGAAATGATAGTTAAAAATTATGGAGCTTCAAATTTTCCTTTTTTCGAATCGTATTAATAAATGACGTAAAAAGAAAAAAAAAACTGCCTACAGAAATCCACAAATTCTTCCTTTCCGAGGACCAACAGTGGTCCTCGCAATGTTAATGTGTGAACGAGTTTCGGTCTGCACTTGGAAGGGTAAACAAACAAAAATAAACCTACACATAAATAATTTTTTTAATTTGGTTCAAAAGCTTTTTTAATACTAATTTTTTTTTTTTTTCTTCTGGACAATTTGGAGTGATAGTTTAAAAATTTTGAGCTAGTAATTCTCCATCTTACAAATCATATTAATAAATTAAGGAAAAATAATACGGCTGCCTTTATATATAAATAAAGAACTTCGTCGATAAACGGTATAGTTTAGAAATAAAATTATATTCATAAATCTTTCATTTGTATCAACATATGATAATTTTTTGTTTAAAACTGCAGGATTTTTCTCAGAGTGGTTGATTTAAGAAAATTATAAATCATATATGAAATTTCCAATATTTATAAAGCCTTGGGCCTTAGCATAGTCAATCAGCCTTAAATCCAACAGCCAACCATCCAACCAATACTTATAACAATATACTCATTTATATTTATTATTTTATATATTTTTCCTATGTAATAGAATCTCTGCATTTCCTTTTCTTTCCGAGGATCAAAAATGAGGGTCCTCTCAATACCGGTGTGAAAACGGGTTTTGGTCTGCATTTCGTAGGGTAAACAAACGCAAATACACACACATAGTAACTGAAAATTTGGTTAATTTTTTTTTTTTTTTTTTTTTTTTGTATGTAATTTTATATTTATTTATTTTTCCAGAACACACTGAAATGGCAGTTAAAAATTATGGAGCTTCAAATTTTCCTTTTTTCGAATCGTATTAATAAATGACGTAAAAAGAAAAAAAAACTGCCTACAGAAATCCACAAATTCTTCCTTTACGAGGACCAACTGTGGTCCTCACAATGTTAATGTGTGAACGAGTTTCGGTCTGCACTTGGTAGGGTAAACAAACAAAAATAAACCTACACACAAATAATTTTTGAAATTTGGTTCAAAAGCTTTTTTAATTCTAATTTTATTTTATTTTTCTTCTGGACAATTTGGAGTAATATTTTAAAAATTTTGAGCTGGTAATTCTCCATCTTACAAATCATATTAATAAATTAAGGAAAAATAGTACGGCTGCCTTTATATATAAATAAAGAACTTCGTCGATAAACGGTATAGTTTAGAAATAAAATTATATTTATAAATCTTTCATTTGTATCAACATATGATAATTTTTTGTTTAAAACTGCAGGATTTTTCTCAGAGTGGTTGATTTAAGAAAATTATAAATCATATATGAAATTTCCAATATTTATAAAGCCTTGGGCCTTAGCATAGTCAATCAGCCTTAAATCCTACAGCCAACCAACCAACCAATACTTATAACAATATACTCATTTATATTTATTATTTTATATATTTTTCCTATGTAATAGAATCTCTGCATTTCCTTTTCTTTCCGAGGATCAAAAATGGGGGTCCTCGCAATACCGGTGTGAAAACGGGTTTCGGTCTGCATTTCGTAGGGTAAACAAACGCAAATACACACACATAGTATATATATTAAATAAAAATTTGGTTAATTTTTTTTTTTTTTGTATGTAATTTTATATTTATTTATTTTTCCAGAACACACTGAAATGGCAGTTAAAAATTATGGAGCTTCAAATTTTCCTTTTTTCGAATCGTATTAATAAATGACGTAAAAAGAAAAAAAAAAAAAAACTGCCTACAGAAATCCACAAATTCTTCTTTTCCGAGGACCAACTGTGGTCCTCACAATGTTAATGTGTGAACGAGTTTCGGTCTGCACTTGGTAGGGTAAACAAACAAAAATAAACCTACACACAAATAATTTTTGAAATTTGGTTCAAAAGCTTTTTTAATACTAATTTTTTTTTTTTTTTTTTTTTTTTTTTTTTTTTTTTCTTCTGGACAATTTGGAGTGATAGTTTAAAAATTTTGAGCTGGTAATTCTCCATCTTACAAATCATATTAATAAATTAAGGAAAAATAATACGGCTGCCTTTATATATAAATAAAGAACTTCGTCGATAAACGGTATAGTTTAGAAATAAAATTATATTCATAAATCTTTCATTTGTATCAACATATGATAATTTTTTGTTTAAAACTGCAGGATTTTTCTCAGAGTGGTTGATTTAAGAAAATTATAAATCATATATGAAATTTCCAATATTTATAAAGCCTTGGGCCTTAGCATAGTCAATCAGCCTTAAATCCAACAGCCAACCAACCAACCAATACTTATAACAATATACTCATTTATATTTATTATTTTATATATTTTTCCTATGTAATAGAATCTCTGCATTTCCTTTTCTTTCCGAGGATCAAAAATGGGGGTCCTCGCAATACCGGTGTGAAAACGGGTTTCGGTCTGCATTTCGTAGGGTAAACAAACGCAAATACACACACATAGTAACTGAAAATTTGGTTAATTTTTTTTTTTTTTTTTTTTTTTATTGTATGTAATTTTATATTTATTTATTTTTCCAGAACACACTGAAATGGCAGTTAAAAATTATGGAGCTTCAAATTTTCCTTTTTTCGAATCGTATTAATAAATGACGTAAAAAGAAAAAAAAACTGCCTACAGAAATCCACAAATTCTTCCTTTACGAGGACCAACTGTGGTCCTCACAATGTTAATGTGTGAACGAGTTTCGGTCTGCACTTGGTAGGGTAAACAAACAAAAATAAACCTACACACAAATAATTTTTGAAATTTGGTTCAAAAGCTTTTTTAATTCTAATTTTATTTTATTTTTCTTCTGGACAATTTGGAGTGATATTTTAAAAATTTTGAGCTGGTAATTCTCCATCTTACAAATCATATTAATAAATTAAGGAAAAATAATACGGCTGCCTTTATATATAAATAAAGAACTTCGTCGATAAACGGTATAGTTTAGAAATAAAATTATATTTATAAATCTTTCATTTGTATCAACATATGATAATTTTTTGTTTAAAACTGCAGGATTTTTCTCAGAGTGGTTGATTTAAGAAAATTATAAATCATATATGAAATTTCCAATATTTATAAAGCCTTGGGCCTTAGCATAGTCAATCAGCCTTAAATCCTACAGCCAACCAACCATCCAATACTTATAACAATATACTCATTTATATTTATTATTTTATATATTTTTCCTATGTAATAGAATCTCTGCATTTCCTTTTCTTTCCGAGGATCAAAAATGGGGGTCCTCGCAATACCGGTGTGAAAACGGGTTTCGGTCTGCATTTCGTAGGGTAAACAAACGCAAATACACACACATAGTATATATATTAAATAAAAATTTGGTTAATTTTTTTTTTTTTTTGTATGTAATTTTATATTTATTTATTTTTCCAGAACACACTGAAATGGCAGTTAAAAATTATGGAGCTTCAAATTTTCCTTTTTTCGAATCGTATTAATAAATGACGTAAAAAGAAAAAAAAAAAAAACTGCCTACAGAAATCCACAAATTCTTCTTTTCCGAGGACCAACTGTGGTCCTCACAATGTTAATGTGTGAACGAGTTTCGGTCTGCACTTGGTAGGGTAAACAAACAAAAATAAACCTACACACAAATAATTTTTGAAATTTGGTTCAAAAGCTTTTTTAATACTAATTTTTTTTTTTTTTTTTTTTTTTTTTTCTGGACAATTTGGAGTGATAGTTTAAAAATTTTGAGCTGGTAATTCTCCATCTTACAAATCATATTAATAAATTAAGGAAAAATAATACGGCTGCCTTTATATATAAATAAAGAACTTCGTCGATAAACGGTATAGTTTAGAAATAAAATTATATTCATAAATCTTTCATTTGTATCAACATATGATAATTTTTTGTTTAAAACTGCAGGATTTTTCTCAGAGTGGTTGATTTAAGAAAATTATAAATCATATATGAAATTTCCAATATTTATAAAGCCTTGGGCCTTAGCATAGTCAATCAGCCTTAAATCCAACAGCCAACCAACCAACCAATACTTATAACAATATACTCATTTATATTTATTATTTTATATATTTTTCCTATGTAATAGAATCTCTGCATTTCCTTTTCTTTCCGAGGATCAAAAATGGGGGTCCTCGCAATACCGGTGTGAAAACGGGTTTCGGTCTGCATTTCGTAGGGTAAACAAACGCAAATACACACACATAGTAACTGAAAATTTGGTTAATTTTTTTTTTTTTTTTTTTTTTTATTGTATGTAATTTTATATTCATTTATTTTTCCAGAACACACTGAAATGGCAGTTAAAAATTATGGAGCTTCAAATTTTCCTTTTTTCGAATCGTATTAATAAATGACGTAAAAAGAAAAAAAAACTGCCTACAGAAATCCACAAATTCTTCCTTTACGAGGACCAACTGTGGTCCTCACAATGTTAATGTGTGAACGAGTTTCGGTCTGCACTTGGTAGTGTAAACAAACAAAAATAAACCTACACACAAATAATTTTTGAAATTTGGTTCAAAAGCTTTTTTAATTCTAATTTTATTTTATTTTTCTTCTGGACAATTTGGAGTGATATTTTAAAAATTTTGAGCTGGTAATTCTCCATCTTACAAATCATATTAATAAATTAAGGAAAAATAATACGGCTGCCTTTATATATAAATAAAGAACTTCGTCGATAAACGGTATAGTTTAGAAATAAAATTATATTTATAAATCTTTCATTTGTATCAACATATGATAATTTTTTGTTTAAAACTGCAGGATTTTTCTCAGAGTGGTTGATTTAAGAAAATTATAAATCATATATGAAATTTCCAATATTTATAAAGCCTTGGGCCTTAGCATAGTCAATCAGCCTTAAATCCTACAGCCAACCAACCATCCAATACTTATAACAATATACTCATTTATATTTATTATTTTATATATTTTTCCTATGTAATAGAATCTCTGCATTTCCTTTTCTTTCCGAGGATCAAAAATGGGGGTCCTCGCAATACCGGTGTGAAAACGGGTTTCGGTCTGCATTTCGTAGGGTAAACAAACGCAAATACACACACATAGTATATATATTAAATAAAAATTTGGTTAATTTTTTTTTTTTTTTTTTTTGTATGCAATTTTATATTTATTTATTTTTCCAGAACACACTGAAATGGCAGTTAAAAATTATGGAGCTTCAAATTTTCCTTTTTTCGAATCGTATTAATAAATGACGTAAAAAGAAAAAAAAAAAACTGCCTACAGAAATCCACAAATTCTTCTTTTCCGAGGACCAACTGTGGTCCTCACAATGTTAATGTGTGAACGAGTTTCGGTCTGCACTTGGTAGGGTAAACAAACAAAAATAAACCTACACACAAATAATTTTTGAAATTTGGTTCAAAAGCTTTTTTAATTCTAATTTTATTTTATTTTTCTTCTGGACAATTTGGAGTGATATTTTAAAAATTTTGAGCTGGTAATTCTCCATCTTACAAATCATATTAATAAATTAAGGAAAAATAATACGGCTGCCTTTATATATAAATAAAGAACTTCGTCGATAAACGGTATAGTTTAGAAATAAAATTATATTTATAAATCTTTCATTTGTATCAACATATGATAATTTTTTGTTTAAAACTGCAGCATTTTTCTCAGAGTGGTTGATTTAAGAAAATTATAAATCATATATGAAATTTCTAATATTTATAAAGCCTTGGGCCTTAGCATAGTCAATCAGCCTTAAATCCTACAGCCAACCAACCAACCAATACTTATAACAATATACTCATTTATATTTATTATTTTATATATTTTTCCTATGTAATAGAATCTCTGCATTTCCTTTTCTTTCCGAAGATCAAAAATGGGGGTCCTCGCAATACCGGTGTGAAAACGGGTTTCGGTCTGCATTTCGTAGGGTAAACGAACGCAAATACACACACATAGTATATATATTAATTGAAAATTTGGTTCAATTTTTTTTTTTTTTTTTTAAATGTATGTAATTTTATATTCATTTAATTTTCCAGAACACACTGAAATGATAGTTAAAAATTATGGAGCTTCAAATTTTCCTTTTTTCGAATCGTATTAATACATGACGTAAAAAGAGAAAAAAACTGCCTACAGAAATCCACACATCATTCCATTCCGAGGACCAACTGTGTTCCTGGCATTGTTAATGTGTGAACGAGTTTCGGTCTACACTTGGTAGGGAAAACAAACAAAAATAAACCTACACATAAATAATTGTTGAAAATTTGGTTCAAAAGCTTTTTTAATTCTAATTTCTTTTTTTTTTTTTTTTTTTTTTTTTTTTTTTCCCAGAACAATTTGAAGCTGACAATTTTTCATCTTAAAAATTATAATAATAAATTAAGGAAAAAATAATACGGCTTCCTTTATATATAAATAAGGAACTTCGTCAACAAACGGTATAGTCTAGAAATAAAATTGTGTTTATAAATCTTCTATTTGAATATAACATATGAGAATTGTTTTTTTAAAACAGCAGAATTTTTCTCAAAAAATGGTTGATTTAAAAAAAAATTATAAATCATTTATGGGATCTGAAATATTTTGTAAAAAATATACTCATCTAACTATCTATCTCTCTCTATATATATATATATTACGTTTTATATTTTATAATACATATACTTATCCTATCTATAGAGTTCAACGCATTCTCCTTTCTTTCCGAGGACCTGAAATTTTGTCCTCGCAATGTCGATGTCTAATCGAATTTCGGTCTGCAGTTGGTAGGATAAACAAACGCAAATATACACGCACCCATACATAATAAACAAATTTCAGACCTTGCGGATCTCTCACTCCCAATTAAAGTGCCCATCTGGCAATATGCCTTTTTTTACATTCTTCTATATGTAATATAGAGAAAGTATTGGATTCGCGAACATTTTCGAGCTCCATTTTTTGATGGATTTACACATTTTGGGATGTCCAAAACACGAATTGACAGTTTTTTTAAAATGTCTGTCTGTCTGTATCACTTTTTTGTGGACGCTTTATCTGACGAACCAATGAATGAAATTTAACCAAACTTCGTATTTAGTTGCACCCTGACATAAACTGGAGCTGATTATATTTGAGGATGAATCGCTCAACAGGTGGCGCAGTGATCGCATTTTTTGTAAACTTTTAACATGGCAGTATAGGACAAAATTTCGTATAAATGTGCATAATTCGAGTTATGTAAAACGTGTGACAATAAAATCAATATGAATTATTGATAATAGTAGTAGTTAACTAGGAAAAAAAAATTGTGCATGTGGTTCCCCCCATCGGTTCCCCCCTGGTGAATCTGTGATAATTTAAAAAAAGTTATCGATTTTTTTTTTACTTTTAATAGAAAAAAAATTGATTTTTTTTTTTTTTTTTTAACGAAATTTTATTAAACTTGGTATTTAGTTGGTTCCCGACATAAGCTGGTGCTGGTTACATTTGGAGATCAATCACTCAACAGGTGGCGCTGTGATCGCATTTTTTCTAAATATTTAACATGACAGTATAGGACAAAATTTCGCATAAATGTATATAATCAGTTATTTTTAACTTGTGATTGCAAAATTAATATGAATTATTGATAATAGTAGTAGTTAACTAGGAAAAAAAAATGTGCATGTGGTTCCCCCCATCGGTTCCCCCCTGGTGAATCTGTGATAATTTAAAAAAAGTTATCGATTTTTTTTACTTTTAATAGAAAAAAATTTGAATTTTTTTTTTTTTTTTTTTTTAACGAAATTTAATTAAACTTGGTATTTAGTTGGTCCCCGACATAAGCTGGTGCTGGTTACATTTGGAGATCAATCACTCAACAGGTGGCGCTGTGATCGCATTTTTTCTAAATATTTAACATGGCAGTATAGGACAAAATTTCGTATAAATGTATATAATCAGTTATTTTTAACTTGTGATTGCAAAATTAATATGAATTATTGATAATAGTAGTAGTTAACTAGGAAAAAAAATGTGTGTATGTGGGGGCATCGCTTCCATCCTGGGGGGGAAGTACCCCCGGGGGCGGAAGGGGTAAATTTTCAAGATGGGTATAGTTCGAAAGATCTCGCCAATACCTTTAAAACGAATGGTTGAACTATAAATCTGTGATAATTTAAAACAAAGTTATCGATTTCTTTTTTTTTACATTTAACGATTTTTTTTTTTTTTTTTTTTTTTTTTTTTTAATATTTTTACTGAGTGAATATGTATAGGAAAATATAGAAGAAAGTCTTGTGGTGGCCACAACGTACTAGTTTTAGTTGCGATATTTTCGGCCACTAAATGCTCTTATTCATCATAAGGTAAAAAAATGTTTAAAAAAATATATAGAGAGATGTTTGATACTTATCATGCTTATCATAATATTTCTATTAAAATACCGGTTTTATTCTCTGACAAAAAAAAAAAAAAAAAAAAAAAAAAAAAAAATAGATGTTTTATAATAGTGAAGCTTTGTCTCTTTAAGTATCCATCTGCTCTGTTTTAGCGTCTGAATAATAGCTCAATATATTTGCAATATCTTTTATTAGAACGATGACATATTATGGAAGATTTTTAACTATGCTTGAGGAAATGTCGCTTCAAAGATCTTTTAAAATTTAAAGCAATATTTTATGGCGAAGGGGGGTCCGCACTCGGTAGAATAAGCAAGCGCAAATACATACACACATACATATTAACTGAAAATTTGATATAATAATTTTTTTCTTAAAAAAAGAAAAAAAAAGTTTTATTTATCTATTTATTTATTTTGTTTCCCAGAACACATTGAAATAATATTTTAAAAATTTCGAGCTCTCAAGTTTCTCGCTTTCCAATCATATTTATAAGTAACGTAAAAAATAAAATAAATAAAAAATGAAAAAAATGAAAAAAATAATAATAAAACTTGCCTAAATCCACGCATCTTTCCTTTCCGAGGACCAATTGTGGTCCTCTCAATGTTCATGTGTAACCGAGCTTTGGTCTGCACTTAGTAGGGTAAACAAACGAAAATAAACACACACACACAAATACATATTAAATACATTTCATACTCCGCTAATTTATTTATTTTAATTGACTGCTTATCTGGCAGCTTGTACTTTTGTTTACTTGCAAATATTTCGGGCACTAAATGCTCCGATTCATGTTAAACTAATGGAATGTTAAAAAATTAAAAATACAGATGTTTGTATACTTGTCTTAAAGTGTCTATAAAAATATTTTTAACCCCCACCCACCCAAAGAGAGAGAGAGAGAGAGATTGATTGAAACTTTGTCTGTGTTTCTATCTGCCCAATTATTTTGGGGATGTCTTTTAAAACGCTGATACATTCTGTGTGGTTTTTAACTATGTTTGATAAAACTTTGATTCAAAGACTTTTATTATTATTGTTATTATTAATATTTAAAATGACGGTTCTTCCATAAACATTTGCACAGAAATTTAAAAAAAATTCGAGCTGGCAATCTTTTCAGCTTTCAAATCATATTAATATATGAATAATAATAATAATAACAATAATAATAAAATAGAAACGCTTTTAAGTATATATAAAGAACTTCCTTAACAAATGATGTTTAGAAATAATAATAATAAAAATAATAAATAAATTTTTCATTTAAAAACAACACATGGCAAACAATTTCTTTAAAAATGCAAAGTGTTTTTTTCTTTCTCAAAAACTGTTTGATTTTGAGAGATAAAAAGAACTAATATGAAATCTCTAGCATTCATAAAAATATATTCATGTATGAGAAGAAATATACTGATTCACTCTACCAATCGTGATCCCCGCATTTTCCTGTTTTCCCGAGGACCAGAAGTGTGTCCTCGCAATGCTGATGTATAACCGGGTTTTGGTCTGCATTTGGTATTGCAAACAAACGTAAATACACATAAACATATATATTAAAAATTTTTCATATCCTGATTTCTCAATATTAATTAGAGTGCTCATCCAGCATCATGTACTTTTGCTTAATTGATAATTTTTTGGGCACTAAATGATCTTATTCATCTAAAAACAATATATTGTTTAAAAACTAAAAATATAGATTTCTAAATTCTTAATGTTTCTATAAAAATATCATTTTTAATCTTTAAAAAAGAAGAGAGATTCTTCATAATTTTTAAGCTTTATCTAACTATGTATGTATCTGTGGTATTTTGGCACCGAAATAAGTAGCTCAAAAATTTTTAGGTGTTTTTTATATAATTAGAACGCTGATATGATCTTAATGAATCTTATCTATGTTTGATGAAATTTTGATTCAAAGATTTTTCTTTTTTTTTAATTTAAAAGGAATTATTATTATTATTATTATTATTATTATTATTATTATTTCATTGATATTTAAAAAAATTTGAGCTGGCAACTTCTAACATTGAAATTATATTAATATATTAAAAAAAAAGAAAAAAATAAGAGTATAAAGAAAGACATTTTTTAAGATCTTCCTCAACAAATGATATTTAGAAAGAAAAAAAATACGCTATTATATGTAATTAAAGAACTTCCACAAAAAAGGGTGTCACTTAGAAATAAAATAAAATAAAATAATAATAATAATAAATCTTTCACTTACAAATAATGTATGAGAATTGTTTCTTTAAATTTTCAGGATTTTTCTCGAAAAGTGGTTGATTTTTAAAAAATTACAAATCATTTATGGGATCTCGAATATTATGTAAACAAATACACTCATCTATATATATATCTATATTATGTTATATATTTTATAATACATGTGGAACCTGTCTAAAGTGACCACCCTGGGGACCGGCTAAAATGGTCACTATATGCAGGTGGTCACTTTATAAAGTCTCTTTAAAATTGGAAAATGGTCACTTTAGTCAGGAAAATGGCCACTTTAGTCAGGTGGTCACTTTACCAAGGTGGTCACTTTTACAGGTTCCACTGTATTTATGCTACCTAGAGAGTTCAACGCATTCTCCTTTCTTTCCGAGGACCAGAAATTTTGTCCTCGCAATGTCGATGTCTAATCGAATTTCGGTCTGCAATTGGTAGGATAAACAAACGCAAATATACACGCACCCATACATAATAAACAAATTTCAGACCTTGCGGATCTCTCACTTCTAATTAAACTGCCCATCTGGCAATATGCACTTTTTTTACTTGCGATATCTTCGGCGACTAAATGGTCTTATTAAGGGTAATGGTCTTCTTAAGGAATAAATGGTCTTATAATGGTAAAATAACGTTTAAAAATAAAAATATTGATGTTTGTATATTTATCATGTTTATCATAAAATTTCTATGAAAATATCGTTTTTATTCTCTGATAAAAAAAAAAAAAAAAAAAAAAAAAAAAAAGGAATAGTGAAGCTTTGTCTCTTTAACTATCCATCTGCTCTATTTTAGCGTCTAAATAATAGCCCAAATTATTTGCTGTATATTTTATTAGAGGAATGTCATATTCTTGCTGATTCTGGACTATGCTTGAGGAAATGTCACTTCAAAGATCTTTAAAAATTTAAAGCAATATTTTATGGCGAAGTTCGGTCCGCACTCGATAGGATAAACAAGCGCAAATACATACACACATGCATATTAACTGAAAATTTGATTTAATATATATATATATATATATATATATATATATATATATATATATATATATTAAAGTTATTTATTTATTTTATTTCCCAGAACACATTGAAATAATATTTAAAAAATTTCGAGCTCTCAATTTTCCCTCTTTCCAATCACATTTATAAATAACGCAAAAAATAAAATAAATAAAAATAGTAAAACTGGCCTATAGAAATCCACGCATCTTTCCTTTCCGAGGGCCAAATGTGGTCCTCTCGGTGTTCATGTGTAACCGAGCTTTGGTCTGTACTTAGTAGGGTAAACAAAAGAAAATAAACACACATACACACAAATACATATTAAATAAATTTCATACTCTGCTAATTTATTTATTTTAATTGGCTGCCCATCTGGCAACATGTGCTTTTGTTCACTTGCGAATATTTCGGGCACTAAATGCTCCTATTCATATTAAACTATTATAATGTTTAAAGATTAAAAACACAGATGTTTTTATATTGTTGTTAAAGTGTCTATAAAATTATTTTTTAACCCCCCGTCCTCCCCCCCCCCCCCAAAACAAAAGAAGAAAAAAAAGAACGAGACAGACAGAGATAGATTGATAGAGAGAGAGAGAGAGAGAGAGATGCTTTATAATCTTGAAACATTGTCTGTGATTCTATCTGTTCATTTTAGAATCTAAATAAATTGTCCAATTATTTTGGGGTGGTCTTTAGCTATGTTTGATAAAACTTTCATTAAAGACTTATTATTATTGTTATTATTATTTAAACTGACGTATCTTCCAGAAACGTTTGCATAGATAAAAAAAAAAAAAAAAAAAAAAAAAAAAGAATTTGAAGCTGGCATTTTTGCAGCTTTCAAATCATATTAATATATGAATAATAATAACAATAAAATAGAACCGCTTTTAAGTATATCTGAAGAACATTCTCAACAAACGATGTTTAGAAATAATAATAATAATAATGATAAATAAATTTTCCATTTAAAAATAACACATGGCAAACAACTTTTTTGAACCTGCAATTTTCCCCCCCCTCAAATATTGTTTGATTTTGGGAGATGAAAAAAGTAATATGAAATCTCTAGCATTCATAAAAATATATTCATGTATGAGAAGAAATATACTGATTCACTCTACCAATCGTGATCCCCGCATTTTCCTGTTTTCCCGAGGACCAGAAATGTGTCCTCGCAATGCTGATGTATAACCGGGTTTTGGTCTGCATTTTGTAGGTTAAACAAACGAAAATACACACACACACTTACATATTATTTGAAAAATTTGTTCAAAGATATTTTTTTAATTTAAGATTCTTAAAAAATATATATATATTTACATTTAATAATCCTCGATGAATGGTAGCTTTTAGAAATTAAAGAAAGAAAGAAAAAGAAAAAATTAAGAAATCTTTCGTTTGAAAATAACATATGAAAACTGTTTGCTTTAAGCTGCAGGGTTTTTTCTAAAAACAGTAAATTTCGTAAGATTATTAATTATATATAAGATATATTTATAAAAATATACAAGATATATTTATAAAAATATATCCTTATATAGGTTATATTTATAAAAATATACTCACGCGCATATATTATATTATACATTTTATAATATAGGTATCTTTGGTCTGCACTCGAAAGAAATGTAAATACCCATAAATAACAAAAAATTTTCATACCCTGCTGATTTCTCACTCTTAATTAGAATGTCGATATTTACTCGCATGTTTTTACTTGCACTTTTCAAACACTAAAAACCATGTCAGTCAATAAGTAATTTAATGTTTGAAAATTAATATTTTAGAAAAAACGACGACCTATATCTTTATACATTTTTCTTTAAGTTTGTGAAAAAATGTTGTTTTTAATCTCCCATTAATAAAGGGGAGTTTTAAAAACTTGAAGCTATGCTTGTCTATCTGCGGCATTTTGGCATCTAAATAAACAGCTTAATTTCATTCTGTTTTATTATTATTATTGTTGTATTAGATCGCTGATATACATATATTCTATATGATTCTTAGCTATATTTCATAATTATCAGTTTAAAAGAATTTTAAATTTTAGAATATATATATATATATTCTAAAATTAATATATATATATATATATATTTTGTCAGATCACGTTGCATTATAACTTCAATTTTTTCGAGCTGTCTGTCTCCTAAATTTCAAATCATCTTACGTGAAATCTGCAAACAGGCAATCTTGTATTTTTGAAATTATGATAAATTAAAAATCACTTCGTTTTTTATGCTGAATTATATAAACGTTAATAAATAAATAAATAAATAACAGCGAATTTTAAACCTTATTCGAGAAAAGTTAAAAATTAGCCATAAATATTAAATTTAGGTGTTAGTTTGAACTTCGCTGAGTTCGTTTAAAAATAAAAGATTTTACACCTATTTTATGAAATATCTAAATTATATGTAATTTAAATATATTATTATCTCCTCAAACTTTAACTTATTTTAACCATTTAAATATATAAGTAAAAGTATGCAACCAGTATATCTCTTCGAGCTGCTATATCCTGGAAAACCAGAAAAAAAAAAAAAAAAAAAAAAAAAAAAAAAAAAAGAAAAGTGCAGAAAAATCTGCAAATAATCTGAAGGTATTTGAAACAAATATTATAATAATTGCAGTTTGGAAGAAAATAATCCCCCCCCCCTTTCTTAAATTTTTTATTGTTCCAAAATGCAGTTTTGGGCAGTTTTTTTTTTTTCTTTTTAAAAGTTTTTCTACACGTTTTTTTCTCTTAAAGCTGTGAACTTTATTGTGATTTCAGAATTTAATCGGTTAAAAAATTAAATTTGGTGCAATTTTTTATGTGTTAACAAACCATAATACAAAATATCACTTTATTTTGAAAATGTACAAATAATTGTCCATTGAATAATGCAAATATATATATATATATATATATATATATATATATATATATATATATATATATATATATATATATATATATATATATGTATCTGTATATTTTCTTTTTTACTTCTCTTATAATTAAAAGGACGGGAGGAAAAAAACAATTTCAAATAGTGCAATTTATTTTCCCGTATGTATGTTTTCTGCGTAATATATGTAAAAACACGTGGACCGATATTTGTTTTATTCAAAAGAAAAGAATGTGGTTTTTGACTCCCCGCACTTGATAGCTGACATTCCGGTTTTAAACGAGACAATCCCTTTTTACTGGGGATTTTAAGAATATATTCCCTAATAAACCCACAAATTTTCCCTTCTTCTGGTCCTCGCTTTAAATGCAAAATGCGGAAATTTTATATTTAATTTATTAAAAAAATTTTGGATCATCTGGGTTCTCCCATGTCTATAATTAAGAAAACAATAATTTATATTTCGATATGTTAATTTATACCGGAGATATAAATAATTTTAGGTGGACCTCGCAATGAATGCAAAATTACGGGGACCTCACTTGGTAGGGTAAACCGGTATTTGTGTGTGTGTAGTGTTTGATTGGTATGTCTTGTGTATAGTGCTTGTAGGTACACCAAAGAATTTGGTACCATTACATTCTGCAAACTAGGGATGCACCGAATATTCAGTTCGGCGAAATATCAAATTATTCAGCTAGTTGAACATATAAAGACTCAATTTTTAAAAAAATATTTAATCATTTGAAAAAAATTCTGCTATTTTTAATTATCATTAAAATAAGTTTTTTCAGAGTAATTAAGAAGTAATTTTATTTAAATCAAAGCAATTGTGTTATTTAATTTTCAAGTAACATTAAAAAAAATTAATTATTAGTTACATTAATCGGTACTTTTCCTTCCTCCGTTTGGTACGGAGGAATAGACAGCAACGTCCTCGTAAAAAGAGTAATTCTACCCAATCCAGAAACATTGTCAGGAGAAAAGCACCACGAAAAAAAAAGGCTGTGTAACTAAAGAGGAATTGTTTGCGAGTGACATATATCACCGACTATCATCTAATCAGGCAAAATCACTTTACTTTTTACCATGTTTTTATTAACTTCTATTCTTCTGTGTTTGTTTGTCCGGTACAAATCTTGCAATCTATTTTTAATTGACTTAACTACTACCTAGGCATTTGAAACTTTCACAGTAGCTCAGAACCCGATGACAACACAATACTTCGAAGTCAGATTTTCGAATACTTTTCTTAATTAATTAAAATATGAAAATTATGAGCTCCTAATAGCAATAAAAATAGTCATTAAAATATTAGCTATAATTTAATTGTTACCAAAAAAAATTTACGAGTTCATTTTCTTCCGACATAAAAATAAATTTAATTAAACGTGAGCATTAAAAAATTGTATTTGTGAGCGTAAAAAAATTTAATTGTAAAAATAGTAATTATGCATCTGGCAAAAATTGACATCATTATCACTTTAAAGATTTTCTACACATTGATAAAGTGCTAATGTAGTTCATGATGCAAATACAGTACCCGCTGCTTATTAAAATCACATTCGCTCTGTGCAAAAGTTATTTTATTTAGCAGCTGATTTTTATATCCAGTGAACGTTCCTGCACTGAAGTAAAAGGTATTATCTATATGAATTTGGAAAGAAATTTCAAAAGTTACCAAATAATGGAACTAATAAACAATATTAATTAATTTTTAACAGATAATTCTTTGATTGTTCCTTCAAAATAAGTGAATTAAACACATCTCATGTTCTGATGCGCTCTCCTTTGAGGGAAATCATCAATACTTTGCCAAAAGTTCACGATTTTCTTTTAAATTTAAAATCTTTCCTTTAAAGCTTTTTGCCTCTTAGTTATTTCAGAATAAGAACAAAAATTGTCTTATAATTAAACATAAATATACATTAAAAAAAAAAAAAAATCACTTGAGAGCCAAATTAAATTTTTAACTTATTACCGTACTTTGAAGAATACATTGCTTGAAATTACTACTAAGACAAGTAATGGGACGTGTTTAATTGCTGTAAATGTAAAATTTTCGACAAAAATAGATAACTGAGGGTTTGCTGTATTTCATTTAAAATAAAAAATCACAGTGTAAATAAAAATTTTTTAGTGTGCATAAATGACATTTTTGCTGCTAGAGAGATTTTTTTTTAGTTTTTTTAGCAGCGGTTATAAAATTAGTTTGCATTGATTTGATTCCGGTCCTGGCAAATTGATCACATTAAGCGGCTGATTTTATTAACCAGTGATTTTAATAAGCGGCGGTTACTGTATATGTTGTTCTAAAAGGATTAGTATTTTATTTTTTAAATCAGATTTTTTTTTTAATTCAAATTTCGCGTAACTCTTTAACCAATCACATTAGAACATCCATCTTTGGAATATCGATAATAAGGATTTTCTCGCCAAATCCATTACCTGCCTATTGGAGCTTTTTTAATGCATTTTAAAGGGAAAATTAAGCTATTTTAACGCGAAAGAGCTGAAAATGCAGATTGACATTTTATCAACTTACTAAGCCTCTTTGAAAGAATTTATACAAAATTAAATACAATTATTTACAATTTCGTAACAATACGCATTGATAAAGTGCTAATGTAGTTAGTTCTATAGCTATGATTCAACTGAAAATTTAAAAACATGGTTTATAAAAAGTTTTTTATCTTATAATTATTTTTATTTTCATATTGCTTTCATCATGATGGAGTCACTGTGGCTAATTTTACTAGAACTGGAAATGCTCCTATGATTACTAAACATCATAAATTATTTGAAAATAAAGATCCTCACTGGTCTAAGGCTTTTCACCCTTATGCTCAAAATCAATGGGTAGAATAAACTTATTGCAAAAGTGAAAATGTGGCTTTACCACCAGTTAAGTGGTCATCTAGCAATTTCAGATTATGTACTGATGATGACGGCATTGGTCTATTGTGTCTGAAACTAATGTACATAGGTAGGAATTTTTACTCTAAAGATACAGGCGATAATTTTGGCTTTCGACTTTTTTTTTTTTCGATTAAAGAAAATGAGTGGAAACACAGAGCAAATATTTAAAAAGATACTAGACAAAACAATGGGTCGTCCAGTTGAACCGAACACACCGCACTATGGTGATACCGGTGATTCAATAAATCTTGAGGATGAGGCGCTTCCTAATATTTCAGATAATTCTTTATTGAGAGATGACGATTTAAATAGAAGAAAATTGGATTGCGACCATCATTGCAACAAAAAACACAAACATGAAGAAGGCGATCAGGACATTACGCAAGCGAATGATGTCACTGACCATCCGTGGATGCAAGAAAAAGATTTCCTATGTTAATCGCCCATTGGATTTTTTTTTTTTTTAAATTATTAAAAATCAAAGAAAATTATTTCCCGATTTTAATCGCCATATTTGGGTATAGATATGTATTAGTTATCATGTGCATGTGTTAGATTGAGTTATTTTGCGGTCAAATTGACAAAATTTTAATTTTTAATTTCAAGGCACTGTCGTTCTTAGCGTTTTTTGTATTTGGCGATCAAAAACGTAATACAAAAATATACATGCCAGATGTATATTTCTGTAATATGTATTGTATGAAATATTGTTTCACATTACTGATTATTTTCTTAATATACGTTGTTAAAATAACCATGATTTTTGAAAGGAATTAAATATGTTCGCCAAATAATTTGGCGATATTTTTTTTCCGTCAAGGATGACATATGAAATCTATTCCGTTGCAAAATATTAGTATCTTACTACTTTTTTTAGACATTCAAAAACAAATTTGACTTCAAATTATGATAGAATATTTATCACTTTCCTTTTAATTTGTATATTAGTTGGATATTTATTGTGTAAATATCTTCCTTTGAAATGAAATGCTTGTGTTTTCAATCGAATATAGAAATTTGCCATTTTTTCCCCTAGAGTTTCAAAATTTAAAATTAAAATTTTATCAATTTTACAACAAAAACAACTTAATCTAATGCATGCACACGATAACTAATACATATCTATGCCTAAATATGGGGATTGAAATCGGGAAATAATTTCCCTTGATTTTTAATAATTTTTTTACAAAAAATCCAATTGGCGATTAACATAGGAAATATTTTTCTTGTATCTATGGATGGTCAGTGATGTCACACTTCACTTGCGTATACACACGTTCTCGAAAATGCACAGGGTCCTGATCTTTCATATAATAACAATCATTATTTTAAATATAAGTGTTTAAATAAATAAGTATTGTCATAAAATTCTGTTTTTTTATTTACATGAAACTAATTTAAAAAATAATTTAACTAAACAAAAAATAATAATAATTAAATTAGTACCTCTGTGTCCTTTTTTGAAGCGATGTTCTTTGCATTGCCAGGGAGAGTTATCTTAGTCGTGCAGTGATTTTAATAAACACCACACAACTTAGACACCCACCAGGCGTTTGCCTTTATTTACATTTAAATCCTTTCCATAAATATTTACAAGCTCTCTGTGTCGGCTGTCGTGGGGTGCCTCAGGTTGATGGCTTTCTCCAGCGGGATGGTTGGGTGCCTCAGGTTGTGGACTTGCTGGCTTTAGATATTGAAAAATCTTCATCTGATGAAACTTCTTTAAGATGGCACGTTTCTTTGTGATCGCTAGTTGAAGTTGCCCCTCCTTTTATCGCTTTATGGTCTGGGTCTGCTGTATGTCGTGTTTCAGAAGTAGTCGGAGGTTCAAGCTCACCTTGGTTATCCATCTCTCTTTGTTAAAAAAAGAAAAACAAAAATAACTATCTAACTAATAAAATTGTTTCATAAAAAATGAAAAGTCTGAACTTGCACACAATACAAATTTATCACAATAAAATGCAAAAATATGTATTCACAAAAGTGTACAATTGTTAACTTACAATTGACAAATTAATTAGTAAATTCAATGAAGTTGGCAGAAAAAAAAAAAAAAAAAGAATCAGCAAATTTTGCATATTTGTTAATCATAGATTTAACCAAAAAAGCAGAAATTTTAATGAAATAATTACATATTTCAGACAAACACATATTGGAAACTAGTATGTTGTGGCCACCACATGACTTTCTTCTATCTTTTCCTATACGAATTCACTCAGTAACAATAATTAAAAAAAAAAAAAAAAGTGGGTCTTTGACAAAATTTTGGGTAAAATGTGAAAATTATTCTAAGTTTGTCAAAACACGGAAACCGTGGGACTTTGACAAAATTGGGGGGGGGGGATGCAAAAATTTGTTTAAGTTTGTCAGAACACGGAAACCGTAGGACTTTGACAAAATTAGGGGAAAAAAGCAAAAATTAGTTTAAGTTTGTCAGAACACGGAAACCGTGGGAGTTTGATAAAATTAAGGGGAGTGAAAAAAAAAAAAGATTTTTTTTCAAAGTTTTTTTTCGTAAAAAGTAAAAAAAATCGATAACTTTGTTTTAAATTATCACAGATTTATAGTTCAACCATTCGTTTTAAAGGTACTGACGAGACCTTTCGAAAGATACCCACCTTGAAAATTTTTGCCCTATATCACCCTGTTAAAAATTTAGAAAAAGCGGGATGGCAACGCAACCTGTAAGACGATTTTTACCAAAAGTTGATAGGCACTAATTTATGTCAAGGTGCAACTACATACCAATTTGTATGAAATTCTGTGCAGTAGTTCCAGAGTTACAGTTACCACAAGATTTTGTCACACACACACAGACAGACAGACAGACAGACATTTTCTAAAAATGGTAAAATCGTGTTCTACAGCTCTTAAAACGTGTAAATCCATCAAAAACCCGAAATCGAAAATTTTTACAAATCCAATACTTTCTTCTATTGAAGATAGAAGAAAGTAAAAAAAAAAAGTTTTATTCCTGGTAGTGCCAAAATATTCATTATTTTGGAAATTGGCAGCAAAAATTACCCCTAACTTCAGCATTTAATTTAGCTGTAAATAAATGTAATTTATTTTTTCTTTTTAAAAGTAGTGAAATAAGCCCATAATTTTCTAGTCAACTGCGAAAATATTGCACGTTTCAGAAATTTGCTACCAAAAAAGCAAATATATAATATTACACTAAAATAATCTTTTATTTCTGGAATTAACTTTGAAAATAGTACAAAATTTTGTCACATTTAACAGCAAAATAATCATGTTATTTTAAAAATTTGTAGCAAAATAAAAATTAAAAACATTAAAACAGTAATTTTGTGATTTTTCAGCAAAATAGTCACACTCTTTGGGAAGTTAAAATGATTTTCTATCCCCCCCCCCCCCATAAATTTTGGTTATGGTTTCTCTTTGGATTTACACTGATCTCGGAAACAGCCAACATGGCCTTCAAAAGGAAGGATTTCAGACTAAAGTCTGAAAACATTCATGCCTGATTAAACTAAATAGCAATTTAACACAAGACAAACTTTTCTCACAATCTTGTCGAATGATAAAATTACCCAAATAATGAATTAACATCTTCAAATAAAATAAGATTTTTTTCTCTTACATATTATTTTGGTATACATTCAGGTTTAACACAGAGAAAAAATAAAATTTTATTCATTTGATATTTTCTGTAAATTTGAAGATGCTTCTAGTGTGAAGTATTTCTTTATTTGTGTAATTTGTTAGCTTTGATTAAATTCATGTATAATGTATTTAAAAAGACAATGCATTCACTTTAAAATTCGACTGCCTTGCATTGAAGCAAAGAAAAAAATTAAACCTAACGGTCAAAACTGATAATTGGATGTAATGTTATAGTTATCAAACTAAAATTTTTAGGTACAAATAGCCTATAAAATTTGAAAAATGAATAAATTCATTTTTTCTAATTTAAGAAAATAAAGTAATAGTAACAATAATAAATCTTTAAAAACAAGAACAAATTTAATGATTGTGCTTTTTCTGAATGTGAACATGAAATTTAAAAACATACATTAAAGTAACTTTTGTAATAAAATTCCTCACAGAATATATGATGGTCTTAGGCTTCAGCAGGCAATAAGTAGAAAGCCTCCTTCTACACGCTTAAAATTATACATGCAACATAGTTAAAGCATGTTATAAGAATGTTTAAAGGCATGGTTTGCATAAAAAGTGGTCGACACAGAATTAGTAATTATTTTTATAAAGCTAAAACAAATTGTGATAATTTACGTAATCCTTCAATTGACTGAAAATTTAGTACAACAAATATTTGATTTACATACAGCTATATGATTTTCGGATTAATTTAGTTATTGTGGCTTATTCACAGTTGCACACATAAGAATTCTTATGCGTTTTACACTTTTTTTTTTTTTTTAATGCATTTGGTCAATTTCTTATTTAAATCAACAAAGTGGAATTTACATATACAAAAAATATTTAGGTAAAAAAAGGAGTGGGAATATAAATACATTTTATATCCTATAATATTTAGTGTGGGTGAGGGGTGTAATTTATATGAATATTGTGATTCAAGGGTGCCATATGATATATAAAGGTGTTGAAAAAGTGTAACCATTGCCATTAATTGAAATTATGTCCATGATTCTGGCTCAAAACACAGATATCTATAAAATTTCTTACAAACAGATTTCTCCGAGATGAATAAAATAACAGTTTCTTTAACATTAATCGTTTAACAAAAATAAACTTTATATTTCTTGGCACAATAACTTCCTAAAGTTGCAATTTCTGAAGAATTAAAGTTATTGGCATGAACTTTCATCACTGTAAATAAAATCAAAATTAATTGAAATACGTAAATTATAAAAAATAAATATCTTTAAAAAATATATATATATATATATGTATATATATATATATGACATTAGAATTGCGGAACTACCTCTATAATTTATCAAGCTGGGTATCCCTGTAGAATTCGACGTTTTAAATATGTTTTTTTGCACAATATGTAATTACACTAAGCTTATTTATTAATTTTAATAGACACTTCCAAAAATACGGGAAAAGGGGATTGAATTGGGTCATAAATTAAAAATAAACTACTTAATTTTAATACATTTCACCATATATGCTTCGCTCGAATAGTCTAAAAAGTTTCTCATTCTAGCTACACTACAAACACAGCATAATGAAAAAAAAAAAAAAAATCATTCATACAAGGAATGGAAGAGATACAATAATGAACTATAGTATTACAAATATATTTACAACTAATTTTAATCACATTCAACACTATGGAATATGAAAACATTCATACCTCATTGTCACTTGCGATGGTCACGTTTAAGTTTTATTCCTGTTTTTTTATATTTAGCTTTGACGTCTGCTAATACTATGGTAGGAGTATTTCTCCCATTATGGACTTCTTGAAATGTCAATTTTTTTACAAACCCTGCTTTGAAAAGCTTACACCCATTAATATTTTCTTGTTAGCAGCAGAACTTACGTGTCCTTCATTCTGTGAATTTAAGAGAATGTATTCTTGGATATTTTCATGGTAAAAATCATAACGGCCGATCAAGGATCAAACCATGATCTTAAAAATTCACTGCTGAGAAAAAAGGGAGAAATATAAACAAAAAATAATGAAAAAAATTAATAAAAATAATGGCGCTCACTGCTTAGTTCAAGAGTAAACAATCCACGAGGTTAGAGGTAAATACCACCGACACGTGATCATTACGTCACCCGGATAAACCTCATACAGCAGAAAACAAAAATTTCAAGCTCAACAATTGGCGTAGAGACTTTTATATACCCGCAGTGACGTGTGGATTTACCATGACAGGGCAAAGTTGACAATTCAAGGATATTTCAATTCGCGTTTGTAATGACCGATAGATGGCGTTTCTCGGGAGGGGGGGTAGAATCTATAGACCTGATACCGTTTGTTTATTTTGTGTTATAGCGTAAGCGATTTTAAGTGCGATCTTCAATCTGAGTTTCAATCATGCCGGATAATTTAAAATTATCGGTGATTTTAGAATTCATTGATGCAAAAACATCAAGTAGATGTATAAAAGAAGCGGAAGCATTATTAGCTGCAAAAAGATTAATTTTGTGCGGCATTAAAAATCGCACAAAAAATGAAATTGAACTGATGGGATCTTGTTTTCAAACAAGTCAAATAAAAGAAAATCCACATACTATAACTGGCGTTATATTTAAAGATAATGAAGAGTGTTGGAAAATAAGGAAATTTTCTTGCACATGCAAAGCTGGGGCAAGTGAATCTTGCAAACATTCTGTTGCTGTTATGCTGTTTTGCCATGAGTAAGTCATATAACTTATAAAACCTTCATTGTGTTATTGTGTTGTTTATTTTCGTATAATTACTTCATGCAGGGTTTGGATAAAACATATGTTTAAGGTAGCATTATTATTTTTTTAATAATAAGCAATAAAACGAACTTTAAAATAATGAAATTGAATATAAAGTATTGTACAAAATATTTTTCATTAACCATAAAATATTTGTTTGAGATCAATATTATTATTATATGTTAAGGAAATTTTGCTTTAACAAAAATAGTGAAATTTTCTACACCCTCCCTTCCCTTTTTTAAATATAAACATAACATAGTAATAGAAATTTCACCATAGACATATTTAGTTTGAAGCATCCCTTTACTGCTGAATTGAAAAATAAAAAAATTGTTATTTAATTATTGCTACAAATGTTATACTGGGAAAAAAAAAAGTTGTATGTGCATTTATTTAAATATTTATTAATATAAATTGTGACTTTTGTAGGTTAATTATTTTTCATTTATTACTAACTTAGAGGAAAACATTTCTTAGAGTTACATAGTCTATTTGATACAATTATTTATTGCTCAGATTATTCATAAAAATTATATACCTTGAAATACCAGGGATGAGAATGCGACATGTGCAAAATTTCAGAAAATATGTACAAAATTCAAAGATAATTTAATTTTTCTAATAAAAGAGGAAACAGATGCAATAAATTATACTCTCCATAAGTAAATATCAGAATATATGAGGATAAATTGTTCAAGAACATATCAAAACAAAATTAAGAGTATTTGGGAATAAAAGTATTGAAAATTACTTTTAAAACATTAAGGAAAGTCTGAAATTCCAATTGAAGTTTGAAGAATCTCACTAAAGCACATTTGAAGCACACAGAAAATATATCGTCTCTGTCATTTTGTATAATGTATATTGGTGAGAAAGGTAAACTGATTTTAAAATTTAATACTGTCTTTTTGTGTGTGTACAGTACCATCTGGTGTTAATATTAGCAGTGTAGAGGTTATTCTTTATTGATTTTTTCTAAGCTTTTTAATTTTGTTTTTATTGTAAAAAAAAATAAATCTTAATATAAATTTTTATTAAAACTTTTTCTTTTTGCAACTAGGGTAAATAGGATTAATAGTTTTATGTACTTATTAAATTTTAGTATTTCTTTTTATTTTAGAAATGAAATTAAAAGCTTAGAGGCACTGTCAACCACTGACATAGAATGTTATTGGAAAAAAAATAAGAAAAATTTAGGAAATGGGGTGCCAGTACCACTGCAAGACTTTTGCCATCTGAACCCTGTGGCTGAGCATACTTTAAATGAGTCCAAGAAAAGGAAAATACGTGAAGAGTTGGCTGAATTAGTGCCGAATTCCACTTACATGAGGAATAAAGAACGATATTTAGAGTGGCAGAAAAAAAATATTTCTATTGAAAGGTTTGTATGTTCACAACAGAATATAAATATTGTTGAGTGAGATTTACAATATATATATATATATATATATATATATATATAATTTTTTGCAGGCCTCAAACAAGTACTGAAGAAAATGAAAATATAATGACTTTGTCATCTGCACTTGAGAACATTCTGGGGAACAAGTGTACACCACCAGCCAGTTGCAGCATAACATTCCTAAACAGTGATTTTATGAACTTTTATATGAATAATGTTTCTGTAAGTGTAGGGAGTAAATTTTGAAACTGTTGACAACCATTTCAATGATTGTTCATAAATATTTGATTTATACAATTAAGTTGTGGGATAGAGATGTGACGCTTTTCGTGCATGTTGGAGCACTTCACATGTATTTTTCAAACTCAAAACTGCTATTTTATGATTTGTGTCATTTTTCTTGTCAGATCTAGATGTGATTTTTGCTTGATCTCTTGAAATTTCCCAGATAGCAACAGCATGTGAATTATGTATGCACTTTCTTAACTCAATTTTAGAAAAACACATTATTATACTGTTATTGATAAAGACAACTTTATTTAGATATTTTTAATTGTTATGATTAATGTAACTAATTAATTTCCTTTAATTGTTCTTGAAACTAGATAAAACAATTGTTTTTATTAAAACATAAGTACTCTGAAACATCTTAATTTAATGATAATTTAAAATAGCAGAATTTTTTCAAATGATTAAAAATTTTAAAGAAAAAATTGAAATTTTATGTGTTTAACTAGCCGAATAGTTTTAGATTCGGCCAAACTGAATATTCGGTAGTATGGCCAAATACTGAATAGATACCAAATATTTGGTGCATCCCTACTTTCAAATGATTACTTAATACTTTAATTATGAATGATAAATATTTATCTGATTTACACTTTAATTAAGTTGTATTATACTTTATTTTGTTTTTCTTAACTTAATTATGTGAGTAAAAAAATATTACATTACAGTGTAATTCTAATAAGTTTTTTTTTTTTTAATGTAATTGCTAGGTAACAAAAGATAGAGCTAAAGAGTTAGCATTAAATACCATTAATCAAGAATCAAAGCAGTGGAGAGAAGAGAGGAGAAAAAGAATTACTGGAAGCATCTGTTACGAAATATTTACATATGCCCAAAATAAAAATCCAGATTGGGCTAAAAAGATACAGAGGCTGTATTCCAACAGTTTTAAGGGGAACTTATACACCTCTTATGGCACAATGTATGAAAATGAAGCTTTCACCAAATACAGTGAAACATTTTCCTTAAAAATTCTGAGAAGTGGCCTTATTGTACATCCACAATATCCTTTTCTAGGGTTTAGCCCTGATGGATTGATTATTCCAAAATCAAGCTTAAGATTATTGGAGATAAAATGCCCATTTCAAGGGATACATAAATCAGCCACTGAAATCGTGGAGTATTTAGAAGTCAACAATCAGTCTCAGTATATTCTAAAAAAAAGGCACAAATTTTATGGCCAAGTACAACTTGGTTTATTTTTACTTGGTATTGAGCAATGTGATTTCATTGTGTACAGTTCTTTTGACTCAAGCTTCATTAAAGTAACAGTTGAAAAAGATGACAGTTTTATTTTGAAAATGATCGCCTGCTTGACAGAAACGTATTTCAAGTATATATTACCTACATTGTCATAATATGTAAACTATAACCAATTTTACTGGTTGCTTTTTATACGGTTTTTGGCAGAGTAAAATTAAAAACCGATTAATATTCATTGCTTTTTATGTGGTTTTTGGCCAAAGGACAATTAAAAACCGAATCTTGTTTGCTTTTTATGCGGTTTTTGGCCGAAGGACAATTAAAAACCGATCTTTTTCCTATCCAAAATGGCACCACCTTGTCGCGGTGGATAGGCTTTTTAACTAAGTGTGCCATATATATATATATTTTTTCCCTTACAGAATTTTTATTAGTTTCTTCTGTGTATATGAGAAGAAAATGTAGCATTTGTAACAATTTTCAAACTTCTTGTTTTCAGTGAATTTACATGTTTTCAGGCGTCATGAACACAACTTGATCATTTTTTTTTAAATGTCTGTGTCATAAATTTTGTGAATTTTATCTAATTGGCAAACCAATGGAAGTAGCTTAACCAAACAAGATATTTAGTTTGATCTTTACCTAAACTTGTGTAAATTATATTTTGAGATTAATCACTCTGTTGGTCTATCACTATCTATTGGCCTATAAGCATCTAACTTGAATCAGCATAAATTATATTAATAAAGGAAGATGTCTGTCTCTCTCTTTGTCTGTGCATCTATACTTAAAATTCTTTTACTGATCACATGTTTTTCAACTGTGATTAAAAATTGCAAATTTCAAAATGCTTCAATTTTTTTCATAATTCTTTCTAACTTGGTATACACCATTAACATCACGAAATAAATTTGGAGGCAAATTTCATCGATTTTAGAAAATAAACAAAAATTTTACATTTTAATTGCAAATTAATTATTCTAATATGGGTATTTCAAATTCTAATTCTGATTAAATTTTTTTTAATGCATCAATCAAAAGATATTTTAAAGTACTTTTATATTATCGAAATTGGATTTCGAGATTTCACCTGATTTACACGTTTTGAGGTCTCCTGAATCTGTCGTGGGCGCTACAGAGCGGGAATTTACTGCAATTAAATTTTTCAATAAAGCTATTTTCACTATATGTCAATAAGTAAGCTGTTGTAAGACCGAAAACGGGAAAAAGGCGCTGTAATATTTTAAAATTTCAAATTCTAATGAGGGAGGAAAGTGTTGTAAGTTCTAAAACATGGAAAAGGCACCACCAAGCAGACCTTTGCTAAAGTCAGAAATTTGAAAGATCATAACATGGTGAGCGAACAGGCTGTTTCAGATATTGAAACGGGAAATTGAAATAAACACATTAGTTTTACTAGTAATTATACAAACTTGAATTTTTCGAAAATCCAATTAACGGGATCGCAGTAATATATGTATGAATGAAAACTTATAGAAAATCTCCAAAGTCTTAACAGATGAAAAATATATGTGTGTGTGATAGGAATACTTATTTTTGGGACAAATTCACAGTAAATTATTTTGTTGTTGCACCTAAGAAATTTTTCCCTGAAAACAAAACGTTTATTATGATTTCTGGTGCCTCTCCTGTAATTTATGTCTGATGCCATTGTATACAATTTACTTTTTCTTAATGATGTTTCTACATTTATATGATAAAAAAAATATATATGTATGTATATATATGGAGAGAGAGAATATAGTTGGATTGCCATTAAGATTTACAGGGTGTCACAAAAATATTCAGCTACATTAAGCTCTATAAGTGGAAATGGTTGGAATTGCGTTTTCGTTTATATCAACCTTTTTAAAGAATATTAAATGATAATGATTTAAACTTGTCTATCTGTCTCTTCGTCTGTCTGCCTCTTGTGTCCATAAATCTTTTATAAATTTCTTCAAAATTATATATGTAAGTGAAGTTCACTATGGCATACTCTCTATTTAAAATGGTATAAGTAACACAAATGGTTTGTGTACTGGGGTGTCCAAATTGCATTAATCAGGCCTTGGGCTGTATTGAATCAGTGAGTTTACTCGCTTATACACATGGATTTCGATTTTCTTGCCCGGCCCCCTGTAAAATTCTGAAATGACTCTACTCTAATAATGGAAGGCCCACCTCTTTCTTGAGGGCCTACTTGCCATCGGGCAAGTGGGCACCCCTGTCTAGAGCCCCTAAATAAAATAATAGGCCGGCGCATCACCGCCATTTTTTTGCCTCTGAAGAGGACAGCATTCCCGCTTGGCGTCCTTATCGCTTCCCTAACGATTTTAAGAAATCGTGATCTGTAGCTAATCCGGTCAAGATAAGAGCAATAAGCAACAATAACATTCCTAAAAACACATTTTTTTCACAGTACATTCTCAGGATGTCATTTTACTTTGAGGATATCCTATGGATGTACTATCGAAAAACTCTTGCATAGAAATGTACACAATTTATATTAGTGCTGCACCGAGTAGCACTTTGGCCGAGTAACCGAGTACTCGGCCTTTTACTACTTGGCCGAGTACCGAGTAGTTGTAAGAAAGAATAACTGACGTATATATATGAAGAATTTTGCACATCTTGAAATTTAAAAAAGGCTTTTTGAACACAAAATTAAGTTTAATGTCAAACAGCATGTTTTCATGAAACGCTTCAGAACTTTTGTAGTGTATATACACAATTAGGTTCATTGTAATATTTGATACTTCCAGCTTAGTGGATTATTAAAACCATAATAACTGATAACTTCATTCTTTATTATATAGTCTTTCTCAGGTGCGAATCATTCTCAGATAATTCTTAGAGAATATAAAAGATCCTATACACTCATGCTTAATTTAAGATGCATGAAATTTACATATGAAACGAGAATATTAAAATAAATATTTTATCATTTTAAACATGATAGACTTCACTAATTTTCAAATTCTAGAAGAGTAAAAAGATAGGTGGTTTCGGGCCATAATTTGCAGAACAACAAATTTGATAATGTATTTTTAATAACATTTTAGTATATTTACCATTTTCATAAATATTTTTTAAATTAAAAATCAATCTTTTTTTTACAGTTTTGAAAGTGTCTTACTTTTATTTGCACAAATATGTAACTAAAGTTTTATCTACTATATTAGTATACATAAGGGGTTCTTTTTTCTAAAATATTTTATTTTTGTCTGTTTTATAGACACAATTTTATGTACTAAGTTTTTATTAAAAAAAAAAAAAAAAAAAAAAAAAAAAAAAATGCATATTACACACATACAAGATGGTTATACTTAAATTCTTGTAACTAAAATGGATAAGCTCATATCATGAATCGTCTCTATACCGAGTTTGGTGGCAATCTACCTGCCTGTTTTAACTGCAGAAAGATGTTTGCAGCAAAAGTTTAATGACTATGTTTATATTTTCATATTTTTTTAGTTTAGTTATTAATAAACAACTCTTATGAATACATTTCTTTCAATAATACATAAAAATAATGAAATTCTTACAACTACTCGGTATTGGCCGAATACTTAGTCCATATTTCGCCGAGTACCGAGTATATAACGAGTACTCGGTACAGCTCTAATTTATATAAATCACACTGGGCCAAGCATTGGAAACAATAATTGATCTGTACCAGGGTTGGCAAAAACCCGGGTTTTTCTAGAAAAACCCAACCCACTTGGGTTTTTCTGAGTATTTGTGGGTTTTTCTGGGCTTTTGTGGGTTTTTGTTTAAATACATTTGCATTGCAGTGTTAGATATATGTTATTTAGCATATTAGTTATAATACACCTAATTATATTAAACTACTATACTAATTAATAATTAATCTAATATTTATCTTAGAAATAAAAATTGGTTTGATTCTAATATTAAAATAGTATTAATTAGTAAGATGAAGCTATATTTTATTTTAATGTATGCTTATTCAAAATAAATATTCTTAATGACAATAACTGATAAAATAAAAGAATTTAAATTCTTAAGTACCTGCAAATACATAACATTTAAATTTTTTAGTTCCCCATCATGCTATATATAGATGGAGAACTTAAATAATCATGAAAATTTTTGACCTCTTTTTTTTTTTTTACTTTTTTACATTTTCACGTGTAAGCAATCCGAAAAATGACAAAATTTGTATGGTGTGTGTTAGTTTGTTAGTCTGTGTACGCGATATCTCAAGAACAAAATGTCTCAGATCAGCAGGGTATAAACTGCCATTAGTTTTTTTTAGCATTTTGCTAAAAGGTATCATATTTTGCTAAAACAAGTCAGTCAGAATTTCGCTAAAAAGCTAAAACTGGATAACTGTATAAAATATTTCTATATAATAATTCGGATTTTTTTTTTTTTTTTTTTTTTTTTGTAATATTTGCAGGCAAAAACTACGAAAGGACTGAAATTTTTGGGAATCCTTATTTATATAGTAATTTGGATTTATTTTTAATTTTCAATGATTGAATTTAAATGTAAAAATATTTAAAAGTATGTTAGAATTCAGAATTCGCTTCATAGCACGAAGCATTTTTAGCACTAGTATTTCACGATTATCTACCACTACACTTTACTTGATTTTTAAATTGCTTTTTCATTTTACACATATGATATGAATACCTCTTTTTCTATTGATAAAATCAAAACATAGTTTCCCTGATTCATATTTATAAAGTCACAAATATGGATGCTTGGTTAAAATCATCAATGAACAAACGGAATAGAAAACAAAACTGAGGATAACAAAGCTAAGTAAAAGACATCAATGGTATCCAAAGAATTAACTTTCGAAAAAGCTAAAATAGTGCTTGCCTATTTTCGCTAAAATGCTAAAGTAATTTTTTTGCCAGGTTAAACCCAGCAGATCAATTTTAAAATATTACTTTCGACACTGGCAAGAACCCTATTCATTTGCAACATTTGAATTAAAAAACTTCGTAAGTTATTAAAAATTTATGCTTTTCTTAACATGAGAGAATAGGGCAAAATTTTACTTAAACGTGCATTAAATGGAAAATTTTTACTGAAAAAATGTGAGACCAGTTTTAAAATATGAGTTTTGATGTCGGAATGAACATCAGAAACTAGAAACATGCTACTTTGAAAATTTCATAAGTTATTGGAAATTTACGAATTTCTTAGCATGGCAGTATAGGGCAAAATTTCACATAAATGTCAATTTTAAGGAACATTTTCAAAGTAAAGATGTTACACCAGTTTTGAAATATTATTTAGGGTACTGGCATAAATATCATAGAGTATAAATTTTCCAATTCAAAAAATTCGTAAATTATTAGGAATTTACGATTTACTTTAACTGGCAGAATAGGGCAAAATTGAGCATAAATGTCCATTTTGAGGATCATAAATATATCAGACAACTTCAAAATAACATTTATGATACTTGTTTGAACATAATTGACTACAAATATTCTAATAGGAAAATCTCACAAGTTACTCGTAATTTAAGATTTTATCAACATAGCAAAATTGGGCGATATCCCATATAAATATGCATTTTGAGGATTGTTGCATTGGAAATAGTAGCATGAAAACTAAACTACGAAATGGACCCTAATAAAATAAATTAATAGATTAGAATAAGATAAATATATCGAAGTGAACGGTGGATAGCCTATTAGGCGGGGATTTCATTCTGTCACTGTACCAAGCGTTGGTCAAATTAATTTCCTTTAACATGATTGCGGCCGAGTGGTTCTGCGCTCAAAGCTGGTAGATGGGAGGTGCCGGGTTCGATCCCAGGTCGCGCTCATCGACCTAGCCGTTCGGAGTTTTCCGTGGTTTCCTCCGAAACTCGCGTAAATACGGGCTAGGACCCCTTAGAAAGACCCCCACGGAGGGCATTCCCCCTATAGGCCTAGGACACATAAGGAGTCAATCGGCCTTAATCCTCCAACCAACCAACCAACCTTTAACATGATTATAATGTCTCCCACTAGAAATTTATGAGAACATATATATGATGGGGAACTGAACAGAGTCCACTTATGCCAACTAGTTTTAATTATAAAAATAAGTTGCACTGCTTTATCTTTTTTTTTTTTTTTTTTTTTTTTTTTTTAATAGCCGAAACGGTTATAGAAGAAAATTTTATTTTATTAGATTTATAATTATGTTGGTACTAAAATTAAAATAAAATTATTATAAAGTTTTAAAGCTAAACAATTTAATTAGTTAAATATTGATTCTGGACAACATATATGTCCGCTGTTAAACAAAAATATTGTTTGGTTTTACAGGAAAAGGGAAAATGAACCAATTATAGAAGATAAACTTGTTTTTATAACTGTAGTTACTTTTTAGTTTAATACTATTTTCTAGAAAATAAAAATAAGAGTTTTTTCTTTAAAGGTAAGGTGTTTTCTATACTTTATAGACGGGATTTGTAAATTATAAATAATTTTTAACAAAAACCCGCTTATTTGGAAAAACCCAGTGGGTTTTTGTTGGTGGGCCCGAACAGAAAAACCAAGGCGGGTTTTCTGGGCTGGGCCCAGTTTGCCAACCCTAATCTGTACCGCAGTTTTAGTTATCACATCAGCTATAAAACATTCAGCCAATGCAGACCTCTAATTTCAATAACAGATCATGGAGTGTTAAATTAATGACTCAACAAGTACTGCTTGTATAGCTTCACAAGGAAATTTTTCTAATTTTACCGCAATTCAGCTGAAATTATTATTATTTTTTCATGTGTTCTTTTACTAAACATGTATATATACATATATATATATATATATATATATATATATATATATTTTTTTTTTTTTTTTTTCAGTTACTCATTTTTATTTCTTCTTTAGAAAAAAAAAAAAAAAAAAGTGATTTTTATGATAACCCAAGAAAAATTTAAAGATGAATCTTCATAGTTAATCAGCAAATAAAAAATAGCTAATAAAATAACTTATATTAGACCTTAATATATCTAAATGCAAAAGGAATAAGAAAAAAAATTTTGGTTTATTGAAAATACTGAAACAATGATTTTTTTTTTTTTTTTTTTTCTTTCTGTTCAGTGCAAAACTATAAGACTGACAAAGTTTATTGATTTTTTTACCTAAATAAACGGTTGCATTAAAAGTAAATGTTTAAATTTAAGCTGTTATGGGAACAAGAAATGTTGAAATTGTTTATTATTTTTATTCTATTACTTCTCAATAAAAGTATTGCCACGAAACTCGAAGCTATCATTTTTATACAAGTAATATGTTTTAAATGACAAAAAGTGATTTTTTAAGATAAAAAGATATAAAACAGATTGAAAACATGTCCATTTAAAATTTTTTATATCCAAATTACAGCATGCTACAAACAGAAATTTTTTAAAATCTGAAATCTACATGAATTCAAATTTCTTTTAAAAACTGTACAAATTTATCACTTACTTATATATCCATATTTTACAATGCTATGAAAAATATTGTTTTAATTTTTCAGTTTCAATATTATTATTATTATTATTATTATTATTGTATAAAGGTGGATAATTAACTATTTAGTGGATCAAACATTTAAAATTTCCATTAGAAAACCTGTTTTTAATAATGTTAATCGTATGCTCTCTGATTAAAAACTCAATACGGCTTTGCTTATTACGCATTAGGGGAAGGAGGTGATTCGATTTCCGAGCACACAAAATTTCAAATAATAAATAGTGGATACCCGGAAATTCTATATCTAGTCAATGTCTGTTATGGAACCCTGAAGGTAAGGAAACTAATGAAATAATTGCAAATGGTTATTTTCATGCTCACAATTTCTTAGAAGGTTGATTACTCTTACTCTAATATAGGGCAATGTAGTGCATTATAACTCTATTTTTCAATTTATTTTTTTAAACATACATCTACAAAATAAATTAAGATTAATTGATTTAATGTACTTACTTATTTCACTTGTAGTTAACAATTCATCACACAAAATCAACAGGAGGATGATTTCACAGGAATCACACAAGTTTAGGCGAACGAGACACAAGAAGAAAATCACAAATTTTAATGGCTGCCTTCTCGAGTCTCGACCTCTCGACCAAAATATCCCGATGCATGATGGTTACATGGAAGTTGCGCATGCGCGACTTGGATTATGTACCTCTGAAACTCGAAAGAATTGTTTTCACAGGCACAAACGAGATTTCGTGCCTCTGATATAATTCGTTGCGTTGACTGTGCCTTTCACTTCGTCGTGCCTTAAACGTTTCCCTTTAAAATCAGAGGCACATTGCTAATGTGCCTTATATATTATAATAATAGAAGGCACAGTGCGCTTGTGCCTTATATATAAGAGGTACAGTTTTAAGAGTGTATATTACGTAGATATGATGCATATATACATACATAATATGTACATAGATTTGATGTATATCTACATATACAATACATAGATTTGATGTTTATTTACATATACAATACATTGATGTGATGTACATCTACATCTATATTACATACATCTACGTTAATAATATATAGATATTTTGTACACTACATGATATAGATACATGTTTAGTAAAGTCAATTTTTGGTCATTCTAGATGTAATATAGATGTGTATATCTGATGTACTTGGAGAGACATCTGATGGTTATATCTACGTTGATTCTATGTAAAAGCTACTATACTGGATGAATTCTAGATATAGTTTATGGATGTAATTTACGTCATATAGATGTAATACATACTTAATTGCGTTGTCTGGGTAGCGTCTGTGAATACACTCTTGTAGTATGTAGGCGAACCAATCAAAATTCAACTTACACTGAAAATTTATAACACCATCGTTGATTGGTTACCAGTTTTTCTAGTAACTTATTAGCGAATGGAGCAGTTCCTCGTGACGTCAATAATTAAAGGGCACCCTAGCTTAGAGCCACTTGAATAAAATATATAGGCCGACGCATTGCCGCCATTTTTTTCCTCGGATGAGGGCAGCATTCCCGCTTGGCGTCCTTATATCTTGACTAGCGATTTTAAGAGCAAAAAGTAACAAGTAATATCCCTAACAACGCATTTATACGCAGTACATTCTTGGTGTATTTTCTCATCCTCAGGATATTGTGTGGATGTACTGGAGATAAGAGGTGCTGTTAGGACTATTTCTGTCCGTTTCAAATACAAATCATAACATTTTGAAAAAAAAAAATTACTGTTTAAAAATGAAAAATCTTTATTTATTTACTTACTTTTTCTGCTATTTCTAGCATCTACTATTCATTTAAACGAAATTTAAAATAAATTGTAATTACGACACGGAAATGAAACAACTTTGGCGACCACAGAAAATGTCGCCAAAACTCAAACGTTCAGAAATAAAAGGTCTTCTTTAATTAATTGATGATTAATAACATAAATATTATGATTAGAATAGCAGATTCTTTGTATTTTTACGTTTGAACATGTGAAAAACATAGAGGAAAATATAAGTAAATAAAAGTTATATTATTTTATTTTTCCTAAATTATTTTATAGAAATCTGAACATTGCTGCAAGTTCACAATACTACATAGTTCGTCAATATAATGGAATAATCCCTTCTGATTGGACACGAGGATGCGTCGTAGCAGTAATAAAACATTCAACAGTTGATCCGAGTTTGTGTGTGTGTGCATCTTTATAAGTATGTCTAATATCAGCATATCTCAAGGACAAATAGTTGCAGGAAATCCAAATTCGATATTCTAAATCTGTATCATATGGGGATGTTACAATTGTTGCAATATAGCAAATGGTTCATCTAGAGGAACATCCAAGAAAATTCAAACACATTAGTTCCAAGTGCAATATTTCTGGTAGGTACGGTTTAATACCTTTAGACTGCTTTGAACAAAATGAAATGAGAATATATTTTCTATATGCATTAAAGCGTGTTTAGTGTAAGAAACAATATGAAAATCCTTTCACATTCGTCTACATGGCCACAATTAAGATACATTAGGAAAATAATAGTTTGAAATTGCTGAAATTCTATTTCACGTTGTGTTCTATTTTTCATACTGTGCTAAATTTAAGGATATCATGTGGTGTGTACATAGTTTACAGACATTATGTAGGACTATAAAAAAATTATTGAGTACATTCTTATGTTTTATTTGTAATGAATAAAGGTTCTTTACTTAATTCTTCCAACTTTAGAAAAACCGCTGCGGACTGATAGTAAGTTTCTTTCACCCTACGGGTAGGCTGAACAGATCAAAGTACCTTTATAATAGAGAACCATTAAAAATTGCTACAATTATCAAATTATGGATGTATTTTTTCATTCATAATAAATAAGGACTAAAAATAAAATGTTATTGATTAATAATTTAGTTTCTACAATTTTTTAAAACTTAGAAAAATGCCTTAAAAAAAAAAAAAAAAAAAAAAAAAAAAAAAAGGCGTCCCCATTTGTCTCCAGAAAATGGGAACAAATGGTCAGTATACCTATAAGCAGAGAATCCAACACACTAATTAATATTCCGTAGTATTGTTAGCCCCGCCTTTTTTTTTTCTCACACCTGTATCATTTTAGAGTATTTTTCTTCTTATTTAATCGTAACTGAATTTGGAAACTATTACTAAAAATTTACTAAAAATTTACTAAAAATTTACTGGTGTGTAAAAAAGGGCGCGACTAACAACACTACGGAATATTACATAGGATGTTGGAGTCTCTGCCTATAAGGAACAAAATACTTGTTTAGAGTCTTAAAAGCACTTAAAAGATTTCTTATACATTATTGTCTATAAAATAAATAATGAAAATATGTTTTGTACAGGGCTACACAAAAGATACTAAAAGCGTAATAGCCTGTGGTTTGTTTTAATTGTTTAGTACCAGTTGAAACGGAGTAAAACAGATGCGTGTTCTTGGTGTTTACTTAAGCACAGTACGTAAAGAAAATGCGGTGATTAACATTTAGAGCCTCTTTTCATGAACTTAGTAAAAAAGCCCAAACACTAGCAGAGGCAAAGAAACTCTGAAAAGGAATGCCAAGGGCAATTGAAGAAAATTAACAAGCTCAAGGAGGACGAAGCAATTAAAAATCATACAACGGCGACGAAGAAAGCTCCACTTGCAAAACAATGTGTCCAAAATCTCACAGAGAAAAGCACTAAAATCCCCAAGCTGATAATGTTAGCAATCTCAGAAGCACTTCAAAACCTAGAGCAGGACCTATTAGAACTGGAAGCTAGAGTTCAACACTCGAAAGGCAAAGCTGAAACACTAGAAACCCTAATGAAGGAAATGTCAGGCACAGAACAGAACCGACAACACTCCCACTATATCAGCTCCAGTTACGTATGCAGCGGCAATTCAAGAAGCCACAGCATCCATAATAATCACGGCCACAGACAACAGGAATGCCGCAGAAATTGCCAAGCAAGTACAACTAGTAAACATAACCGAAGACAAAATCAAAGATGTACAGAAAGTAAAGAACGGGATCAAAATTAAATGCCACAGTGCCAAAGAGGCAGAAGAAATTAAGTCAAACCTCAGAGTTTCAAATGAAATCACGAGCAATGCAAGTGTAGAAACAGCAGGACAGCTTTAGCCTCCTTCAAGTAGAAAGGAATAATTTTAGTAAAAGCGCCCTCTAGAAAAATACGGGTATCTTTCCTATTTACATTTGTACGTAAAATTTTAATGTTCTCAAAATCAGAAATATGACCACTATCGAGAGAACGAATTACGAGTTTCGATCTTAAGTCACCTGTTTGATATAAGTGGTTATGTTTCTTTACTCTAATTTCTCCTGTTCTGTCAGCTTCACCGATATACGTAGAATCACAATTTTTACAAGTGATACTCTAGATCATACCTAAACCCTTAAGGGGAGAGACACCGGGTTTAAATTTTGAGTGAAAGTTACTAATACGGAGTTGAGGTTTAAAGCTAGTAGATATATTGACTGTTCTAAGCATTTTAGAGACATTTTCGGACATATCTTTATAATGCGTGATAGTCGTACGGTGAGTGGAATTTATAACTTTAGGATATACTGATTTATATGAAAAATAAAACTCTTCTTTATAAATTCTTTTAATAAAACGAGTGACTGGGGGGGGGGGGGAGGAGAAACATTATTTTTTAAATCAGAAAAATTTTTGGATAGTTCAATAATTAATAATTCGGAATTACTAAAATAATGTTTTGCACAATGTAAAAGAGTGCGAATAATTGCAAGTTTATGAGATAAAGGATTAGCAAAACTGAAATTAAGATATTGACTAAAAAAGGTGGTTTTCTATAAACAGAAGTTGAAAAATGTAAAAAAACTATTGATAGTTTTATGTGTTGTAAGGATGTCTAGAGGCGGTAGTTCATTATTACTTTCAATTTCAAGGGTAAACTGGATAGCAGGACATAAAGTGTTAGCAAAATCTAAAATATCATTAATATAATGTTGCTTAGTAATTATAAAATATCGTCTACATACTTTACCAAAAAAAAAAAAAATGTATCATGTAACTGGGAATTAATTTTGTTTTCTAAGTGCTGCATTACGATTTCAGCTATTACGACAGATATAAGGGATTCCATAGTAGTTCCGTTAATTTGACGATAGTAAGAATCATATTAAAAAGAAAACAATTAGACGATAAATAAAATGTGATAAGACCAAGTAGAGTACTTAAAATTAAATACAATTAGACGATAAACAAACAGTGGTAAGATTACGCACAGTATTTAAATTTAAATACAATTTTTACAAGGGATGGATGGTTGAGTTTTACGTCGCACTAGTGCTGCTTATATTTTTTTAATCATAATTATTATAATCAAAAATCAGAACAATTAATTTCAATCTATTTTTCTTTAAATCCATGCTACTTTTATAATTCCATGTTATAACTACTGATCTACAGATTATAAAAATATTGAAAATTTATTTACTATTTATTTTAATATAAACTTACTTTTTAATTTACTAAGAAAAATAGAGCAAACAGCTGTGATGTGCCTACCAGAGCACGACTTACATTTTCTTAATGACGTCACATTTCACACTGATTCGTCGACTCTCACTAAAGTCTACTGATTCTGCGTCGAAACGAGAAGAATAGACCACGGTATCCTTAATTTCATGTACAGTCGGCTGCAAAATTATTCGAGCACTAGCAATAATCCCTGTCTAAAAAAAATACACTTAATACTGCTTTGTTAAATAAATCCTTATCGAGTCATGTTCTTAGTCAGTCTAAGAACATGATTCGACAAGGATTTGTTTAACAAACAGTCTTAAGTGTACTTTTTGAATATAGGAATTATTGGCTAGTGCTCGAAAAATTATGCTGCCGACTGTAGGTCTAATAAATAAGGGTTTTAATTTCGTTGTTTGTTGTAAGACACCGTCATGAGTGACGCCATTACACTAAGCGAAAAATAAGGCTTTGTGAAATGCGTGATGTGTATCTTGCTCTCTTGCTCTGTGAACAATATGCTGCTTACTGGGAAACATCATTATCATCATCAAGATCGGTTTTGATTGCCATTTTACAATGCCTTGTGTCTCACGTACTGTGAGGACGTCATCATGACAGCGTCTTACGACTAACAACGAAATTAAACCCTTTATTCAGTAGCCTTACACGAAATTAAGGATACTTTGGTCTCTTCTTTTCGTTTCGAAGCAGAATCTGTCGACTTTAGTCTGAACCAAAGACTCAGTGTGAAATGTGACGTCATTAAAAAATGAAAGTGGTGCTCTGGTAGGCACGTACCAATCGTTTTTCTTTCTTTTTTTGTTAGCCTGCTAGTGCTGCCGATTTTCGTGCTAAAGGTACCGTTCCAACGCTATTTATGGTTTTTTGCTATCGAGATTACATTTAAAAAAAAAAGGAGGTGTTGCCATTTGAAATTTTCGAAATTTTGTCACTGTAACCGTAACTGTTAGAGTTTAACTGTTGTTTTTAATATAATTCTTAAGCGCTTAACCTCAAAATATCTTCCACCAAATTATTATTCAATTTCTCGGAACAGTATGGTAGCTATGGTCTCATATATCGGGGTAGTTTTTCTCTAATCAACTTGTACATTTAATGCAATGACCTATGGGTGTTGCGATGCGATGTCGCCAGACGCGGACGTTTCTCCTTCCAAAGAATATTTCTAGGAAGTTAAAAAATACCATCGCATAGACGTCGCATTGTAGTCTCCTATAAATATCGCATGTAACGATCTAAAGACGTTTCATGTAATGGCCTATATAGATAATACAATGGGATGTTGCTAAGCGCGGACGTTTTGCTGTGCATACGACATCATTGGGATGCTCTTAAGATGCAACGCGGCACCTCTGGAACGTAACCAATGTCGCATTGCGACGTTCTTAGAACATTCCTAGTACGGAATGCGCTACATGGGGTCTCTTAAAGAATATGGGCTGAAAATTTTTAAAAACACTTTTCTTTTTTCTGTTGCATTGCTTTCCAAAAGCCAAAACCTGAAAATACAAAGCAATTACATATATTGGATTAGATACATGATCACATAATATGAATACGTTAATTATTCCTTTGAGCACATTTAAATATTTAAAGGTTTATAAATTAATCTTCATTTGCTGAATAACTATAACACTTGACAGTTTAAGAATTTCAAATACTTAAATCATTTAAGTAAAATTAATACCTATGCAACAATTTTTGTTCTTTTATTTAAGGGAATTAAAATTATTAACGCAAACTTGAAATTTCAAACACAGACTAATTTTGACATTACGTTAAAGTATATTTACCTGTTTCATTTTGAAATGATAATGTCTGCTTCTCCAATTGAATGTGGTGCGAATTGGTAATATGATCACGAAGTTTATCATAGGATGTAGATGAATGTCCACATGCAGGACATTTTACCGGCTTTTGTGTTACATCCAAATTAGTTTTGTGAATAATTCGGACATGCTTATACATATTTTTCAAAGTTATACATATTTTATCACATATCGGACACACTGAACTTTAAAGAAATTATAGGTTACAAACGATATGAATAAAATACTATATTAACATTTTACACAATACTGAGATATAATGCAAAGTGATATAAATAGATTAATCTTTATATTTAATACAAAATCAAAATGAGACCCAAAGACAAAACACGTACACACGGTTGGTTGGATGCTTTAGATTTATCTCGGATGGATAGGGAAGACCTTAGAATAATAAAAAAGGAAGAAGGAGTAAGTCAATACTATAATGATTACAAACTCCTTCTAGTGAATTGCCTGCGAAAGCTTCTCTGGATTCACAGTTCCTTGAAGTAGGACATCCATCCTCGGCGCATTTATCACCCTTTGTTGAGTGTGCTGCTTCGCTGACTGATTGACAGAAAGACGAGATGATTTTAAAATCTCGCCAACAACTCACCAACCAATCAGACTGAAGCGTTTTTACAACCCGGTATTTCTAGTTTTTTTATACCGAAACCAAAACACATACCCCTTCTTCCTTTATTATTATTCTATGGGGAAGACAAATTAGCTCACAAATTTTGGCAAAAAAACTTCCATGTGGTAATAAACAGTCATGAGCCGTCCACACATAGCTGGACCTGCTCCATACGATGACATCATAAACAACGAATCATCTCACAGAACCAATTTGCGAATTAACGGCTCGTATTCAGAACAAAAAATCGCCAAAAACACGATAAATGCCAGAAAAGATAACCTTTTTCAGCAGTCACGTGTTTCATCTTTGCCACCCTTACTCATATTCCTTTAAAAATGGAATGCTTTGTCCACTCTTATAATATGTCTATGGTTTCATCCCACTATCCAGCACTTGAGCAACAAGTGGGATATAAAATGCTTCACTTAACAAACCAAAGAGCTGGTCGCATGAATATCCTCGTTTCATTCTACTTGTGTAATTCTATCAGCATTTTCGTCTCATTGGGCTCAGCAAAAGCGTTAAAATGGTGGTGTTTAGCATTCATAAGAGAAGCAATTTTAAATTCAATTAATTAAAAATCTGCCATTTCTTTATGGATAATTGTTTTAGCTGGCTTTTATTTTTGCTTCTATTTTTTTCAAAATCCTTATGCCATCTGTAAGAATCATTAAATCTAGATTTTGGTGATTTTTAATTAATTAAATTATCTCAGAAAAAAGTGCGTGATAATGATTGCTGCAGTAAAGATTTTCATGCATTTTCTCATTCATGCACCATTTTTTAGAAGTATTGGATATGCTCCCCATTTATTTTAATGCTCCCCAAAAACGCATACGTTGGGATACTGACTGCAGCAGAATAGACGTTCATGTATTTTCTGATTCATGCATCACAAATAAGGGGTGTCTAGTGATTTACCATGTTTTTATCAACTTCGATTCTTGTGTGTTTGTGAGTTTGTCCAGTAAAATCTTGCAACCGATTTTTAAGTAACTTCCCGACTAACTAGACATTTGAAATTTGCAGAATAGCTCAGAACACGGTGACAACGCCTTTTTTCAGCAGTTTTAGGCAACTGTTTCGGGTCCCTGATGCCTTCGACAGCGTTTATTACATAATTCAACAATCATGTAATTTCCCGACTAGCTAGATATTTGAAGCTTTTAAAATATCACAGAACACGCTGACAATACATTTTTTTAATACTTTTAGCCAACTGTTTCGAGTCCCAGCTGCCTTCGGAAACGTTTATTTTATTTTTTAACAATCATGGGACTTCTAGCTACACATTCGAAACTTTCAGAATAGTTCAGAACACGGTGACAATGAATTTTTTTAAATACTTTTAGCCAACAATGTTCGCAAAGTGAGCATGCATTGGAATATTGACCGCTTCAATCTAAAGATTTTCATGGCAAAAAAAGGGGGGTATTAATTTAATTTTTTCTTTTAAAAATATATTTTTTAGTACTTCTTTTATTAGTCTGAATGTGACATTTTTTGGTACGACGCATGTTAGCTCATTGGTGTGATTTACATTTGGAAAGTAAATCATTCATACGAACTGGCAGGGATCGCGCTCAGAAGTCGCCGAGCTGTGCCAAGAGGCACCACTCACTGGGACTTCACCCAGCTTTAGTATAGGATATTATTGGCAATTTTTCAATTTATTTTGCCATTTTTGCCATGAATTAAAATATCCATTGGCATTGCAGTTGTGTATGCCAAGTCCTTAACAATAAATTTCTAATTATTGCGGTGTCAAATTTCATATTTTGTTCAGGTTATTATATACTAAATCTGTGCCATTTCTTTAATTTAATTTTCCTCTAATTTGATTGCAAAAAAAAAAAAAAAAAAAAAAACTATTTTTTTGATTTCGTTTTATTAATAAATATACAAAAATAGTTTTAAAACAATGCCTCGCTCATTAATTTAAATAGAAGAAAAGTGTAAATTTTCACATTTATATATATATATATATATATATATATGAAAAAAAAGATATATTTTTCATTTATGTGTAAATAAATTTTCTTTTGTGTCAGGGAAGAAAACAAAACAAAACAAAAAATATTGCATATTATTATTACTTTTTCTTTTTGGCATCAGCTTTTTTCCTTTTAATAAATGGGATTTTTTATTTCATGTATTTTCCAATTACCTGATTGAACTAAAAAATATGGCTTTTGCCATACTTGTCGTCATAAACAGGAGCATAGATTGCGATCGGTGGCTCCCCTCAATACCTTTAAAACTAGATTTGCGCATAAAGTTTCTGAGTTCTTTTTTCCGCTTCAGGATTAATTAAAAATTGATCATAATTTTTTAATTAGCATTATGCATCAAAAACTTTTTTTTTTTTTTTTGTAAACAAAAATAATTTCTTATTTATTTTTTTGTAAATGCAATCTATATGCACAGCGGAGCAGTATGAAACCGATATTTGTCCATCTATATCTTTGTTTACATTCTTAATGTCTACAGACATTTATTCTCATGTTTACGAAATGTAAGAAATTTTTTCCCAGCGATCGATGGATAAAATTTACAACTCTTTTTAAATAGGCGGAAGTTGTTTTTTTTTTTTTTTCCTTCTGACAATTAACAAATTTTTATTTCATTTCTAATTGAGAAGTAAGTTTTGGGATTTTCTTCATTGTACAGACTGACGAATTTTGCAATACTTCAAACTAACTGATCGTTTTGTAATTTTTTTCTGGCAATCAACTGATAATTTTTTCTGACACCTAAAACTATCTTCGTGTGGAGCCATTGGACCTGCCTTTCAGTTGAGGTTGGTTATCCGCAGAATTTGAAGTCTCTATCTTTTCTCGGGACACTTTTAAGGAAAAGAAATTTCGATTTTTTTCTTTCTTTCTTTTTTTTTTTTTTTTTTTGGGGGGGGGGGGGGGGGGTAGGAGAACACTATTTTTATACAGTAAACTCTTATGGTCAAAATTTCTGTATAAAAATAGATGCAGCACAAATCGCAGAAATTCTTTATTTGTAAAATTGACCTGAAAAAATGGGAGAATACTTCAGGCTTCGAGCTCTGCAATTCTTATCATAATGAGCAAGACTTCCTTGGGTGCTACCCAATTTTCCCTGATTATTTCACCAGTTTTTTAATAGTAAGTTTGCACAATTAATAAAGTAAAAAAATATCATACAAATATACTAGTGAGAGCATAAAAAAAAAAGGCGGGGCTGTAGCTACCCTGCGAGGCCACCATAGGAGTATATAATGCATAAAAGAAAAAGAAAAAACAAGTATTTGTGTAAAAGGAATTTAAATTAAAAAAGGATTTAATATCCTTATGATCATTGTACATAACATGAAAATAAACCACAAGATTAGATTAGTGCTTCATTGAAAATAAAATAATTTTCCTTTATATGTTTAAATCTTTGAACAAAAATAGCATTAACCATTACCAAAAAACATAATGAAATTTCAATACTTTGCTTTCAACATTCACATGGAAATGATTTTCCTAAAAACTTTTAAATAACGAAAAATTATTCAAAACCTTATGCATCTACAAAAATCTGCATTTGTAACATGCGAACATAAGTTTTGATGTATTTGAATATACTATCTATTAAAAAACTATTTTAACCAAAAAATTCCTAATTATTTAAGTTAATTAAATTAAAAATATTTAAATATACATTTGTAAATATAAGTCAGGCTGACTCCCAAAATGACAAATGAGATACGAACTTGGATAGAAGTAAAGTTATCAGTAATGTATGAAAATTTTAGAATGATGAGCAAAATATTTACTGAGAAATATCTTGCTCATTAGTACGTAAAACCACATTTTTAAATAAGTATGTACTGAGATTTGTGAAGGAAAATATCCTAATTTTCATAGAGACGAAGTGCAATTTTCCTGTTTCAATCAAAAAGTATGGGTATACAATAGGCAGCAAAATTATTGAATCACGTATGTCCATTATCATCAAATTACTTTTTTACAAACAGCATAAAGACTAAGATCGTGACTCGGCATATATTTATTTAACAAAACAGAACTAGATGTACATCTTTCAAATAAAAATTATTGCTAGCCCTTCAATAATTTTACTGCTGATTTTAATGTCACATCTTGAAGGTTTAGATAGGTTTATAATTAAAACTAACAATTTATAAAAACAAACGCTGTTTCGATATGTTTATAAAATGAATCATGCGAAATACAATAGTAAATAAAATTGAACTTTCTTTTGTTTATTTGTTTAACGAGTATTTAGATTTGTTGTTGTTGTTGTATATGACATTTATTGAGACCTATAGTTACAATGACTTTCGTCTCGCTTGCTCCATATTTTTACAGAAATACACAGAAGACATGTTAATATAATCAGATATCTTCTTATCTTATCCCTTTATTAATTCTATACAGAGAAGACGAAAGTATTGTTCTGGAGTTCAAAAATTTTCGACCACCAGTTTTCGATTCACTTACACGTTTTGAGATGTTCCGATCATGATTTGACCAATTTTAATAGATAAATATCTGTCTGTATGCCACGAATTTTGTGAATGCTACATCTCACAAACCAGTGAATATATTTACATATTTAGATAGATTTTCACTTAAACTGCTGTTGATTACATTTGGGGAACAATTTTCTCAACATAGTGGCATTGTTATCCCATTTTTCTTATATATATATATATATATATATATATATATATATATGTATATGCAATTTGTTAATTTATATAATAAAAATTGCAAATATAATAGTATTTTATTTAATTTTTACTGACTTATCTCTAACTCATATGATAGAGGAAATATTTTGGGGATAAATTTTTGATTTTCAGTTTTTGCTATATTTACACATTTTGAGCTTCCCTGTGTTTGTGTTAGCATTATAGGGCCTACTGTGCCATGGTGTACGGTTTGGAGAGAGTGCCCTTTAAGAGAGGTTCTATCTAAGGGGTTCTAGCCTGCACTTACATATATTTAAGAGAAAACCATTTTTTTCACAAAGAGCTCTAATTACATTATTTAAAAGAATAATTATAATAATGAAGTCAACTTTAACTATTTCTTAATTACATGCATAATAACAGTAAATACCAAACTATAGTAATTTGCTCTTCTTCTTCAAATTCATATGACTTTTTTTTAATGGAATCTTAGAAGCATCAATATTAAAATATTCAGCTTCTGTAGTAATTTGCATAAAATTTTAATTTTTTTTTTTTTTTTTTTTTTTTTTAAGTTCAACATATTACAATGAAGTTGTGATGGTCCAGAGTAGTTCGATAAATTTTTACTCTTCATGAAAATTCTTCATTTAGTATCAGATTTTCCAGAAACCTTTCTGATTATTGACTTGAATTTGACTAACCAAGCTCTAACATTTATAAATATACAAAGTTGACATAAAATTTGAAAGTATTATTGTAATGCATTATTGAAAATGCAATATGTAGCATTCAAAGATTTTTTACATCACACTGTAAAAGAACTTATTACCATTGTAGGTATGTGAAAAATTTGTTTTATATGCATTTTGATTATGTTATTCTGTAGCAAACTCAAGAAAGCTTATACAAAACGAGTCTCATTGTCACTGGTCAGGTAATTAAACAAGTAAATTAATATTAATACTTTAATGTAGTAAATTATTTTCTGTATAATTCAAAAAAATTCAAAATATTTGCAAATCCCCACCCTCTCCCCTCATAAATATAACCTTGATAAAACCTATGATGCACTCAAAAACTGAAGGCTCATTACACCCTCATTGTTCTTTTTAATGCGTAATCATTCAATATATACACCCAGTAGCAGAATTTATGTGACATAGTAACATTGTCGCAGAAAAGAAATTGTCATTTGCAGAAAGATTTTACCATAAAAATAAGATATTCCTAAATTTCAGTATAAAATGGAAACTGCTGTCTTATATTTAAGATTTCTTCAACAGTTTTTTAATAATATTGATTTCTGTATAATTATGTGTACATATTATGTGTAAATACGAAAATATGTCAATACTGTTTCAATGAAAAGATTTGCGCGAACAAGGTTTGAGACAGAAAAATTAAAAATATTCTGTCACAGTGATTCCTAGTATGCGGTTTTGCTTGTCCTAATATCGAGGGTCGGTTACAGTTGAGACTTTACTTTTAGAACCGACTTGCTGGGTCTAAGTGATTACTTGGTTTTGGTTATTACTATATCTGTGGTTTAAACAGCCAAACCAGCTAACTAATATTTCATTAACATTTAACCATCTTCACGTCCCGCGTATTAAAATATTTCTTTACATTCACTCTAAAATTAATATTTTTTATGGTATCGTTAATTACCTTATTCTTGCCATTTTTGAAATATTTTTTTCAAATATAATTTTTTGAACAATTGTATCTTATTTTTAGTACTTGGCTCTATCCTAAATTGTTTGTGAAACACAACTTAATAAAATTTGTTCGAAAATTTACCATGAAAACAATAAAACTGGTGACTGCAGAAAGAAAAATGGAAGATCTTGAAGTGTAGCTTTTTTTTTTCTTTTTTGTCCCTTAGTACATTTTGTCTACGATGTAAGTGCGTAGATGACATTTTAGGAAGCTTCTTTTTCTTTTCTTTTTTTTTTTTTTTTTGATACAGCCATATGTTTTTTTTTTTTTTTTTTTTTTTTTTTTAACTATTCATTTGTGGAAATGAGTAAGAACATATTTCACACACATATAGTTTTCTCCGGTACGAATGTGAAGATGATTTTTTAGATGACTTAATTCAGAAAATGCTTTAGAAAATCCTTCACACACTATGGCTGTTCTTCTCTATGAATTCGAAGATGCCTCTTTAAATCACTTATTCGAGAAAAATTTTTAGAACATTCTTCACAGACATACGGCTTTTCTCCGGTATGAATGCAAAGATGTTTTCTTAAACTGCTCCCGTCAGAAAATCCTTTAGAACGTTCTTCACAGACGTAGGTTTTTCTCCAGTATGAACGCGAAGATGTCTCATTAAATAAGAATTACGAGAAAATTCTTTACAACATTCTTCACAAACATATGGTTTTTCTCCTGTATGAACGCGAAGATGACTCTTTAGAAGACCCATTTGGGAAAATCCCTTAGAACATTTTTCACAGACATACGGTTTTTCTCCGGTATGAACGCGAAGATGACTCTTTAGATTACTCATTCGAGAAAATCCTTTAGCACATTCTTCACAGACATACGGCTTTTCTCCTGTATGAATGCGAAAATGTTTTCTTAAACTGCTCAGTTCAGAAAATCCTTTAGAACATTCTTCACAGACATACGGCTTTTCTCCGGTATGAATCCGAAGATGTTTTCTTAAACTGCTCCTGTCAGAAAATCTTTTAGAACATTCTTCACAGACATACGGTCTTTCTCCTGTGTGAACGTGAAGATGTCTCTTTAGTTCACCTTTTTGAGAAAATCCTTTAGAACATTCTTCACAAACATATGGTTTTTCTCCTGTATGAATGCGAAGATGTTTCTTTAAATTGCTCTTACCAGAAAATGCTTTAGAACATTCTTTACAGACAAACGACTTTTCACCTGTATGAACGTGAAGATGGCTCTTTAGATTACTCAATTGAGAAAATCCTTTAAAACATTCGCAGACATACGGCTTTTCTCCTGCATGAACCTCAAGATGTGCCAGTAAATGGCTCTTTTCAGAAAATCTTTTAGAACATTCCTGGCACATATATGGTTTCTGTCCTGCATGACTGCGCAGATGTCTCATGAGATTACCTTTATTGGAAAACTCTTTAAAGCATTCATTGCACACATACCGCTTTTCTTCCGCACTTATAGGTAGATGTATATTCATATTTATAATGATTAAATTATTGATGAAATTTGTTACAAGTAATTTGTTTTTCCTTCAAAAGGTAGCTGTGTATCTATAGTCCTCTCAAAATAAAACTAATAACAGACGTAATCTATCGAGTTATAGTATTCCAGTTTTTGTCTTTTCTGGTCAATAATCAATAACAACTTTAATAATCTGAAAAAAAAAATTATATATTAATATTAACCCCTTTAACCAATCTCCACGCTATATAAAGAGGAGTTCGATGAAAGATGATAGCATTATGGCATGACCTCTTTCTTTATGGGTTTTCGCTTTTATGAGAATAATCCCACACAGCACAGTCACTTGAAACAAGCTTGGCTTTCAAGTGGATTTACCATGACAGGGCAAAGAATGTTTCAAGAATATTTCAAACCACATATTATTATACAGATAGGACACTCCCTTATATTCTTCGGTAACCAAAAGTTGACTTCAACGACCCTATTGTCAACGACTGTAAGTTTCTCGAGCTCTCCAACTTACGCAATCGCTTCTTTTGTTTTTATTGTATCTATGTTCATATCGTAATATTAGTGCAACGTTAATCCCAACATTCAACCAACTAACCATTGTATTGATGTTTACGTTTGGCAAATTTGTTCTTGTTCACGAACTTGATTGTCGAAAGCAATTTATTTAAAAAGCAAGTACTAAATATTAAGGGCCGTCCCCATCATCTTCGGTTAAAGGAAAAACTCGGTTTAGCACTCACAGCTGAGATTTCTACGTCTCACCATCGTCGGTTAACGCTAACGAAGGTTTAATCATATCATGGCTCACTACCAGTGTTGCCAGATGGCTAAGGAAAAAATCCGCCAAAATAGGTTTAAAAAAGAGCCAGATTTCGCCAGATTAAAGTTGCGAATGAGCCAGATTATCCGCCAAGCTGAATTTGCGAGGTTTGCGCATATACTTATCAAAATTACACCGTGAATATGTTAAAAAGTGCATTTTAGAATGGTTCTAACAAGTAATTATTTATTTAAAATAAATATGAAACATACTTGAAAAAACTTTCTCTCCAATTTTTATAAAAAGCAGGTCGATAGGTGGCAAATGTCAACTGGTAGCTCCCACCATACAGTCGGCTGCAAAATTATTCGAGCACTAGCAATAATCCTTGCCAAAAAAAAGTACACGTAATACAGCTTTGTTAAATAAATCCTTGTCGAGTCATGTTCTTAATCAGTCTAAGAACATGATTCGACAAGGATTTACTTAGGAAAACAGTCTTAAGTGTACTTTTTAAATATAGGAATTATTGGCTAGTGCTCGAATAATTTTGCAGCCGACTGTACATACCCACACATACTTACATACATACATCACCGTAAAAACAGCAAAAATGAATTCAAGATACCTCAAAACATACAGATAAACTAAATTTTCATTGTAAATTTTTTTATGATTACAATACATTCCTTACATAGAACATGTTCGATTCGGGAAGCAGGATAAATTAACTGACAGTGACAAAATACATTTACGAAAATTACAGTCTTAAAAAGGTTATACTTTCTTATTTTATTTATTGAAAAACAATTGAATTATTGTTTCTCTTTTAGATTTCCAATCAGCATGATATTACACTGAATTATTAATATAATTTTAGGTCCACTACCAGTTATAGCCCATAGTGCAACACTAGTGCTACTTTAAACCCATTCAACAAAACATTGTCGAAAGCTATCAGTGGGTGAGTCCCAAATAAAAATGAAATTTCTAAGTGTAAGTACAATGCAGTACCTACTAAGAAGAGGATATATATCTTTCCATGATTTTGGTTAATGACTGAATTTCTGAAAATTTCAACAATTACTTGATTTTCTTACACTGGAAAGATCTGATTCTCCGCAATGATCGATGGGTCGAGATTTTAGCAAGGTCAAAGACAAGAAGGTTGGGGGTAAGGCTCCTATATATACGAGCTGGCGCATCAGGCATTTTGTTGCCTTAGGGTTGCCACATGTACCCAGCGAGTTTCTCAAATAAACAAACAACAAACATTTTTTTTAACATCTTACGTTACTTTAGAGGAACTTGTTTTATGATATTTCATAATTTTAGCTAAGAGCCTAAGTAAACTATGATATGGAAGTTTGTTTAGCGATAAACTGCTATAATCATGCAAGAAGTTAATATAAAGTGTTCACAGACCTTCTATTACTGTGTATTTGACTTTTGGCGACATTTTGTAAAAGAAACAGAAACCGCCCTAACAACACATCTTACCCCAGTACATCCATTGGATATCCTCAGAATAAAATGACATCCTGAGAATGTACTGTGAAAAAAATGTGTTTTTAGGAATATTATTGTTGTTTATTGCTCTTATCTTGACCGGATTAGCTTCAGATGAAGATTTCTTAAAATCATTGGGGAAGCGATAAGGACGCGAAGCGGGAATGCTGGCCTCTTCGGATTAAAAAAAATGGCGGTGATGCGCCGGCCTATTATTTTATTTAGGGGCTCTAGGTGGGGGTAATTTAACTACCTACCACCCTCAAAAAAAAAAAAAAAAAAAAAAAAAAAAGAGAGAATATTGTAGATTTGTTGAAATTTTTTGAGTTATACTTCTTTTTTAACACTCAATATTATGAACTAAAAGTTAAATTTCTCTTCGAAAAACTTTTCTCGCTATGGCTACGTTGTATTTTTCGGCCAGCTTTAATTTGGATTTTGCTTTATTACATATTAGATCTAGTATGTTGTGACTATCGGAAAATTTTCTTTTATAGCTTTCCCATCTGCCAATAAGTATACAGAAAAAAGTATCAAAACAACTTCCCACAATTGAGCTCCTTAGCTGCCAAGTGGTACAAGTAAAAAATTTACGAAATTTAATTAGAAGTATAATATTGTTCCTCGAGGGGTCCTCTATTCAACTGCCAAGTGGTGTAAGTCCTACTTTAAATGTGAAAATTTCAATTCAATTGTATTTATTTAGAATTAATTGTGAGTATGATCACAAAAGTCCTTTTTTCTCAAAATGGTACTTTTGGACTGGCAGTGCTTAGCAGTTAAAGGGCTCAATTAACCTTGTGCTCAATCAACCTTGGTTAGTAAAATTTTATATAAATGAAAAAAATAGTTACAGCGATAAACGCTCAAATTGAATCAGCTAAGATTTTCATAACAACACAATTCTCCGTCGACGATATGCATCCAAATTAAATCACCATAATTTTTTCTAACGGTTTTCTCATGCAGGAAGTTCTGTACACTTATATACCCTAGCAGCCGAGATAAAGCCTATCCTTAAACAGGGAAAATTACTGCACAATGGCACAGCTATCAACTGATATGCACCTGGATTAAATTAGCATAGATTTTATAATAGCCCTTTCACATACCAAGTTATAGGCACATGTTATCACAGAAACTTAGATATAGACTTCCTCTAGTTGGGAAAAATTGTAGCAAGGAAGTCAAAATCTATTCAGCACCATTTTATGTTGCCCAACCAAACAAAGTTTTGTAAAATTTCGTCTATTACTTCATGAGATATAAAGTCAAAACATTTTGGTAACACACATACACACAGACATTTACTAAAATGATCAAATCCGGTTCAAGATGTATCAAAAAGTATAAATCCACAGAAAAACAGAAGTCAAAAATTTCCAAGAATACAATACTTTTTTCTTGTCCTGCGTGCATAGGAAAAAACTAATAATTTAGAATTAAGAACCTATTAATCTAAAGAACCGAAACAAATGTTCGATTTGCTTTTTCCGAAATATGACTCACCGTCACAAAAGAAATTTACATGGTTATTTTATTTCTGTTTGGAATTTGGTAAGATCCTGGAGTATTACTAAGAACAAATAAAAGCAGAAACTATATTCCAAGCAAACGGAAACTAATTATTAACCTCTTCCTCCCCTTTACTCTAGAAAATAAACGATTCCTTGCAATTAACAGATTAGTTTGTAAACAATTCATCTGATGTCGAAGAAGAGAAGTATAATATTAACTGTGTCTTTTTACCAAGGTATAAAACAGCTACTGGTGCGAGAAAAAAAAAAGTCAATGCTTTTTTTATTTTTTAAAAAGATATGTATTTCAACTAAAATCCGCCAATTTTGTTTAGAAAAAGGCTAAATTACCCGCCATCCACCAGACAGAAATTTTTTTCCGCCAAAGCTCGGAAAAATAAGCCAGATCTGGCGAAAATCCGCCAGATTGGCAACACTGCTCCCTGCGATTCAATAGCGGCTGTTCAGACAAAGCGAAAACCCCGTACAATCTGAACTTACATACTTCACCACTACCCAGCAATTGGCGCTGTATACAAGTCTCGGCTTCACCTGATTTAAAGGTCTAGCCATAGGAATAACATTATACAGAAGCATTTGTAATTAACGCTGTAAACTCATTAAAATGCCAAAAAAAAATTTTAATATGCATAATAATTAATATCAGGGCATGTAGAATTATATGTTTGTTTGTCAGAATGTTTTCACCACAAAAAATATAATAAAAAGAATCGTTTCTTCATCACTAATTTAAAGGTCCGGTCATAAGAATAACATTTTATATTTTATATAACATTTTATATATATAACATTTTATTTCACCCTAGAATCTCATTAAAATGTTGAAATTTTTTTGAATGGGCATAATAATTATATCAATACATATAGAATTATATATGTTTGTTAAAATGTTTTCATCATAAAAAATACAATAAAAAGATCTTTTATTCATCGTGATACTCGCGCTCTTTAATGATGATTTGAAATACTAATGCCTAATAATAAACTTTTAGAACCATTTCTTTATCAAAAACGAATTAAATTTGAAAGTAATATATATATATATGTATATACATAATGAAATAGAGGGCAATTAATATTTTTCTGTAAAGACATTTTTTTTTTTTAATTCGTATCAAAATATGAGCATCTTGAAACATCTGATACCATTTTACGTTGATAGTAAATGTTTTAAATATATATATTTGTTATTTATTTCATTAGAGTTATGAAAATTTACATAAGTATATGAAAATTTCTTGAAAACTATCTAAATAAAAAACTACATATATATATCATTTTTTTGAATGCTCTCTTCTTATTAATTATTATTATTATTATTTTTTAAACTGGATTTTGCATTATTACAGTTTTTAACAATATACTAGTGAGCTTCGCCCGCTAGCGGGTCAGTATTTTCAAATGAATCACTAAAATTAATGAATCACTAACAGTAACTTTTAGTGTTAAGAAAAGAAATTTAAAAAAAAAAAAATCATTTCTGATTGGGTAAAAAGTCGGCCCGGGTCCCCACTGCCTTCGGCAGCGCTGCGGCGTGCGTATTCCTTCCCTGACCCTTCGTCCCCCCCCTCAAAAATAAAAAATTCCGATCGGGTAAAAACTCACACCGGGTCTCCACTGCCTTCGGGAGCGCAGACTCATGCGCGATGCGCGCGCACGTGTGAGGGTATACGTGCGCTGCGCGCACATATTCCTTCTCGAATCAATGTTTTATTCTTAAGAAAAGAAAATTTAAAAAATCATTTCTCATCGGGTACAAAGTCGGACCGGGTCCTCACTGCCTACGGCAGCGCAGACCAGTGCGGGCTGCGCGCGTTTAAGTTAAGAAATACACGCGCTGCGCCCGCGTATTTCTTCCCTGACCCTTCGTGCCCCCTAAAAAAATCATTTCTGATCGTGTAAAAACTCACACCGTGTCCTCACTGCCTTCGACAGCGCAGACCCATACGCGCTGCGCGCGTACGTGTGAAGGTATAAGCGCGCTACGCGCCACACATTCCTTCTCATATCAAATTTTTTTCTTAAGAAAAGAAAATGAAAAAAAAATCATTTCTTATTGGTTAAAAAGTCGGACCGGGTCCCCACTGCCTTCGGTATCGGTGCACGCCTATATCTTTCCAACCCTTTCAGCCCTTCCTAATTAACCTACATATATCAATTTTGAACGGTCTAACTGAATCAGCTGAGATGCAAAAGAAAACCTAATCAGAAGACCTCAAAACGTGCAAATCTGGTTAAAACTTTCGATAATATAAAAGAACTTTAAAATATCTTTCGAATGATGTATCAAAAGTAATTTAATCATAATTAGAAATTGAAATATTGAAATTTTAAAATATTACAGCGCCATCTGGCGGTAGAAATTTCTGTAATCTACTGTTCGATTCCAAAGCTATCTAATGATGTATGATTTATGAAATTATTTTAATTAGTAGCTGAGGTACAAAAGAAAACCAATTCAGGAGACCTCAAAACGTGTAAATGAAGCGAAATCTTGAATCCCAATTTCGATAATATAAAAGTACTTTAAAATATTTTTCGAATGATGTATTAAAAATAATTTAATCATAGTTAGAATTTGAAATACGCATATTAGAATAAAATTTAATTTGCAATAAATTATACATTTTTTATTTATTCTCGAAACCCGATGAAATATGAACCGCAACTTCGTCTTGTGATGTTAAAAGTGTGTAGCATGTTTGAAATAATTTCGAAGAAAATCGTAGCATTTTGAAATTTGCAATTTTTATTTACAGTATAAAATCAGTAAAGCAGGAAGTAAAATCTATTTATTCTTTCGCCCGGCGCCATGGTAACCGAAATTGCGAAATTAATAAAACTCTTGTGATTTGTTGCCACCTTTTTTTCATACTTTACTTAATTTTAAAAAATCTAATTGTCCGATGGATAAGCCGTTTAAACCATCGGATTAAGAAAAAAAAGCCCTTTCCAATGGTATCTTATTTGTAACGATACGACTTATATTTCTAATTTATTTTCCACTTTTTCCGTAAAAAATGTCACTTCTTAAGCATTTTATCATGAATTCTGGGTCATTTTTCGGTGGATATGGGTCGACGTTTTAATTAATATCTCTGCTAATTAGGGTCGCATCGCTTAGGAAATTATCGCGATGTCGAGATGAAGAAATTCTGCGTCTGTCGACACCGGTTTCGAGGCGCTGCGACCATTAGCGCCGGAGCTTTAGCGGTCACAAGGCATTTCTCACAGACAGACAGACAGACAGATGCGCACAGATTTTAATAATATAAGGAGATTCTAAACATTCTTCGATATTATTTTGTGGATTCTTTTTTTTTTTTTTTTAAATATAATTGAATGTTTGAATGCTGAAATTTAATTCAAATTTTTAACATTCAAACATAATAAGAAAAAAAGCTTATTGATGAATACACCACACTTAGATTATATTATTAAACTGTGATAGATAGGATGTGCCGGGTTCGACCTCAGGTCACAGTCATTGACCTACCCGTTAGGAGTTTTCTGTGATTTTCTTCAAAACTAACAAAAATACAGGCGGGGACCCCCCCCCTTACAAAGAGCCCCACGGAGGGCATTACACCTATAGGCCTAAGACCCTAGTGTAATAATCACCCTTAAGCCACACAACCACACAATTTTAAATTGTAATACACTAAAATCGAGGGAAGTAAAGAAAAATTCGTTAGCAGGAAACATTTTTAAAATATTAAAAATTTTGAACTTTATTTAATTTAAATAGTACTAGTAAAATTTTAATATACGTAATATTGTTTCATTGAAATGCCTATGTATGCAGAATCTTTATAATTCTGAGATTATGTAAAAAAGAAAAAAAAAATCTACAATGACTGAAAATGAACTCAGGGCTCCTCAAAACATATAGAAACATTAAAATTTCAAAGTCGGATTTTTGACATGATTACAATATTCTCCTTAAATATGCATGTACGGAAAGTAAAAATTATTATAATGTCCATAATTTTCCTTTTTCATTTGTGTACTATTTTAGAGTTGTTATTCCCAAATAAAGATTTATCACTTTAGTATATGTTGAGAAATTAAAAAAGTTATATAAAACTATGTTAGAAAATACTTTTAATTTTGAAGAAAATCGAACTATGAGAATTTGGTATATCTATACGTTTTAATGTCTCCTGAATTCATTTTTACTTTTCAAGCATATACTATGTAAGGCTGTAAGGTAAATATTGTACCCATTAAAAAAATAATAATCCACTGTGGGTTTTTGGTATATTTACCCGTTTTGTGGTCTCCTGAATTCATTTTTCTGTTTTTATAAAGGTATGTGCATGTGTCTGAGTGAACACAGTAGCATTTAAATACTTTATCTAATTACTATATTTCACTGCATATGTATAATGATTATATATATGTGTGTGTAAAACAGCAATTAAAAAGCAAAATAATAATAATAATAAAATTAAAGGAATTTTTTTATGTGAGTACAAGAAGTAGATATCATTAAATATCAAATGTTTTGCTACTAGGGATAATGTAAATATTTTTTTTCCATCCCGCATTTAACCAAGTATTGGAAAAGATTGCGAATAAATCAGAATGGCTGGATTGACGATCGCAACATGGCTTTGAACCCGGCATCTCCCCTCTACCAGATTAGAGAGCAGAACCTTTCGGCCACAAGTGCAGCAAAAAGATAAGGGGGGGGGTAGGAATTAATTAGCAGGGAGCATAAGAACTTCTTTTCCCAAAACTTTTTAAAATATTTATTTATTTATTTTTGGAATATTTTTCAAGAAATGTCAATATAATAATTACTAATGAGTTTCATTGCATATGTATAATAAAAATATCTAAGACAATTATATAAAAAGAAAAAAAATACATAAAGAAAAATTTTTACTGTGTGTACAAAATGTAGATAGTATTAAAAAAAATAATAAATAAATAAAATAAATAAAAAATATTTCAGATGCTAATGTAATACATACTTAAAATGATTTAGAATATGGATTTGTTTTTTAAAGCACAATTATTAAATATTCCTTACATACAGTTTTCTCTTATCTTAATTATTATTATTTGGCTTATTTCAAACAGATTTTTATGTTTATAATTAGTGACTTTTTTTTTTTTATTTTTTTTTATTTAATATTTTTATTTTGTGCATTATTTTTTTATTTTGTGCATTAAAAGATAGTTTTAATAAAAATAATTCGTTAAATTGTCAAAAAGTTTCTTGCGTAAGTAAGTACATATCCTAACTACGATACGAGACGTGTAACTAGCGCACCAAGCGTAGAGGAGAGTAATTATGCATTGTACGGTGTTTCTATTGTTCAAGTTCGCGTCTGAACAGCCGCTATTCTACTGAATCGCAGGGAGCCATGGTTTAATCGGTCGAGATTCCGCTGGCTAGCTGTTTACCGAGAGTTTAAATATGGCGGAACTGTTTGAATGTTGTTGACTGTTAGTGTTAGTTTATTATTATTTACTTTTTCATTATGTTGGATGTTGTGAGAAAAATTTTGTTTGATGATGGTGACGAAGAAGATCGTTGATTTGTTCCTGTGTCCAGAAACATACATCGGAAAGGAATGACTTTTTTTCTCTCTACGATGAAAAAAATTTTAAATGTCGTTTTCGCCTTTCAAAAATTTGTGTATTAGATATCTTTTCAGAGACTGAGCATAATATTTCATACGAGAGTGATCGGTGAGTTAATTTTTACACTTCTCTTGTAGTATTCTGTAAAAAATAAATTTTTTGTTTGATATTTTGGATCTAAAGTATGCTTGAACGCCTTATGTAATGTAAACAAATGATGTACTGCACATACAATAAAAGCCTCGTAAAAGTAGGTTATATTTTGCTGTTCTGGTTCTTACATAAAATAATTATTTTTTCATATAGTATAACGCATCTTAGTGTTTTTGTCTGAAGATATTTTCTGTCCTAATTTCTCCTCGTATCTAATATTATGCATGTGCTGAGATATCTTGGGAGTCTTTTTCGAAAAGTGAAATTATTTCTACAAACTTCTATACTGCTATAGATTATTTTACTTTCCTAGATAATTGTAGATAATCTCTTTATTACAATAAAAAAAAGCACTCGTCAGTATAAAATTAAGTACATTTGTCTGCAGTATAGTGTGATTTAATTAAGTATTATTGCTGTAGGAAAGTTTTCTTATCTTGAGAATTTGTTTTCAAATCAAGAAATGCTTTATGAATTACCTACTGTTTTATATGTATCTTTTTAGAAATATTTTTTAATTTACAGATTTTCAGTTTAATCTTTTTTTACATTTCAATTTTTATTTTATTGTTAACAACATTTAAACATTCATGTCATAGGAACAAATACTAACTGTTTAGAGTGTTTTCTGATTGAACTATGCTCATTTAATTGTTATTTATTTATTTATTTTTATTATTAACATTGATTTTTGTCTTCAGATTTATATATACTATATATATATATATATATATGATATATTATTTTTTTAAGTATAATTATTTACACTATAACCATCATTCGGTATATCAGCTTATTCATTTAACATATGAAACATTTAAAAAAAAGTAACAGTATAATTTATGTATTATAAAATTTGAAAAGTAAATTTTCATATCAGCTATTATTAACCAGGGTTGGTTTTTTGACGTCAAAAACCAGTTTTTGACGTGACATGTGTTAAAAACTGGTTTAAACTGTCAAAAACTGTTTTAAACCGTCAAAAACTGTCGAAAACCATGTGTGAAAAATCTAAACTATAATGTTAAATGATTTTATACATATTTTTAAGTTACAATGTACTAAGTGCATAAATTATCATTCATTATTTGTATATATATATATATAATATTTTTCTGGAAAAAAAAAAAAAAAAAAAAAATGTTAGGAAACATATCAATGCATCATCATAAGGAAAGAGTGAACATTATATAAATATTTTTTATAAATTGTCTTAAAGCTATAAAATTTGCGTATATAGGTGGTAAATTATAATAATACAATTATATATATTAAAAATTATTTAAAACTAATTGAGTTTAAAAAAAAAATCAAAATTAAACATTGTTTAAAATTTTTTAATATTTCCTGCTAATTATTATTATTAATTTTTCCTCTTTGCTTTAGCATCATTATGGTTTAAAAAAATATATTAAATATATTATTAGGTTATTACTTTGTGAATTCAACGGTAGGTTAATTTTTAAAATTATGTTAAGTGCTGAAATTTCAATGAAAATTTTAGCTTTCAAACATAATATTTAAAAAACAAAAAGTAATGCTGACTCTAGAATAAAAGAGCCCACAGGGGGAATTCAATAAAAAGGGCAAACTATTTTCAAAAAGGGTATATTATTTGCATAATTTGCAGTCTTCTATGTTGTGATTTTTGCATGTGACAAAAGTAAATTACTAATTTATTTTACAGATTTATACATCAACCATGAAAGTTCATTTCAGAAAATTTTGGAGTGAAAGGCTGATTTTTTATGTACTAACTATGTGAAAAATACCAGAGCCGAACCCAGGCACTCCAAAATTTTCTGAAATGAAATTTCATGGTTGATGTATAAATTTGTAAAATAAATTAAAATTTCGTGGTGTATTGGAGTTGTGCCGTGAATATTAATGTCACTTGATATAGCTGTGTTTACAGACTCGGTGACTTTGCCAACGAACGTTATGTGAGAAATGCCTAGCTGGTAATCAGCCAGGGTAGCTCAATGGTTTGAGCATCCGCACGTAAAGCGGAAGGCCTGGGTTCGATTTCCGGCTCTGGTATTTTTCACATAGTTAGTACATAAAAAATCAGCCTTTCACTCCAAAATTTTCTGAAGTAAATTACTAATTTTGCATGCATATATGTAGGCTATATGCATTTGTTCTTCCAGGAATGCTTTAAAACTATTGCTAGAAGGTTACATATCAGGAAGAAAAGTATTTAAAGGCTTCTAACATTTTTAAAATATTAGAAAGATCACTTGGTACTAATATGTTTTTAAATGGGCCGCCGGGTGCTAAAAATGGTGGGAAAAGGTCACATATCAGGAAGAAAAGTATTTAAAGGTTTCTAACATTTAAAATACTAGAAAGATCACTTGGTACTAATATGTTTTTAAAAAGACCACTGGGTGCTAAAAATGGTGGGAAAAGGGCCACTGGGTGCTAAAATGTGTTTGAAAGAGATGCCAGGTGCAGCACCCAGCCAAATTAGCCTAGAGTTAGCACTAAAAAATCTGGCGTGACTTCACTCGAAATTTTAATGTATTTAATATTATATTTCAATGCATATAAATGCAGATATTCATACCTTTAAGGCAGTAATTTATGAAAGAGATCTGTCCACCATCCCTTTCATTAAAAATAATTAATTAAAAATTGCATTATGTAATTCATATTAAAATTTAGTTCAACTAGTCATGCAATACAATGCCTCAAATTTTTAATCATGCAACATTATAACTCAAAATGAAAGAAAATGATGCAATATTTAATAGCACAATAATTTCATTCATTCGAGTAAAATACTTATGTCACCTTTTAATTATCAATCAGCATATACTTAGTAGAGCTTATTTTTTTAAAATCAAGACTGTAAAATTTTTATAACTGAAAATGCAATAAGTAGTTTACCTTAGAAAATACAAATTCTTATATTCGATTTTTTTTTTTTTTTTTGTAAAGATCTAAATATAATTTTTGTGTACTTAAATAGAAATCATTAGCATTCATAGGAAACAGATAATACATTTTTAAGAATTATTTTTAACCATGAGAGACATATAAATTAAACACTCTTTTGTAAAATTACAATTTTTTATTTCTCTAAATATGACTACTTCATTGTTAAAATATACCAAGAAGTGTAAAATGTGAGGTTTTTGACATGAGTTTTTGACACAGGGTTTTTGACATAACAGTTTAAACTGTGGTTTAAACCGTCAAAAACTGTCATGCGTCAAAAACTTGCCAACCCTGTAATTAACATACTAGTATCCTATCTTATTTGCTTAAGGCAAAGTTTTGAAATTCATTTAGAGCATGAGTAGTAAGCCCCCCCGTTTAGCCGACGGAAGTGACGTCATAGGAGGGGGGAAGGAGGGGGAGGAAACTGGAAATGACGTAACGGTTGGTTGCTTGATCGTGAAAGATGACGGGGTAGAGTTTCTTTTTACCCGATGGCAACCTGGACTTCTTGTCAAGACATGTGACGGAGGGGTGAGTTTTCTTAAAGAGACAACACAGAATCCTGTCAAAACATGAGAGAGAATGACGTCATCAACTGGAAAGAGGACAATGTAGTATATTTTTAATCAGTAATTAATTTTTAATGAGTAGTTCATTAATCAATTTTAATAAGTAAATTTTATTATTAGATTGACTATTAATTAATTATTTTATAGACTATTTTAATTCGCCAGATTTTTTACAAAACGAAATTACCTTCCAGTGGAATCGAACCTACCATCTATAGCATGCGAGACCAACGCGCTACCGACTGAGCTACGGAGACGTTACCTTGAGCTTTCTTCTTTATGTTTTCACCTCTTACGAGATAAGGGTGGGAAGAAGTTTTCCCCACATGGCTTTTAACTTCAAAGTATAGTCCAAGGAGATTGATAAATGACGTGATTTTCTCAAAATATTCATACGATATTGGTGATTTGTTCATTTTTGTGAACATTTTTTTAAACAACTAGAAAATATTGTTCGAGATATTTCTTTCTTGAAAAAATATTAAAACAATCCCATTTTCTTAAAATTTTATTTACATTATTAATAATATGATCAGATTTTATTTTTTAAACATGCAAAAAAAGATTTTGCACATGTTCCTTATTTATTTTATGTTTTTATAAATTGCAAAACACATATATAAATATTATTTATTTATTTATTTTATTTTATATTATTTTATTTATTATTTTATTTTATTTATCTATTTTATTTCATTTTATTTTATTTTTATTTATTTATTTATTTTTCTTTTTGAGAAAAAAATTGAATTCTTTTTCTGGAAAATTTATAAAAACAATTAAAAAAACTTATGTTTTAGTTATTTCTTTTCTAAAAAATTTAAAACAATTTTATTTTTTTACACTTTACTTACAATAGTAAAAATACTATCATATTTAATTTTAAAACATGCGAAATTTTTTTAACAGTTATTCATTTTTTATTTTTAAGTTTAAAATTTTTTAATAATTAAAAAAAAAAAAATTTTTTTTTTTTTTTTATTAATTCTGTATTTTTTTTTTTTCTGAAATTTTTAAACTTTTTTTTATTTTTATTAATGTAACTGTTTTTAGATTTAATAAAATATTTTTTAAACATATCTCTTCTTTTGTTTGAGTTTGTAAATTTTATATTTTTTTTTGTGAATTTTTTTATCTTGTAATTTATTTATTTATTTTTTTTTCCTTTTTATTCTTATTACTAATTTTTAAGTTAAAAAAAATATTTAATAAAAAAAAAATTATCTTTCTTTTTTTATTTTATAAATTCTTTTATTTTCTTTTAGTGAAAAAATATAACAAAAATTACTTATTATTACTATTTAATGAAACTTAATTGTATTACTATAATTATTATTATCATTATTTAGCAATATAATGAGATTTTTTATGCAATGTTCTTTTTCAGTTTAAAAAAATTATATTTTATCTTGTGGAAAACTTTTTAGTCATTTATTTATTTCTTTAATGTAACTGTATTTTCTTACTCGCAAATTTTCAAAAGAGTTATTATCATTTATTAATTTGGATTAAGTAAGGAATCTGTTTAATACTGTCATATTTTAAAAGATATTTTAAAGAAAAAATGTTGAATGTTCTATTTTAAGGAAATAAAATTTAACTTATGCATTCTGCTAGATTTGCTCAGGGAAAAATTACATTGAGTGTCTAAAATTATAATTGTAGTCCAATCTAAAACAGAATTCCACTCGGCATGTGTTGAACTAAGGGATTTCTTTATTACTATTATTATTAAATAAATTGTTTTGGTATTACTATATACCCATTATGATACTTTTTTTATCACACCACAATATAATTCATCATATTCACAAAACTTTCCATTATTTTCATATTACTTCTTAAATATATAAATCTACTGAAACAGACACCGAATCTTCAGTAAGTTAATTAGTTTTTAAAATAGTTTATCTCTTTTTGGGAAAAAATGTATGACATCTTGTATTATTTACACATAACTACATCAATATTCGAAAATAATAATTTGCGAAATTTTCTTGTACATAACAGTTTTTCATAATTCTGATAGAAATTTATAAAAATGAATTACCTTACAATGACCACCTATATCACTAAAGTCTTCAAAATACAAATCTTCATTCATACACATGAAATATTTTCATTATCTTATCACCTTGTTGACAATTCGAGTTCATGCTATCCTTTTTATTCAAAAGCATGTTGACAAATTAAGCCATGACACTTACCTATGTTTGCATAAAGTTACAATTTAAATGTCCCATAGTTTTTACAATTATTTTTTAATAGCTAAAATAATAATAAAAGTGTTTGAAATTATTAGCTTTATAATTATACATTTTTAAAAATAACGAAGTTTTATTATCATTTATAAAGTGGAAATATATTGTGTTAACTTTCTTATACGATAAATAGTTTAAAAATAAATATTTACATAGTTTTTATATTTACGATAGTTTTATATACAATGATTCATTAAAAAAATATATAAGTTATAACTGATACCTTTTTATTAGAGCAAGAATCTAACTAAATAACATTTATCTAATTTTTAAGCGATCAATAATAAAAAAGTGGCAGTACATTTTTTAAACAAACAGAACATTATATATGCATTCTTTAACTTATTAACTTAGACAACACATTCTGTTTATATTTGTACACATACATCATCTCATTTTGGATTTTAACTTAAATACATAATGTTTATCACTGTGGTTTACAAAAGAAAAGAAATTCTACACATAAAAGTTCTAATTTATAAATATTTACTAATTAAAATAAATATATCTTACAATGAAAATCATCTTTCATAATGTTCATTAAAAAATTAATAAAAATTCGCAAAATTTTCTAAAAATAATTTTTTTCACATATACAAATAACAAATATTTTACTATGTTATTATCTGTTTTGACAATTTTTATGTCTGAGTGATATTATTTTAGCATAAAGGAATTTATATCAGATATGAGATTTGTTGGAACTTTCAACATTTTTTGATAAATTTTCAGATATTTTGTTGTAGTAAAATTTATTTTATTTCTCATGCAAGCTGTCAGAAAACGCGATGCAATTTTTTATTTAATTTTTCTTATTACTTTTTCCTGTATCTGAACATTCTACTTTCAAATAATTTCTAAGTTTATATATTGAAAATATGGTACCTTGCATACGTTTCATTTCACTTTGGGGGAAAATCATCGAGTTTATTGAGAATATTAGAAAAATCGCACTATTTTTAAAATTTATGCACGGGTTACGAAATTTTTACTCATTTCTTAATATCCGTTATATTCCATTTAGTATGTTTTATGGAAGATCATAATAGCACACTTACAATAGAAAAAATAGATATAGAGCACAAGAACTTTAATGACTTAAAAAAACCGCTTGCCACGAATCTTTTTTTCTTTTCACTTGAATTACATTTTAATTTTTAAAAAGTTTCTTTTAAAATAATTTTCTAATAATCTTAACATGAATTAAACACAATCGATTATTAATTTTTCCGGCAAATTAAATATTTTGAACAAAGTTGAGTTTTATGAAAGTTTTGGCGTAACACCAAATGAAATTTCGAAATACTGTTTTTATAAAAAAATACGCTAGATTACTAATAAAATCATCCAACCTATACAAAAAAAAACGCTATGAATTTTTATTTGTATACCCTTTCTATGTTTTCTTTCGGTTTATGCATAAATATCATTCTTGAACGGAAAGCGAAATTTATGAAATTTACCTCAATTTTTAACACGGACAAAAATTATGATTTCATTAATAAATTAATAAAATCATTGTTTGTTGTCTGTTTAAATTGGATCAAATTTCATAAGTTTCACCTTCCGTTCAAAAACGATATTTATACACATGTCGTAAAACATAGAAAGAGTATACAAATAAAAATTTTCACTTTCCGTGTGCAAAAAGGGGACATAAAAACACAGATATATATTTTCTTAGATAACGTATTACTTCTCTGAAAATGTTTTAAAAATGTCTAGCTAAAAATTTATGTCTACTGGCACTTAATTATTAATTTGGTCGAAATATTTTATCAGAAATAACACTGAATTTTAGTTTCATATACATCTATGAATAATAGTATTTAATTCTTTTAGCTATGCGTAAGATTGATTTACAATTTCTGAGTGCAAAATATTTAAAATGAATACGTATAATGTTAAAATACTAACTAAAGATTAAAAAAAAAAAATCGTACCAAATTACAATGTTTTTCTGGAAATCTTCCTGATGAATACAACGTAATTAATATTTATATAAACAAAATAATTATAAAATTGCTTCACAGGTAATTATTTACAACACCATTTGAATTCTAAAAGAAAGTTTTTCCTGTTGTTTCAAGCAAAATTAAATTAATCATTGTTAGATATTTTTTAATCTTCAAAAAGATATCATATTTTTGATAAGGAATTTTTAAATAATGCAAAAACTTTTGTTAGTTTTGTTTATATAAAAATATTTGATAATTCTCTCAAAGTTGATTTATTTTATAAAGTTGTTTTCATTCATATAATGCAGTTCACTTTTAGTTTAAAATGATAAAAAACTTTTTTCTATTACCCTCATTATCGTAAGAGTATTTGTTTTATAATAAATAAATTTTAACATAACGTTCAATGGTAAAAAGTGAAAGACACTTATCGAAAGATCGATTGGTAAATTGGTTAAATTCAAAATCTCAAATTAACAAAACGTCTTGTTAAAAGAAATTTTAGAGAACACTTTGTAAGTTTAATTTTGAGTAAAAGCTATGTTAGCAGTAAAAATGTATTGGAAAACTGCTGTTGAATAAATAAAAAATAATAAAATAAATAAATAAAAATTTTAATAAAATGTTATGAAATAAATAAATATTTGGATGTGACTTTAAATATATTCGTTTTTTGTAGAATATTTTGCTTAGGATAGAGGAAATGGATTTTTTTACTTTTATGAATAAAGTTTTAGGATAAATAAAACATTTTTTTTTTTTTTTTTTAATTTCTTGCGAAAAGTAAGTAAATATTTTATTTTATTTTTTAAATAAAATTAGAAAAATATATTATTTGATTTTAAAAAAATATATCTTGAATTTTAAAATTACATTTGTATTTAAGTACTTATGAAAAGTACTATTTTCTGTTCACTTATTTAAATCCTTTGTTAATATTTATCCATGCAAAGAATTGTTTTTATCTCAAATAAAAATGTTAGTTTATTGTGATCGTGACTGATTAGGAATGTAATAAAACCTTATCTCTCAAACGTACTAATTTATAATATTTTATTAAAAAAAAAAAAAAAAAAAAAAAAAAAAAGACATGCATTTAAGCAATTAAAACAAAAAATTTACTAAGTGCTGTACTTCTAAAATACTACCTCTGTTTACTTGAAGTTGTAATTATTAGTTATCTTAGCTGTATTGTATGAAAGACTTTTTATTTACTGATAGTGATGGTAACTTGTGTAAAGCATTCATTCAATTGAAAGATAAATTATCCATTCACTTAATGGATTTCCAATCATTAAAATGCAGAGTCATAGGATAAAGAAAAAAATTGGGGTATGAGTATTTATAATTCTATTTGAATTATTATTAATTTTAATAGATGAATGGAGATGCGACTCTTTAAACTTATTAGAAATATCATATTGGAAGTTTAAACATTTAAAAATAACTTTAGTTATTTCAATGATGAAAGTCATACACTTACGCACGATATCATATATAGATTTTTAAAATGCAAAATTATAAAAACTGCTTTGTAAATAATAATTATTTATGCGACATTTTAATGGAAAAATTTCCTTTATTAGATTACTATTTGTAAATTTATCTTTTGACAAAAAGGCTTTGTGAAAAATTATATTTTAGTTTATGTTAATATTCTTTAGAAAAAATATCCTGTCTATAAATGATAGATATATTCCCTTTGCATTTATAATAATGTGTAGTAAATAAATGCGATTGAATGTACTTTTTAAAAAACATATTTAAAAATTTAAGGTAATATACATTTATCGATCGTTAAAGAGCCAATTATAAGACACATTAAAATATTATGCTTCTGGTCATCATTCGAGCATATAATTTATGAAATATTTTTTTTTCTGAAAAAAAAATAATAATAATATCTTCCATATTTAATAATATAACTAATAATAATAATAATAATAAAATTGCCTAAAGCCATAGTTCAAGTTTTATTTTCATTACAAACTAAGTTATATAAACACAATTTACAATAAATTAATTTTCATATTATTCACAATTTGAAAAATTCATAGCGTTTTTTTTTTTTTTTTTGTGTAGGTTGGATGATTTTATTAGTAATCTAGCGTATTTTTTTTTATAATAACAGTATTTCGAAATTTCATTTGGTGTTACGCCAAAACTTTCATAAAAGTCAACTTTGTTCAAAATATTTAATTTGCCGGAAAAATTAATAATCGATTGTGTTTAATTCATGTTAAGATTATTAGAAAATTATTTTAAAAGAAACTTTTAAAAAATTAAAATGTAATTCAAGTGAAAAGAAAAAAAGATTCGTGGCAAGCGGTTTTTTTAAGTCATTAAAGTTCTTGTGCTCTATATCTATTTTTTCTATTGTAAGTGTGCTATTATGATCTTCCATAAAACATACTAAATGGAATATAACGGATATTAAGAAATGAGTAAAAATTTCGCAACCCGTGCATAAATTTTAAAAATAGTGCGATTTTTCTAATATTCTCAATAAACTCGATGATTTTCCCCAAAAGTGAAATGAAACGTATGCAAGGTACCATATTTTCAATATATAAATTTAGAAATTATTTGAAAGTAGAATGTTCAGATACAGGAAAAAGTAAGAAGAAAAATTAAATAAAAAATTGCATCGCGTTTTCTGACAGCTTGCATGAGAAATAAAATAAATTTTACTACAACAAAATATCTGAAAAATTATCAAAAAATGTTGAAAGTTCCAACAAATCTCATATCTGATATAAATTCCTTTATGCTAAAATAATATCACTCAGACATAAAAATTGTCAAAACAGATAATAACATAGTAAAATATTTGTTATTTGTATATGCGAAAAAAATTATTTTTAGAAAATTTTGCGAATTTTTATTAATTTTTTAATGAACATTATGAAAGATGATTTTCATTATAAGATATATTTATTTTAATTAGTAAATATTTATAAATTAGAACTTTTATGTGTAGAATTTCTTTTCTTTTGTAAACCACAGTGATAAACATTATTTATTTAAGTTAAAATCCAAAATGAGATGATGTATGTGTACAAATATAAACAGAATGTGTTGTCTAAGTTAATAAGTTAAAGAATGCATATATAATGTTCTGTTTGTTTAAAAAATGTACTGCCACTTTTTTATTATTGATCGCTTAAAAATTAGATAAATGTTATTTAGTTAGATTCTTGCTCTAATAAAAAGGTATCAGTTATAACTTATATATTTTTTTAATGAATCATTGTATATAAAACTATCGTAAATATAAAAACTATGTAAATATTTATTTTTAAACTATTTATCGTATAAGAAAGTTAACACAATATATTTCCAGTTTATAAATGGTACTAAAACTTCGTTATTTTAAAAAAATGTATAATTATAAAGCTAATAATTTCAAACACTTTTATTATTATTTTAGATATTAAAAAATAATTGTAAAAACTATGGGACATTTAAATTGTAACTTTATGCAAACATAGGTAAGTGTCATGGCTTAAATTGTCAACATGCTTTTGAATAAAAGGGATAGCATGAACTCGAAATGTCAACAAGGTGATAAGATAATGAAAATATTTCATGTGTATGAATGAAGATTTGTGTTTTGAAGACTTTAGTGATATAGGTGGTCATTGTAAGGTAATTCATTTTTATAAATTTCTATCAGAATTATGAAAAACTGTTATGTACAAGAAAATTTCGCAAATTATTATTTTCGAATATTGATGTAGTTATGTGTAAATAATACAAGATGTCATACATTTTTTCCCAAAAAGAGATAAACTATTTTTAAAACTAATTAACTTATTGAAGATTCGGTGTCTGTTTCAGTAGATTTATATATTTAAGAAGTAATATGAAAATAATGGAAAGTTTTGTGAATATGATGAATTATATTGTGGTGTGATGAAAAAAGTATCATAATGGGTATATAGTAATACCAAAACAATTTATTTAATAATAATAGTAATAAAGAAATCCCTTAGTTCAACACATGCCGAGTGGAATTCTGTTTTAGATTGGACTACAATTATAATTTTAGACACTCAATGTAATTTTTCCCTGAGCAAATCTAGCAGAATGCATAAGTTAAATTTTATTTCCTTAAAATAGAACATTCAACAATTTTTCTTTAAAATATCTTTTAAAATATGACAGTATTAAACAGATTCCTTACTTAATCCAAATTATTAAATGATAATAACTCTTTTGAAAATTTTCGAGTAAGAAAATACAGTTACATTAAAGAAATAAATAAATGACTAAAAAGTTTTTCACAAGATAAAATATAATTTTTTTAAACTGAAAAAGAACATTGCATAAATTTTTAAAATAAAAAAAGAAAGATAATTTTTTTTTATTAACTATTTTTTTAAAACTTAAAAATTAGTAATAAGAATAAAAAGAAAAAAAAAAAAAAAAAGCAAGAGTGTGATGTAAGTTACATGTTCGCAAGTTAAAAAAATTCACAAAAAGAAAATATAAAATTCACAATCTCAAACAAAAGAAGAGATATGTTTAAAAAATATTTTATTAAATCTAAAAACAGTTACATTAATAAAATTAAAAATAACAAGTTTAAAAAAAGTCAGAAAAAGAAAATATAGAATTAACAAACTGAAAAAAGAAGAGAAATATTTTGTAAAAAATATTTCATTAAACCTAAAAACAGTTACATTAATAAAAATCAAAAAATTTAAAAAATTTCAGAAAAAAAAAAAAAAAGTACAGAATTAAAAAAAAAAAAAAAAAAAAAAAAAAAAAAAAAAAAAGAATTTTTAATTTTATTATTATTATTATTATTATTAAACTTAAAAATAAAAAATGAATAACTGTTAAAAAATTTTCGCATGTTTTAAAATTAAATATGATAGTATTTTTACTATTGTAAGTAAAGTGTAAGAAAATAAAATTGTTTTAAATTTTTTAGAAAAGAAATAACTAAAACATAAGTTTTTTTAATTGTTTTTATATATTTTCCAGAAAAAGAATTCAATTTTTTTCTCAAAAAGAAAAATAAATAAATAAATAAAAATAAAATAAAATAAAATAAAATAGATAAATAAAATAAAATAATAAATAAAATAAAATAAAATAAAATAAATAAATAAATAAATAATATTTATATATATGTTTTGCAATTTATAAAAACATAAAATAAATAAGGAACATGTGCAAAATCTTTTTTTTGCATGTTTAAAAAATAAAATCTGATCGTATTATTAATAATGTAAATAAAATTTTAAGAAAATACTATACTTTGAAGTTAAAAGCCATGTGGGGAAAACTTCTTCCCACCCTTATCTCGTAAGAGGTGAAAACATAAAGAAGAAAGCTCAAGGTAACGTCTCCGTAGCTCAGTCGGTAGCGCGTTGGTCTCGCATGCTATAGATGGTAGGTTCGATTCCACTGGAAGGTAATTTCGTTTAGTAAAAAATCTGGCGAATTAAAATAGTCTATAAAATAATTAATTAATAGTCAATCTAATAATAAAATTTACTTATTAAAATTGATTAATGAACTACTCATTAAAAATTAATTACTGATTAAAAATATACTACATTGTCCTCTTTCCAGTTGATGACGTCATTCTCTCTCATGTTCTGACAGGATTCTGTGTTGTCTCTTTAAGAAAACTCACCCCTCCGTCACATGTCTTGACAAGAAGTCCAGGTTGCCATCGGGTAAAAAGAAACTCTACCCCCCGTCATCTTTCACGATCAAGCAACCAACCGTTACGTCACTTCCGGTTTCCTCCCCCTCCTTCCCCCCTCCTATGACGTCACTTCCGTCGGCTAAACGGGGGGGCTTACTACTAGCATGTTACAAAATTAAATGATTCCGCGTATGTTTAACGCTGACCTTCGATAATATTTTTGAAGATGATGCCCTGTTCGATGATTCTGATTACAGTCTCTTGGTACCCAAGTAGCACAGGAACGTTCTGTGAACGTCTAATAACGGTTTCAATAGTTCAAACACCGTGTTTCGTGTCAAAAGAACGTTCTAAAACACGTTCAGAAATAGTATTATTTAGAACGTTCTGAAAATGTTTGATTTGTACCATCTATAAAACGTACAATTCTAGTTCTATATAGAACGTTCAAGTGTGACACCGTCATAACACGTTCTGTAACAGTGTAATTATAACGAATATGACAAAATGACTTTTTAGTACTATTGGTTGGGAAACTAGGTTAACCTATAAAATTTTTGACTTCAGCTTTTGATTTTTTTACACGTTTTGTGGCGTGAGGAATCCGGAAGTCAAAAGGTTGGTATGGTATCTGTTAATGTGTATCGGCACCTATTAGTGTGATAGCCCGTTAGTTCATGTACACGATATCTCAAGAACAAATGATTGCAGAGAGATCGGACCAGTTTTAAAATATCACTTATGATATTGATAAGAATCTTATTGAGAGATTTGCAACATTCTAATTTAAAAACTTCGTAAGTTATTCGAAATTTATAATTTTTAGCATGATAGAGAATAGAGCATTTTTTACATTTTCAGTTTAACGTTTTGTTAGCACGTCAGTAAAGAATGCTTCCCAATAATCAGTAGCGGTGAGGTGAAAAAAAATTACAAAATTTTAAACTCATGGAAAAATTTTGTGGATTTTGTATTTCAGGAATCAATGTATGGAATTCGACCAAACTTGTTACAATATTAGATCTTGCCCTAAATTGGAGTTTATTTGAATTTCATTTGGGATATATCGCCCGATAGATTACGGTGCTATGCAATGAAACCCTCCATTTATGGGACGGCTATATCTCAGCTTCTATAGTGTACAAATGTATTAAACATGATATATTGGCATATATCATCATAACCTCTGCTAATACAATTTGGATGTATACATTGTCCAACAGGTGGCGTTGCTAATCTGCAATTTAATCATTTTAACGGAAAGGCAATATTTTAACTCTTGTGATTTAACAATAAATTTTGTGATACACTGAAGTTATAAGTGAAATCGATTTTATGTAAAGCTTTACTGGTCCATTTTGGATGCACATCGGCCAACAGGTGGCGTGGCTATGTTGCAATTTAATCTCATAACAGAAACGAAAAATCTCAACTTCTGTGATTTATAAATATTGTAAATTTGGTAAGTGAAATTAATATTACGTAAAACTCTACAGATTGCCTTTGGGTGCATATCGGACGACAGGTGGCACTGCCACGTTCCAATATTTTCCATTCACAGAAAGGCTATCTATCAGCTTCTGTAATATATATACTCACCAAACCTTCTGCGTGACATACATTTGATATATAATATTGATTCAATTTGGCTGTATAACGAGTAATAGTCAAGCAGTTTTTTTTTTATTATTATCATTCATAGGACATTGTTTTTTCCCCTAGGAATAAGTATGCATCATCCCTGGGGGATGGGGGAAGGGTGGATAAAAATTTTCACTATAATTATCTTTCAAAAGAATTCGATATCACCTTTAAAACGAATAATTGAAACATCGTTTTCTGATGATTTAAAACAGATTTACCGTTTTTTTTTTTTTTCATTTGTAATAATAATAATAATAAACCCTTAGAAAAATACATTTTCTAAGATCTTCTATACAGCATAAAAATGATTGTCTTCTGTCATGAAAATCTATGCATTCCCCAGACCCAAAGTTTAGATACAAAAAGCTAATCACGGATGTTATTGAATAAGTAATATAGTGCTTTACGCGAGTTTCAAAGAAAATCACGGGAAAACTCCGAAAACCTAAGTCGACGAGCGTGACCAGGAATCGAAGCCAACACTTCCCGTCTGTAAGGTTCGAGAGTAGAACCTCGCGGTCTCTAATACTCATCGGGAAGTTACAGAATGAGTTTTTTTCTTCTTTTCTTTAAGCATAATTTTAAACTTTTATTATATTTTATTTATGATTCTATTTAAGTTTAAATGTTACTGATAAATTATCAATATTGATAATGTTGTTAAATCGTTACTCTGTTTGATTGTTCTTATTTTATTTTATTTATTTTCACTGAATATTTTATTCAATACTAAAATATACACTAAAACAAAATATGCTTTTCCGTTTAATTCGAGATTTTAAAATGGAAAAATAAAGTGATCTCATAAGTTTTTCAAATACTTTATAAAAATTTAAATAATTGTTTAACTCAGCTCCATTTTTCCTTAAAATATTGACCATATGTTTTCTACAGCTATAAATGCTTAATAAATTTATGTTTCAAACGTTGAACTTTGAAACATGATTATTCCGGATGTAAGAAGGGAAGAGCAGATGAAACTGACATCTGTGGATTGCATTTATTTAATTCTCGCTGACCGTGCAAATTCAAAGGTCTTGGGAATGTCGTGCCGTTATGTGAAGCGGTAATTTTAAAACGTGTAATGTAATCTGTTTTGTTCAGTTTTCGCGTTATAATGACTTGGATAAGCTTTAGAAAAGGTAAAAATGTAATATTTTTAACCTGTAATATTCTCTATTTTCTATTTATTAAAGTCTTATTTTAATATCAATTAAACAATCATTTTCATATCTGCGTAAGTTCTTAAGCCTAACATTTGATACTTGTAAGTAGCATTGTATCGCAGAAAAAACTGCTCCTGTTACAGAAAACCGCTTAGAAATTATGGATTCATTTTATTAATTCAGTCTTCTGAGATGGAAATTGTTAAAATGACTATTTTTGGTTATTATGCTTCTGAATGAAGTATGAAGAAGTCATAAAAATTTTACAAGATAAGTGCTAATTTTAAGTGAATGCCCTTCCGACTGGTCATTGTGTATTTTAAAATGCTCGTTGGAAGGGTATTTTCTATTGGTACAATTGGTCTCAAACGTCCTCCAATAAGAAAATGTATTTAAAAAAAAAAATGTAAGAATTCATTATATGACATGTTTAAATTTAAAAAATCAATTTAATAAAAATCACAAAAACTGATAATTTTTATACAATTATCATGACACTAATAGTGTAAGTTGAGTTCTAACCTAAAAAATATAACACAAAAAGTTTCACTTTTGTGCACCCAAAATTGTCTGAGATAGTTAGTTTCAAAATTTAGGATTATTTCGCATTTTCTCGGGCTTTATTAAAAAGTCAATGAAAAATTCTTTAATAAACCCAGGGAAAATGCAAACAAAGTCCAATTAGGATTTTTAAACCGATCCCTTATTGAAGGCCGAAATATGTTAGAAAATCCAAACTTTAAATATCATGTTCCATTTTGGGAGAATAGAAATGAAACTGTTTGTTAGGATGAGTGTCAGTTTTCTAAATATGATTATAGGGATCTGGGACTATGTAAAAATTTAGTTTTTGCAATTTTGAAAAAATAGATATTTTAAATTTAAACATGTTATACCACAAATGCTCATATTCTTTAAAACATTTTGTAACTGAAACTATATATTTGCGACCAATAGTTGCGGAGATAAAGGTATTCTCGTCACAATGCTTTGCACCCTGTATTTAAAAAAAAAAAAAAAAACATATATATATATATATATATATATATATATATGTATGTATAAACGAATTTTTAATCTTAGTTAAAGCCAAGCAACAGATATAAGATCCCTGAAACCACATAGGTCAATGAGAAGAAAATTACAACAAATTTAAATAACCTGGGAAGACTGATTGTGATTTATTGAAACATTTATATTTTATTTATTGATTTTTATTTTATTTAACTTCAGTCTAATCTTAAATTTATTCCTATATTGTTAGTTGCAATTTTAATAATTTTGCCGGTGCGTAAAAACCACATGAAACTCAAATCAAAAGATACAAACAAGCAACGAGGAAATAAAAAATTAAGACAGCATTTTAAACATTTTTTGTAGGAAAAGCTTAGAATGGTAGAAAAAAAAAAAAAAAAAAAAAAAAAAACTCGTCAAGGGTGACCCTTTTCGTCGTTGAGCACCAATGTACGATTTCGTTCGTTAGCAGCTATAATAGCAAATTGCTAGCGGGCACCCTATCGTACAAGAAATTAATTGAAGTTAGAAATGAAGAATAAATTGGAATAAATTATTTACTTCAAGAAATCAGAGAATCAAACAGAAAACAACCATGAAAAACAAACATTAGGATGACGCATTCGGAATCACAAGGATTAAAACAAGCAAAATAAATCAAGAGTTTAGTTGTATATAGCAGATGAAGAATAATGATACAACACAGCAACAGGGATATAAATTACTTTTTTTTAAATTCAAATGTTGTTTGAGAAATTTTAACATACTTACTATTCCTTTAATTTCAACGTATATGCATGAAAAATTCCATATTTTATGACTGTAATTCCCAAAAAGTGTCATAACGTGCCTATATCCCTTTAAAAAATTCCTTAAATTTTTGCATTTTTAAAAAATTTCTTTTTTCCCCTAATCTGAAGATAATGGCGTTATAGTATTAATTAAGAAACTTTGAATAAACACCATAAAATGCAAGAACTCGCAACTGCTACAAACAAAGCACGGCTGCTACAAACAAAGCAGCAACGCATTCCACACACTCAACGTGCTTGTTTGCAGCTCTCGTGCCTACAATGTTCGCCTGATGAAGGGTTGTGTCTTCTTTTGACCCGAAACAGTTGGTGCGAGTTCTCGCATTTTATGGTGTTTATTCAAAGTTTTGTAATTAATACTATAACTTCATTATCTACAGATTAGGGAAAAAAAAAGAAATTTTTAAAAAATGCAAAAATTTAAGAAATTTTTTAAGGTATAAAGAGACGTTATGACACTTTTTGGGGAAAGCTGTCATAGAATATAGAATTTTTTATGCATATACGTTGAAATTAAAAGAATAGTAAGTATGTTAAAATTTCTCGAACATTATTTGAATTGAAAAAAAAAAGTAATTCATATCCCTGTTCATGTGTTGTATCATTATTCGTCATCAGCTATGTAATTTTTACTTCTAAACGCTCGTACTGAGGGGATTTTTTTATAATGACGTCACATTTTTTTTTTTTTTTTTTTTTTTTTTTTTAACTACACTATTTTAGAACGTTTACAGTACGTTTTCTGGAACGTTCTGAAAATGTGTATAACGTTTTAAAAACGTTCTAAAAACGTTTAGAACGTTCTGAGACCGTATACAAAGAACGTTCTCAGAACGCTTCTATAACACCGATGGTGATAGTTACACGTTCATTGAACGTTCTCTGAACCGTACTATTGTACGTCTTCAAGATGGACAGATAGACGTCTATAACACGTTCAAAGTGAACGTTCTTAGAACGTGTTTGCAGAACAATTTTTGAACGTTCAGAGAACGTTTCGGTGCTGCTTGGGTAATGATTTCTTTACTCACAGCTCCTGAGAAATTTCAAAATTACTTTTGGTCAAAAACAAACAGGACGTTAAAATTTTATTTTGATAAATATTAAACTAAAACTAAAAAGCTTTAAAAATTGCCTCAATATAAATTTTTTTTGGTTGGAAATATAAAACAAATAAGGATATTATTATCATATTGATGCTTTTTAAAACTGATAAAAGCATTATAGATATTAAAAAAAAAAAAAAAAAAAAAAAAAAAAACTGCCATTTGGTGCAGTAAAGTTTATTACATGGTAAAACTTGATAATTTTTAATTCAAGATTGATACTGAATGCAGTGTGTCTTTTTCTAAACCATGCAAAAAGACTAGGACTAAAAAAGAAAAAATGCAATAGCCGGGTTCGAACCCAGCACCTCTCTGAAACGTAAAGTCTGACAAAGATGTTTACTAGACAGGACAGAAGGACGCAATTTTACTGTAAATAATTTTATTTTACTTAATCATTTTTACTTTTAGTTGGATACTTATTTTTGTTTTGTTTATTTTCAATTTTAGATGGATGTTCAATACATGGATAGCCAAGGTTCATCTCAATCTCCATCTTTTAGTGAGCCATCACCAACAGATGTCGAAGGCATAAAAGGGCCAGAAAGAAGAGGAAATTGTCCACTTAAAAAATATGGAAGATCTCAAGGAGTACAACCAGAATGATCCTGATGTCTCCTCTCCCCCTCCCCCAAAAGGCAAAAGCCGGGTAAGTGTCTCATATTGGGCGGTGTTTGTTAAAAGGCTACCCGGTTGAGGCATATTTCCCTGCAGTGCTGTGAAAATGATGAGTAGACATCACTAATACAAAGACATGGCTTGCAATACAGGTAATTATTTTATTATTTTCTTTTTAACTTAAATAAAGTTCAAATTTAATTATTTTTTAACTTAAAATTATTTTAACATATTATTATTAATAAATTAACACATTTTCATGACAATATTTATTTATTTAAATACTTTGATATATATGTAATGTTATATGAAAGACTAGAATTACACATACATCTATGATACGATACAGTTTATAAGTTCGCATTTCATTGTTCAAGAACATCGATTAGAGGTATATCATTGATATAAATTTCAAAATGAATAGTGTTACAATCGTTTTTCAATTTGAAGTCATTTTTAACTTTCTTACAACTTGAACCATGAGATTTGATCTCACAGATGACATCACTGATGCAGATTATTCTTTGGGGAATTCTAATCCACATTGCATTATCTTCATTACTTATTTTACACTGAATATTAACAGATAATTAACGGTTTTAAATTGAAAAATTAAATATCTGCATAAAACTGTTTATTATTATTAAAAGCTGATTTTTTTAAAATGATTTAATGCAGGCATCTGCGTGATTTTTCTTTTACGATGATAGACTGTTTCTTATTTTTTTTATTTTTAATTGTTTCTTATTTTCTTAAAAAAAAAAAAAAAAAAAAATATATATATATATATATATATATATATATATATTTGTTTTTAGTTGCATTTAAAAATCAATCTATAATTCTCATATTAAGCTGAATTTTCTCTACATGCATATTTTTAAAATTGTATGCATGAATATTCGAAATATCTTAAGGATAAAAGCATTCAATTTATTAATTTGAAACATGTTTTGACTGTATCCACTAAACTGAGAGAACGGCTAAGTGTAAAAATTTGTTTGAGGTGTCTAAAAAAAGTCTTGGTCTGTAGATGTGTCATCAAACGAGAAAAATAAAAAAAGTCGAACGGTTTTCCCCCTGGGGGAGGGGAGCTGTTAAAAACACGTCTGCGAAAATTACTTCACGGTGAAGAAATTGTACATGGGGGGCTAGCCTCGAATACTAAATAATCACTTTTTTTGCGATTTTGGAATTTTCGATTTTAAAGGGGGAAAGTAGATTTGGAGGAAAATTAGTTTGAGAGGGAAATCCGTTCTAGACCCACGCATGTAGCACCTCATTTTAAAGGTCTTTAAATTTGATGTTGATTGGGATGTCTGTATACAATATAGTGCACACCCTGGTGGTTAAAAATCGAACTAGGTGATTTTGTAGTAGGCCGTATCATGTTACACCTTATTTTAAAGGTTTTGGTATTTTCTAACCGTTGGTAATGTTCATACAGAACACACTGTGCCTCTGGTGGTGGAAAGTGCAACTAAAGAATTTCGCAGTTGACACCACCATGTGCCACCTTATTTGAAAGGTCTTGGAAATTCAAGGTGATTGGTGATAAAGGTCTTGAAATTTCATGCTGATATTGGGATGCTTGTATTCAATATAGTGCGCCCCTGGTGGTGAAAAATGGAACAAGGTGATTTTGTAGTAGACTTTATCACGTTACCCCTTATTTTAAAGGTCCTGGTATTTCTTGACCGTTGGAGATGTTCGTACGGAACACACTGTTCCCCATATCGGTGGAAAGTGCAACTAAAGGATTTTGCAGTTGACACCACCATGAGACACCTTATTTGAAAGGTCTTCGAAATTCAAGGCGATTAGTGATGTTTGTACAACATACTGCGCCCCCTGGTGGAGGAAAGTGAATTTTGCAGCGCATGCATAGCATGCCTGCTATACGGTGCCGCAGCCGCAGGCAGCTGAAACACGAGTCAGATGTTCGTTCGGTTCCAGGTTAAATTTTGGGAATTATTTTTATGTTATTAGTGGCCGGCGTATGCGCTGCCGCAAGCACCGGGTTCACAAGGCAGAATTTCGTTTCGTTCGAGGTAATTTTTTTTGTTACAACTGATTATTTTTTTGCGATGTTTCTATTTAAAAATAGAAATTCAAACAAAATCGAGTTAAAGATATAAAATCATACAAATTTAAGGTTCATCATGGGCCCGGGCAACGCCGGGCGGGTCAGCTAACATGTAGTCTTAGTATTTAACGAAATAGAAAATAAAAGATTGCAACTGTTTATTTGGTGTCAGTTTGATGTCACACTGACAGTACTTTGCAGAAAGTGATGTCATATATAGTATTTCTATTTATACAAAGCAAAACTTATACTGGTGGGCACGTTGTGGCCTACAGCTGGCATTCTACACTTGCCGTCAGTTGCCGGTTGCCCCATATAACTCCAACAGTGGGCCGTTTATGGCTGCCAGCAGTTGTGGAGGCCTAAAGAAAAATGGTCGATGGCCCAGAAGTGGTATAAACACAGTTGGCATCATGCCGGCTATCACCACACGGCCAACGTCATGTTTTTCATGTTGTGGCCACAGATTATCAGGCCATAACCAATTTGCGTGCATACAGGGCGCTTAATTCATTTTCTGTTGATTTGAAATTCTCTCGCGGTCCGCCATGCCTTTTCATAGTTCGTAGGAAGTTTGTTGCTCGTTTATTGTAGCGGGAGTGGTTTCGACAATGAAAGGTGTTAAATCAAATAAAAAGAATATATGAGTAAGTAATTCAATTATTAATTTGATTTTGTGTTATTTTTTAAATACTACTTTTTAAAAGTGTTTAGCTTAAAGTCATTATTAAAACAAAAGGATTTCTAGAAATACGCAGCAAATAACCAGTTGATCTGTTTTTAGTAAATTATGATAGTCGTTAACTTTCTAGTTGTATTTTTTAATATTATTTTAATTGATTAATAAAATAAACATCTTGGATCTTAATTTATATACAGTGAAAAACGTTTAACACGAAACTGAGGGGACCGACATATTTTTTTGTGTTAAAGAATTTCGTGTAAAAAGATTCGTAAAAAAAAGTACAATACTGGCCAATGTTTTCCATGTCGTCAATTATTATTTCCATTTCCTATAAAATTACTACTAACTGGTATCCATTAGGATAAAAATCAAGTACAAATATTACTGTTTTGGAGGAAAAAAATCACATATGTTTTACTTCTTTTTGAGCACAATATTGTTCAAAAACTGATCGAGACCATACATTGTTTTATTTATCTCTGAATTTGAATGCGCATCTAAATAACTGCGGATACTCATTATTTTCTTCATTTCTGAAGCAGAAGGGACAGGAACTGCATCGTTGATTCAGTTGTCAGATTCGTCATCAAAATTTACATAAGTGGAATTATTTTAATGATGAACGATTTCAAAAATCCCCTTGTTGGTGCTGTATACACATGATCATTGACGGAAACATGTAGTAGCATAGTTACCAACGTTTTAACTTATTCCAGAGCCCTTTTAGCCCGCCTTCAATCCGTACCACTTTATTTATAGAATATTTTTCTTCAATATATAACTATGATAAAATAAGAAAAAATTACTCTTAAGAAAAATGTGGTATGGAATTAAAGGCTAAAAACGCTTCTGAATAAATTAAAATGTTGGCATCTCTGTTGCAGCAAATATGCCACTGAAGATCGAAAGCGAATTTTTTTTCGTGTTAAACGATTTTTGTTTCGTGTTAAAAGAAAAAAAAAAGTATTAAATAGCATAGTACACTGTCCGAACCGCTGTATTATTTCGTGTTAACCGATTTTTCATGTTAAGCGTTTTCGTGTTAAACGTATTTCACTGTATTTATATTGTGCGGATGGGAGAAAGTTGCAGCAATTATAAATATTTATAGTTTATGTTTTATTTTTCTTCTTCCTTCAGTTATTTAAGAAAAAAGCATTAGATTCGGGAAAATTTTTGAGATGCGGTTTTCGGTAGATTTTACACGTTTTGGGTTGTTCTGATAAACATAATTTGAAAAATTGTCTATCTGCCTCTCTGTGTGTGCTCAAAAATTTAGATAGTAGTCCCAAAAGTTTACTTCTTCTTCTTCTTTTTTTTTTTTTTTTGGTAAATGTACAAACATCCCTTCTTCCACATCTGAGGGAGAAGTATATCCAAATTGAGTAAATTTCCAATATGGGTACTCTTGAAAAAAAAAAAAAAAAAAAAATGGCTACTTATCTTTAAAATGAACGGTTGAATTACACTCGTATAACTGTGCTATTTTAAAGCTAACTTACTGATTTTTTAAATTTTTGACAAAAACTAGTATGAGGTGGTACCACAAAACTTTCTTCTATATTTTTTATCATGCAAATTCGTGTAGGACAAATAATTTGTTAAGATCATTTTCCTGAATACATGCAAACGATTTTTTATCTTAGAACATTGTTTCACAATATCGGAAAAAAAAAACAAACAATTTTGTGACAAATTCTTAAAAAATGCTTTCTTCTTCTTCTTTTTTTAAATTGAAAATATTTTATAACTTTGTTTTACTTTATCACAAAGGTTCAGTCATTTACTTGAAAGGTGTTGACGAGTTTTTTTTTTCTTTTGAAAAACAACAGCATTCAAAATTTACCCCCTCATGTGGAAGGGCGAAAAATTCCTCAACTTATTAAAAAAAAAAAAAAAAAAAAAAATCTGATTGGTAATTTGTTACTTAAGTATTTATTTTTTAATTTTATTAAAAATTAAAAAAATAATTATCATTACTACATTTATATGAATTTTCCTGCTATACTGCGTCACAATGGAAATTATGAAGAAGTAGAAACATAGAGCCATGTGCTGAGTGAATGTTTCACAAATGTAATTGGGGACGATTTTAATCAAGGCCTGGCCATATCAAGTTTGGTTAAATTTCGTCCATTGGTTCGTGGGATACAGCATCCTCAATTTTTTTATACACACCTACAGAGAAAAACTTTCTGAAAATGGTCAAATCGTGTTCAGGAATCTAAAAACATGGAAATACAACGAAAACCGAACGTCGAAATTTTCTTCTTATGTATATATATATATATATATAAGTGAAATATTAAAAAATAAAAAAATAAAATTATTTTTTAAGATCTTGGTATAAAATTGATTTCTTTCGAAATTTAGTATATTATACTTCTTTTAAATGAAATTTGCCTGCGTCAATCCTAGAAAACAATTTAAACAAATAATAATTTTAATATGTAATTTCTATAAACTATTATAGAAAAAAAATAGCCGTAATAAACTATTTTATTATATTTATTTATCACTTATTATTATTATTATTTTAATGTAAGTAAGAAAAATAATTTCACTTTTTCGAAACTGGAAAGTTCCCCTAGCAATTTCCCATAACGAATAAGAATACTTTTGTGCATCACTTATAAATGAACCACAAATATTTATTTTAGCATTTTTTATTGGAAACATTTTTTTATTGCATCTATAAAATCTATGTTGATTTGTATTTTTAGCATTGTATAATGATTTTTACTTGCGCTGATAAGAAATTTCTCTTAGACTGTAACGTATCCAAAATATTTTATGAATTTTTATACCGAAACCATGTGTATTACCTGTACAATGTTTTATGACAAGCATCCTATAATAAATTTGGAAAACTTGTATAACATATATGAGTTTCATGGCGTTCTAAAAATATTTTTAAACAAGGAAATTGGAGTATAGATGAACAGAAGTTTAAGCAATTTTATATTTTGTTGAAAAATGTAGATAAACACAATCCAAAATATGTTTAAAGCTAATTTATAAATTATATTAACAAGTGAAATTGTTTTTCTTGATTTTTTGCATGCAAAAGAAATTTTATACACACACAGTTGTATCTCTGACTACACATTAAATCAGAAAAACATATGTACTTCTTTCATAAGAACAACAAACTGTAACTGGTAGTTGCTGCATCAGCGTTTACTTGGACAGGAAAGCGATTTATTTATTCAAGTTGATGAGAAACAGTGTTTGCAAAATAAAGGGGAGGGGGAGTAGAAGAAAAATAAGTCAATTCATCAAGTTTTTTTAAATGAAAATTATTGTAAGTATACAGTTAAAAGTTTATAGGTGTAACATATGTCATCGTCGCATGAATTGTATAAAGATTCATGGAGTGCAACTTTTGTTTCTTACGGGACTATAAAGAAGTATATTTACTTATTTATTAACAGCTTATAGATTCATATTATGTGAAGTACACTATTAAACAAATTTTTCAGTAAAATAATGATTTATATCTGAAATTATGCTAGGATTTGTGTCAACTAATTATTAATATTATTATTAATTACCATTATTCGTATACCAGAGATAATGGAAGCATTGTATTCGGTCAAAAATTTTGATATCGAGTTTTCACCTGATTTACATATTTTAAGATCTCATGAGTCAGAAAAGTGGTTTTTGGCAAGTGGTCTGTGTGTTTGTGTATCTGTACTGTATATTGTATACTGTAGGTACATGTTTCTGGAAATTTTCTCACTATTATATTTACAAAACTAATAAAGAACGACGAACTTCTGAATTAAGACAGGTATAGTGTACAGATGATTTTTTGCAACTTTTGTTGAAAAATGGAAATTTGGAATTGGCTATATCTCAAAAACTGGCAATTTTCTTCAAAGTTATCGAAATTTTTTTTCTGGTGTCCTTTTGTATGTGTTAGTTCAGGAAAATCGATAAATGTCCTATACAAATATGTCAGTTTTATGTATCACAAGTGCTTTCTTTTAAAAACAGCTATATGGATTTTCTACAAATTCGCTATATTAATTCATTTTTTAAATATTATTTCGTGTGTAATTGTCAGTTACGGTGAACAGATGAGTTTACTAAGTTTTAATGAATATTGACTATGGGACCGACTGCTGATATCTCAAACACGGCTGTAATTTTTTTCAAATTTGCTACATAAACGTCTTTTTACTCGCACTTTATAATGTAATACTTGCTTACTACAGGAAAATTGTCAAGAGTCCTTCTTAGGTGGAAGCAATTACAAATCTTAGAAATGAGTGTTTCAGAAAACTGCTCTAACTTTTTTTTTTTTTTTTTTATTTCGCTATGTAAACTCTCTGTGTTATACCTTCACGAAGTATGTATAAGATTGCTTTAACAGGGAAATTAATAGATGTGTAAATTGATAAATCAATTTTATGTTTTCTGGCCACTTTATTCAAATAATAATAATAATAATAATAATAATAATAAAGGAGTAAAATATGTGCAGTAATAACTGATAAAAGTCGTGCAGATTATTATTATTATTATTTTAATGTGGGTCCGTTTGTCTGAATTCATTTTACTGTTGTCGAAATTATTCAAACTTTATTTTCTAATAATTTTCTTGATAATCGCGAAATCCCACTATTGAAAAGAAATTTTGTAGTCTAAAATATTCTTATGCATCCATTTATTCTATTTTTTTATATATTAAAAATTATACATGAACGTAGGAATTTTGATATTAACAAAATGACAGAAGGAACGACACTTTTAAAAAATTGAAATTTTTGCATTTCAAACAAACTTCTATCTCTAATCTTCGCTGTATGGTAAGCATAGTTTTTTACTCAGTTGTCGTCTTCCGGATTTTGCTGAAATACTGTTTTCACACTACTACATTTCATCGATGATATGCTAAACTTGTAGTCAACATATCTTTCCTTGATGATGGGTTATTTTGAGTAGAAACGACTGGTGTGTTTTTTCTAATATAATGTTTACTTACATTCTTCATCCTTCAATTCTAATTCTCCTGTCATTTTATTAAATGTTATCTAAAATCTTTCTAGCGTAATTTATTATTTTAATAGACTGAAAGAAAAAAAAAAAAAAAAAAACTTATCTAAGACAAACAAGGGAGAGAGAAGTGGCGAAGAGGGAGAGAGATTTTAAAACATATAATCATTATAGCAATGAAGAACTCGTGTTGAAAAGAGTAAATAAATAACTTTGAAAATTTAATTTACAAAATTACAAAAAAAAAAAAAAAAAAAAAAAAAGAACATTAATTTAAAAAAAAAAAAAAAATTATGTCGAAATGATTCCAAGATTATTAATTAGGGGAATAAAGTAGGCACGAGTGAAGTAGATATAAATAGCGAATTATTGTTCTTTCATACATTTGAAAATATGCATTACTATTTATTTTTAAAATAAACAAATAAAAAAAAAATATTAAAAATTGGGAGTGGTATTAAGCGCTTCAAAAACATAATTGCCTGATAGGATTGAAATATCGCTAATGACATATCTTATCCTTCCGTCGGGCGCACCCTGCCTGAGTAGCCCGTTCTGGTTTTTATTCTCTAAATATCCTACCCATGATTTTTAATTCAAAAACACCCATATGGGGGCATTATTAGGAGTGAATAGAAAGTAATAAACGAAAATTTGATGCATAAGTACGAATGTATTTAACAGGGAAGAGGTGCCGCTCACCGCTCTAGGAGCAGTGTCGAGCGATTCCAGCTATGCTAGGCCCCTCTTCCGGAGTTTATTTAAACTCTAAAAAAAAAAAAAAAAAAAAATTACAAAAGCCGCTAGAGACAGTACGAATGTATTGATTGTAGTACAAGTACTTTAACAATGAAGTATTTACCTATCCTCTCAGGCAAGGTGCGCCCGATTTTGTTCATCCTACGGGTACGCCTGACGTAGGGTTAATACTATATTCGGCGAATTGTTGACAGAATGTTTAAGAAATGAATACATAAATATGGAATAATTATATTATATTAACATTATTAAATGTTTTATTTATATTAATCATATTATGAATTTATAATATAATAAATTTATTTTAATTATAAATTTGATATAGCAGACTGAACGTTAGGAAAACTATTTCGTGTAACTAAATTCTCTGATATATGGTACCAAAACTAAAATGTTTAATAAATACTAACATATAGTAAAACTGTAGTTCTTGAGTAATAGTAGCACCATCTGTCTACCGATAAATACACAAATTGAACTTCTCGGATAAGGCTCTATCGAAGGCAGTGGAGGCTGGTTTCGAACATTGCGCGAAAGACGGATACGCTACCAGATGCAGCGGAGAATCAAAACTTAGTTTTGTGTAATTTCAGCAGACTTTGCTTTAGTTGTTAATTTTAAAATAATATAAAAAATATATAATTATTTATTCATTTTATTTCTATCTTTCTTTGTCTTTTTCTTTTTTTTCCTTTTTTTTTTTTTTTTCCTTAAATTTATTTAATCGTAGGGACAACAAAGCGGACAAAGCCTGATAGTAATAAATAGAAAACTTTGTGAATAAACATAATAATTGCAAACTAATTGCATCAATTCTTTCAGACTGAAATAATACCACATCCCTTCGTCAGTTTAACAATAAGCACGAATGCAGCAAATTACTTTTGCTACATATGGCCACTTTGTTTCGTCTGATGAAGGTTCTTTGTGCTATTTCGACCAGAAACAGTTTTTTTTTTCCTTTAATTTTGTTTTTTACAATGTTCTCTTTGTTACATACTTGAATATAACAATTTATGTCTCAATATTTTATATATTTCACATGTAAAGTTACGTTTATTTATATCAAATAACTTAACAAAGTTAAACGTATTGAACACTTTAAAAGAAAAGATAATCCCCTTCATTCCAAAAAAATTAATATAAAGAAATATTTGCATTAAAAAATAAATAAATAAATAAATAAACTTATCATAAAGTTGCATTTAAGGAAAAATGGATCAACTGAATATTTCCTATATGCTGTACTAAAAATCCTGAATTTATAACCATAGTTTCTGAATCAAATACTTGTAAATAATATTTAAAAATGGATATGTACAAAATCAAATTAAATATCGGATGCATAGAAAAAACTGGCTGCTGCCTCATCAGAAAAAAGAGAGAGAGAAAAAAAAAGACCTAATAAAATTAGAAGTATCACCAATAAAACAAATATGCTAGCTGGGTGATTCCACGGAAAAGAAGACAATTATGTCTGGCACTTGACAGTTATTATTTTATTATAAAAATTATAACTAAAAAATACAATGGAAAAAATTTGTGTTTAAAAAATCATATGAACTTATATGATATTTTAAGTACAATTTTTTCCCATTGTATCCCCAGTAGCACAACAGTATTGGCCAATGTCGTATAATGAGATTTTGCAACGTTGGCCAATATCGATTTATCGACATTGGCCAGCGCCGAATGGCAAACCTTTTTGCCGAGATCGGCCAATGTTGTCATTTAAACATTGGCCAATGTCTATCTAAGCCGGACCGGCCAATGTTGCCATTTGAACATTGGCCAATGTCGATCTAAGCCGGACCGGCCAATGTTGCCATTTGAACATTGGCCAATGTCGATAAATCGATACTGGCCAACGCCGAATGGCAAACTTTTTTTCCGAGATTGGCCAATGTTGCTATTCCAACATTGGCCAATGTCGATCTAAGTTGGACTGGCCAATGTCGATCTAAGTTGGACTGGCCAATGTCGATCTAAGTCGGACCGGCCAATGTCGACCTAGACCATGCTGGCCAATGTCAACCTAAACCGGACCGACCATTGTCGATAAATCTATATTGGCGAATGTCTAATGGTACACCTTTTTCCAGCATTGCCCAATATTAAGAATTGAATATTGGCAAATTTTGATCTATGGTAGGTTGACAATTGCCAATCTAAGATGCACTAGTCAACATAAATTTGCAGATATTTTCTATTATAATTAACCCTTTCAGGACAGTGTATAAAAGGTCTATAAATAAACTTTAAAAATATTTCTTTGCATATAGAATCCTCATAATGAGCAAATATTTAAACAAATTTTTTTAAATATTTGCTATCTTCAGATACATGTCAATTTAATATATAACCATTGCACACCTAAAAAGACTGAAGTTGGTAGATAGACCTTTGATCCACTGTCTTTGAAACAGTTAAATCTTAAAAATTAAAATAAATCTGGTATTTAGGTGTTTATTCTTTATTTTGTAGCCCAGTAGCAGAAACGCCACGACACGGCGACATAGTCGTAGACACAGAAAAACGGCTTGCAGACAGTTTTTGTCTGTACTAATAAAAATATTAGTTCGCAACTTTAAAATATCTCTTTGTCTGTACTACTAAAAAAAAAAATGCCTGTAACTTTCAGACAGTTTTTGTTGTTAATTTATGGACATTTTTCTCCTGTGACAATGCACTACCGATGTATGACGTCTTAGACACTGTCTGGTAGGAACTCTAGAGCCCCCTATAGGTGCCTCGGTAGGAACACACAAAACAGTGCTTAACAAGGGTGACCTAGGAGGAGCCTAGATCTCCCTTGATAGGCAGCGTTATGCGTGTATTCTTTTCTCCTGTTACTGAGATTCTACGGGAAAGTAGAAAAGTGCTAATTTCATTTAAAACTGCTCCAAAACTTCTCCACTTCAAAATTCCCTTATAAAAATTTCTGTATCAAAACTAAAACTAATACTTTTATTATTTATAATGTGTTGTGTCAAACATTGCTATAAAATAATTAATTGAATGAGTTAAACTTATTATTTTATAACTGTTTATACTATATTGTTCTGTAGTAAAATTGTATTGTGTATTGTTGCACGAGATCACCACTGTTGTTAAGCCTCCCCCCCCCTCTTCCAGATTGCCGCTATCAGCTTTCAGGCTTTTTGAGTTTAAGCCATTTTCACCCCTGACTACATGCAAATCTCGCAGACAGATTATGAAATTTTAAAAACCTATCTCAGACAGCTACAAAATTTTCTGTCACTGGGTTTTGTAGTAATAAATTATTCACATTTTTTTTTTGCAGAACGCAGATAAACCATTGGGTATTGCTACCATAGCAACATAGCTACAGTTGTCACCAACAACACACATGGACGTCAAATTTTTTATGTAAAATACCAGATTTTTTTATTATTTTTTTTATTTTTTAGGAAAAAAAAAAATTATATTTTGAAAATGTATTTAAATCCATTGAAAAACTGAAACAATCTTCTAACTTATCTTTTAAGAGCAAACAATACCTAATCTCAGCAACAACCAAGGCGCATTTTATTTTATGGGAAATTTTGTTTCCAAAACTACGCATTACCTAATGAATTCTGGTTTCACATTCAGAAAATTGAAAATTGTTAAATTAATACTTTTTTCTAAAAAAATGATTTCACAAATTTAATGCTTTATTTTATAGCTCAAATAAAAATATAAAAATGGCCCGAAATCGTTTTATTTAATAATAAAAAAATAAGTAAAATTAAAAATAAAATTTTAAAAAATGACTACTCATTTAATGACTGTGAATTTTCTGAATGTATAGCCAGAATAAAAACATATTAGGTAATGAGCTACACAACACATGTAAAATGAAAGTTAATATATGTAAAAATGTCCACTTCTAATGACAAAAAAGCGGGAGATTTTTTAACTTAAATCAAGAGACTTTTTCCAACAAGAAAGTTTCTTAGAAAAATGAGTAAAATAATGCAAATTGAATTTTAAGTAAAGTTTTATAAGCTTAGGAGGTATTTACAAAGCATCAGCATTAAAATTAAATGAATAATATGTTTCTTGCAGTAAAACAGTAAAAAGAAAAAACCCTCAGACATACAGTTTTTAAAATTTAAGTCAAAATAGACAGATATGATCATTCTGCTCATAATATAAAACAATAAGGATTTTAATTACCTTTGTAAAAGAAAAGGTAATAAAGAAATGAAAATATCAGTTATATTTTAATGAAATTTGAATTCTTTAAGTTTTCAATAGTAGTGGTATTTAAATATATATATATATATATATATATATATATATAATAATGATGATCTATTAAGCATAGTAGAAGCCAAACAACAGATGCAGGATCACTGAAACACCAATAATCAATAAGATTAAAAAAAAAAAAAAAATACATGTATATTAATAATAAGACATTTTTTATTATGCAAAAATGAAAGTTAAAAATTCATTCTTATCAAAAATTAGTTTCAAAGCATTGTATAGTAATTCACATTCAAACTGAACTTGATAAATTGCAGGGCAAGGTAATTTTCAATTTTCTTTCAAATTCTTTTATCCAATCCCACAAATTTTAAGCATAAATTATGCTAAGAGGGATAGATAAAAATTACATCAGAAAAGCAGGAGAAATGAGTGGAAAATCAGGAGCATGGAAAAACAAGCAAAAAGCAGGAGACTTGGCATGTTTGTATATGTATTTACTTTTCTTATATTTTTAAATTCTGGAATATAAAGGAGTTAAAATATTAAAATCCAGAAAACTTTCCATTTTCTTTTCAGTATTAAAGATTCTGTTTTGTACTACAACCTTACAGTACTGTACACCTATGCATTCATCAAAATATTTTACAATTTACAAACTAAACATTTTTATATTTTCACTTAATTTTACATTAATACAATTAAGATTATTTCTGTTATATACAAAATATGTCAACGAAACAGTCAACTGACTTACAGAATACTTTGGAATAAATAAACATTTTTTTTCATGTTTGAAAACACTTAATAAAAGTACTGAGAATTAGAGAAAAGATTTTGGTAAATTCAAATGAAGTCATAAAACTTAATGTATAAGATTTAGAATAATCAAAAATGAGAGGTTTAGCATTTTACAATATCCTTAATCACAATTCTTATATATCCAAAATATTTCAAACATAAACCCTTTTTCTCCCCTTTAATTAAAAAATAAAAAATGTATGATGCGTAAATTGAAATAGCTTAATAAATTTTGTTTAACAAAATTAAAATTTATTTACACATTTGGTTACAATGTTTGTTTCATCATAATCTGTTTTTCTTTTTTACTCTATATACAGGTGAGTCAACACTTCTAGTTAATGTTTTCCCAACAGAATGACACATTGCTTGGGAACTTGATTTTCACACTCGCTAGAAAAATATAAAAGGCAGAAATCAGAAAATAAACTCATAAATATTCTAATTATTCACATAAAATATTTTTACTGGTTTCTATTTTTTTTCCAACAATAATAAGAAACTATTTTTAATATCTTTTTTTTTTTTGTCTTATTATTTTAATTAGTTATTTTTTTATACAAATTCATAAAAATCCCATACAATATCCCAAAATCCCATATCATTGCGAAATAAGAGAAATTTAGTCATAATAAGAATTTACTTACAAAATGTATGGTATTTATAATAATTATTTATTCTATATTTACTTTACAATTTTAAATATAACTTTAAAATGACATAAGTTAGTATCATCAACATGATTAGAATTCTGTAATTAACTTTCTTGTCACCTAATGTGATCTCACCAGTGACCAACAGGTTCTGCTCCCAAAGCTAGAAAACTGGAGGTGCTGGATTCAGTCCTAGGGTTATGATTGTCAACCTACCTATTTGGAGTTTCCCATAATTTTCACCGAAACTAGTTTAAATATGGGCTCAGATCTTTTAGAATGATTCACCCCCACCCCCCTCTATGGAGGGCATTCCACCTGTATGCCTAAAACCTTGGTGTTGTCAATCAGCCTTAACCCACACAACCAAACACAATTTTCACTTCAGGAATTACTTAAATACTAAAAATTTTTATAAATAAAGTGAGATATTAATAACTTTTTTCCCCCCTCTGGTGTGATTCAGCATCTTTCAGTTGTTATATTAAGGTCTTTAATAACATTTTATTTTAACAGGTTAATATGATATATTCAGTGGGTGTAGGAAAGGGAAACACCAACTGAATATTATTACTTACAAACTTTGAATAAACACCATAAAATGCAATAAACTCGACACAATTGTTTCGGGTCGAAAAAACACACGACCCTTCATCAGGCGAATAAATTAAGCACGAGTGCTGCAGTCAAAGCGCTTTGACTGCAGCACTCGTGCTTACTTTATTCGCCTGATGAAGGGTCGTGTGTTTTTTCGACTCGAAACAATTGTTGCGTGTTTATTGCATTTTATGGTGTTTATTCAAAGTTTGTAAGTAATAATTTTTACAACGCCAGTTTTGTGGTGCTTTTTATTAAACCAACTGAATATACTAGGGTCTTAAGTCCAGAAGTAGAAAGTGCTTAAATTACATCGAACCAGCAGAAAAAATGGTTTGGAAAGTTCTAAATCAAAACTTTTTGAGAAAACATAAAAACTTACGTCTAGGCCAGTAAGTGTGATCTCAGTTCAAATCCAGAACCTCTCATATACCAGCTCTGATAATGGAATCTTTCAGTTACTGGTGGGGGCCAATGTCGATATTAAATATTTACCTTCCAGGTACAGTTTTAATGAATGCAGCTGGTTTCTATTTTTAAAAACTGTAAATACAACTTAATATATATATATATATATATATATATATACGTAGAGAGAGAGAGAGTACAATAAAAGCAATAAGATTTTTTTTAAAGGGGGGGGGGAGAAGAAGGAGAAAGGAAAACAAAAAATATCATCAATGATATTTTATTAAACACTATTTTTTCTTTAAATATTTGTCACAAATTTTACTTAACTGAAAAAATAATTATCTAGAAATTAGTAAAATGTTCTTGAGACTTTTCCTAAATAATCAGGATTGAAATTTAGTTTTTATTTCAATTTTCTTAAATAAATTTAAGTACGTTCACAGTGGAATTTGCTATGAAAGACAGAAAATATTGATTACCGTGCAATTTAAATATTTTTTTAAATTCAGATTTCACTGTATTTTCTGATTTTTAAATTTCTCAAAACAGAAAAATTCAAGAGCTTGCCATGCCTTGATTTTGTGAACTTAAAACTCAAAGATTTTCAAGGACTGTATGAATTCTGCTTCGCCCTTGAGCCAGTATGCTAAGCTAATAAGCTGTCATTTATATAATTTAATAAAAAGCCAACTGTGTAAGACTATAGAGTTCATCCCTTACATTGAAATATTCTTTTATTTAAAAAAATAAATAAATCTCAAATGTATAACTATTTTTTTTCTCCCGTGAGAAAATGTCGACAACATTTTCAATTATTATTATTTTGAGATATGTAACAGTATCAGGCAATAGCAAGTACTTGAAAAGTAAAAGTTAAAATACAAAGTAAAGAATTGTTTTTAAAAACTGGAATTTTTTTTAACACCTAAAAAGCTCTTACCACAAATTTTCAGTACTACAGAGCAATTTTACTACAATATATGAACACAGGCAATATAAAATTCCACAAAGTATTGTAGCATCACATTCATTTTCAGGGTGCACACATGAGCTCAGCAAACAAATTTCTGACTTTTCAACTCTATTTTTACGATATTCCAAATAAAAAAAAAATTTAGTTTGTACATAAAAGATAGCTCACGACATAAAAAATAGCCCATAACATAAAATACAACATAGTACATTTTAAATTGCATGCTCAAAAAATATTTTCTAGGTTTATATCATTATTTTGTTCCCATTTTAAGGGTAATAAATGCATTTTTTCTTTTTTCAATAATTTTAAATTCCCTGATTTTTCCAAGTTTTTCAGGTTCTCTACGACATGTGGGAACCTTGTATAAAATCAGATGAAGCTACAGCTTACTCCAGAACAAATTTAGTGCCGCATTAAGGCACTTTCACAAAGTCAACTTTTGGCAATAAAGTCACAATGCACAAAATCAACTTTCAGCAAAGCAGCACATTTCACAAAATCAACTTTCAGCAAAGGGGCACCTTTACAAAATCAATTCTCAGCAATGTAACATGGCACATTAAAAAATTTTATAAGCTTTGCTGCATCGAACACATAAAAATACAGTCAATTTAAATATTTACTGGAGACAATGGTAAATATCTAAGTAAACACTTTCTTAACACTGTACATAAGAAATAATTTGCTTACATGTATATTTATTTTACAACTATTTCTTTCTTTTTTTTTTTTTTTTTTTAATTACATTTTAAAAATAACGCATTTCAGTTATTTGTTCTGAATCATTATTAATTTTCACAAACTAACTTCATTTTTTTTTTCCACAAATTATTTTATAAATTTACAAATAGGGTTCCATTTTTAAAAAGCTGGATTAAATTCTGGAAGTTAACTGACGGTCATTTTTCAAAAAGCATGCATGAAAATAAGTCAAAAACATTATAAAAAATTTAGCATTGAATAAGAACTTTCTTGACTGAAATATAATTTGACGTTATCAGATCACAGGCATCACTTCCATCATCAGATTGTAGTTGAACATATTTCGTTTTATCATTAGCAGTGCAGGAAAAGAATCTGCCATTAAAAAACAATACACAGTTTTTATAAAGCAAAAGAAAAGATAGAGTTGAACCTCCAAAATGCGGAATCGGCAGGACTGCGGCAATTCCGGATTTTAGAGATTTATTAAAAATTAATTTTTTATGATATTTTAATTACATGCAAAATGGAAGAGGCGATTTTTCTGAATCCAGGGGCACAAACAGTTTTTCGACACAATTAGATTTTTAAAAATTAACTAATGTATGAAATTTAGTTGCCAACACTTCATTTCAGTCGTATTAAAAAGAATGTGGCCCAGTTTTACAGTCGAAATATTGAGATAAAAAATAAAAATTTTACATATTAAAATTAATAGTCCTCCATACAAAACTAAATTCTGTCACTGACAGAAATTTTACTTTTTTTTTTTTTTTTTTTTTTTTTTTCCCACTTTTTTTCAGCTCCTTTCCCCTACCTCAGACTAAACATTTTTTAAGATTTACTAGCTCAGGTCAAATACTAATTGTTAGATAATTGTTTAAATAGCGACAGGATGCTTTTTGGATATGTTGAGGCACTTCATACACATTTTTCAATGACAAACATAAAATTGTTGTTTTTTGACTTGCGTCAATCTTGCTGTGGTTCAGTTTATAAATGTTTATAAGTTTCATTTGTTACCAAGCCTAAGAGCATTTTACCCACAATTACAGAATTACTGTTTTTACACTATAATTAACAGATTATTAAAATAAAAAGTGCAAATATGCTACCCATTTGATTTTTTTTTTTTTTTTTTTTTTTTTTTTTATGTGCTCAAAAAATTAAAAATGATAACTTTAATGCTAGGATAATCACTTTAAATGCAGTCGAACCTTGTTAACATGAATCTCAAGGGGGTTAAAAAATCTGTCCATGTTATCAGTAGTTCATGCTACTAAGAACTGATTTTCATGTAACTAAGCTAATCTTCATTTTGACGGGCATTGTGGAAACAGTTCATCTTAAAAGCAATTCACGTTAACAAGGTTCGACTGTATTATTTAAACATTGAAATTAAAGTCTTAAATTACTCCAAATAGTTTGAAATTTTGTCATTACTTGCATCAGAAATTCTACATGATCTACATATTTTTCATGCATTTTTGTGCAGCTGCACAAAAAGTAAAAATTATTTTCATTTTTCAATTTTGCTATTAATTTGTTTTTGACAGTTTATTTAACGGTTTCCAACCAACAGTGTTTTATAAAGTCAAAAAATAATTTATAAAATAATATAAAATAATTTATCCATAGTTACATCCTCCAATAAAAGGTTTTGAAAAAAGATAAAAAAAAAAAAAATTGGGGGGATCTAATAAACAACTAAATTATCATCAAGCATAAAATTAAATATACTCTCAGGATGCCGATTACATGCTTAATTGAAATTTAAACAGTAAATAATCAGTCTACACTTGAACCTACAATTCAACAAACGGCTTGCTGGAAAAAGTTTAACTTAGACAAATATTCAGAATATTTTTTTTTCTACAAACAGCAATTTCTTTAAAAATCTCAATATCAAAAAATAACATAATATTATATAATAATAATAATAAATAAATAAATAAATAAACCTCTTCCGTCTTGCAGGGACATTGAATTTCACAATTTTGATTTGACTGATTGATATGATGCATTATTATTTAATAAAACATTTCACTGTTTTTTTTTTTTTTTTTTTTTTGGGGGGGGGGGGGGGTTATTGTAACACCCCAGTGTTACATGTTACAGTACAACAATCAACATTTTGACTTCAGGTTTACTTATTAATTATTTTTTATACTTTTTTATATGAAATCCAACGACCCCCTGAACCGTAAGAGTACAAATAAATAAATCTATTTTCTTAATTGAACAAGTTATTATTTTTTTTAATATAAGGAAGGAACTCATAATTAAATATTTAAAAGAAAAATTTTTAAATTAATGGAAATCTGTTTGAATATTACGGGAAAAAGTGGTTTCTATTTAAATATGTGTACTTTAACCCCAACAAAAAATAAACTGTTGAGTTAATAGTTTGACACTTATATAGCGAAACATAACTGACAAAAATACATTAAAGTAGATTTAAGAATCAATTCTCATAATAGTACTTATGAAAGTAAACTAATATTAAAAATTCTTGGGATCAATGATTAAATTTACGAAGCGTAAATCATGAATACCGTGGTAGTGTAAAATGACACTTTTTTTTTTAACCTTTTAAAGCACATATTTTTTGAAATGCTTAATCTATATGATATATTCTAATTAATAAAATTATAACTTATAATAACAAAATATTGAAATAATTAACCTCATTAATACTTTCCTAAATAATAAATAAAATAAATACAGCACATCCTTTTGTAAAAGTCAAAATATTGTTATTTAGAAGAGTACTCATATTTGAAAAAATCAAAATAATTACAAACAAAATAATACAAAGTTCTTTTTTTTAAACTTCATTATAAGAGGAAAAAAAATATTGCTCATTCTACTAAGCCTAGATTGCAAAGGATCCTATATTTCAAATATGATATTATTTAAGTAATCTATGATAAATAAAAATGCTACGATAGGGGGAAAAAATGTTTAAATAAACATCACTTACCTTTTACCAAAGAAAAGCTGTTACTGGGAGGAAAGAATAAATAAATAAATAAATAAACTTATATTTGGAGCCGACGCTACCTCGATGTCGATGCGTTCATCTTGTTTACATAAATATTTTACCGAGATCGGTGGCTTTCTCTGATTGGCTGCAATGCAACTGCCATTTTTCAGTTCGTTTTATATCGACATTGGCCATTGTTGGCCAATGCTGTTGAAACTCGCAATATACATAAAAAGTTTTCCATACGCTTACAGAATTTAAAACATTATTAATATGTTTTCTATACTCTATCAATTTAATAAAAAGCAAAATATGCACTAAAAGTTAAAATATCAAACTTTTATGAACTTTCAATGTTGTATTAATAATATTGGCCAACAATGGCCAATGTCGGTAAAGAGCGGCACAAAATGTACGACATTAGCCAGTGTACGCCATCGTTGGCCAATGATGGGCCAACGTTGGCCAATATTTTTGTGCTACTGGGGAACGTAAGCTATATATCTAAAAACGAATGCATGTCTGTCTGTTTGTCCTTTATGCATTACAACACCATTCATCCGATCGCCATGAAACTTTGGAAAGTTGTTGAGTACATTCCCGCGAAGGTTTCAGGCATATGTTTTCTTTTAAATATCGGTCCCCCTAGTGGGCGGGGGGGGGCATGAACGGGAATACAACATATTTTTTCACGTTTGCTTTATTTCTGAAGGAATATATATACAGGAATAGATTATCAATGAATGAAATAAATTATCAACGAATAAAATGAAATACCCCCCCCCCCCCCAAAAAAAAAGAAAAAAAAAACTGAGGTCTTTATCTATTCCTATTTTTAAGTTTTGCGTTTTCTTTTGCAGCAATTTTGCGCATTGGTTTGCAATTCTCCTTTTATGTTTTTCTTATCTTTAAACTCATAAAAAATTCGTCCAATAGTTACCTTGTGTGAGTGTTCACACATATGTCCTTTAAAAACTAATTTATTTATTCAAATTTTATAAATAACGAAAAAGAGAGATTAATATAGTTAATAAAAAAAAAAAAAAAATGAATTGATGTAATTCAAGTAATTGATTAAATAGAATTTCCCGTTTTCTTTTGAAATCAAAAATGTTTCATTAAAATAGCGTTTCTTTGTCTTTCAATAGTTACAAGCACATTGTTCTCTGAATAAAATAAAGCAATTTTTATACCGGGGATTTTGAAACGTAATTTTGTTTATACTTCTTCCCCGAAAGAATAAAATCATTTTCGCTATAATTATTTATTTTGAGAATGTATTTCAAAATTCGTTACCAGCTTATTTCTAGCATATGTATGTAGTAATAAATAAAAAAAAAATAGAAATTTCAGTTAATATTTATAATGTTTGTGTTTACATTAAAAGCTATTATTACTTTTCAAGCAGATCATTATTGTTCTAAAAATAGATTTTTAAGAGATTTGTCCCGAGTGTCTGGCGCGCAGCTTCGAACCGTTTTAGTCCGTTGCTTTGATTGACACCTGGCGCATTTTTGAATGCCAAACTGGTCTGAGTTTAGTAACGACAATTTATATTCTTTAAAATTTTGTGTTAAAATATTCTAAAGACAAAGAAATAGTTTGGCATTCTTTTAGCTGAATTTTAACGATGCCCACTTTTTCGGTTAGCACTTTCTGACTCTGAAACTGCCAGAGCCACAGACTAAGGAATCACTAGACCCGGCAAGGCGGTTCTAAAAGAGAAGCCTCAACTGTAACCGAGCCGCCATATTAGTACAAGCAAAACCACAAATTAGGAATCACTGCGACAGAATATTTTTAGTTTTCTGTGTCAAATATTGTTCGGGTAAATCTTTTCAATAAGACAGTATTGACATATTTTCTTATTCAAACATAATTATACAGAAATCGATATTATTAGTAAACTGTTGGCGAAATCTTAAATATAAGACAGAAGTTTCCATTTTCTGCTGAAATTTAGAAATATCTTATTTTTACGGGCAAACCTTTCTGCAAATGAAAATTTCTTTTTTCTGCGACAATGTTACTATGTCACATAAATTCTGCTACAAGGTGTATATATTGAATGATTACGTATTAAAAGAAACAATGAGGGTGTAATGAGTGTACAGTTTTTGTGTGTTTCATAGGACTTATCAAGGTTGTATTTAAAAGGGGGGGGGGATTTGCATATTTTTCGAAAATTTTTTAATTATACAGTAAATTATTTACTAAATTAAAGTATTTATATTAATCTACTTGTTTAAATACCTGAACTGTGACTATGAGATTTATTTTGTATAAGCTTTCTTGAGTTTGCTACTGAATAACATAATCAAGATGCATATAAAACAAATTTTTCAGATACCTGTCATGGTAATAAGTTTTTTTACACTGTACTGTAAAAAAACATTGAATGCTACGTATTGCATTTTCAATTGTGCATTTCAATAACACTTTCAAATTTCATGACAACTTTATCTATTTATAAAGGTTAGAGCTTCGCTAGTCAAATTCAAGTAAATAATCAGTAAGGTTTTTAAAATGCTGATACTAATTGATGAAGAATGAAGAATTTTCATGAAGAATCAAAATTTATCGAATTATTCTGGAACGTCAAATTAAATGAGTAGCTTGCTGATTTTATTGTGTTTCGTATAAGTTATTTAATGAAAATTTCACTTTAACATGTTGAACTTAAAATATATATATATATACAAAATGCTAAAGGAGATGAATAGTTTAATATTGATGCTTCTAAGGTTCCATTAAAAAAAATATATATATATATATATCAATTTGAACAAGAAGAGCAAATTTCTATAGTTTGGTATTTACTGTCATTTATGCATGTAATTTTGAATGAGTTAAATTAGACTTCATTATTATTATTATTTTTTTTTAATTAATATAATTACAGCACTTTGTGAAAAAAAAATGGTTTTCCATGGTTTTCTCCTAAATATGCATAAGTGTAGGCTAGAAATCCTTAGATAGACCCTCTCTTAAAGGGACATTCTCTAAACCCTAAACCATAGCACAGTCAGTTGGCCTTATAATGCTAACACAAACACCGGGAAGCTCAAAATGTGTAAATATAGCAGAAATTTAAAATCAAAAATTTGACCCGAAAATATTTCCTCTATCATTGTATGAGTTAGAGAAAGTAAAAATTAAATTAAATTTGCATTTTTTATTATATAAATTAATAATTTGAATATATATATATATATATATATATTAATATTATAAATAATTTATTAATTAAATTTCAGAATATATTTAATTGTTCTATTGTGAAATATGAAAAATTATGAAAAAAATGGGATGAGAATGCCACCATGCTGAGAAAATTGTTCTCCAAATGTAATCAACAGCAGAAAGTCAAAATCTAACTCAATATCTAATTGTGAGATGCAGCTTTCACAATATTCTTCGCATACAGAAAGACATTTATCTTATAAAACTGTTCAAACCGCGATCGGGACATCTCAAAACGTGTAAATCAATCGAAAACTGGAGGTCAAAAATTTTCGAACTCCAGAACAATACTTTCCTCTTATGTGCATAGAATTAATAAAGGGATAAGATAAAAAGATATCTGAATATATTTAACGTGTAAATAAGCCACACACTAAAATTTCTGACCTCAACTCCTATAGATTCCCCCTGACAAATTTAGCGCTAAAAGGAAGCTCGAATTTGCCCCCCGTAACTCTCCTTCCCCCCTCCCTAAAAAAAAAAATCGAAAATTGCAAAAAACCAAAAATGAGTTTTTGGAACTATCATGAAGAAGGTTTTTTATATCTTTGTGCTATTATTGGTAGAGTTCTCCAAAATCCGTATTTCTCTAAATTTGCCTCCTAAAATCACCCACCCCCTCTCCCCTTAAAAATCTAAAATTCCAAAATTGCAGGTAATGATTTCTTTCTACTGGATTCTAGTCTCCCGATCTTCAATTTCTTCATCGTGAAGTAATTTGAAGCCGAGTTATGCTAATAAAGGTGTTTTGCCTTCTGCCCCACCAGGAGGGGAACGGGGGTGGGGGGTATATCACAAAATCCCGTTTTAGTGAGGATAAGAATTCTGAAAACAACCTGCTTCCTAAAATTTATGACTGCATCTCCCATAGAATCCACGCGGCTGTGTTGAATCAGTGAGTTTACTCATACATATATATATATATATATGTATATATACATATTTTTTTGCCACGTTCCCCCCCCCCCCCCTTATTGGCTTTTTTTTAGATATTCTGTCATATCTGTTTTTAAATTCATGAAGTTAGAACCTATTAAATATTTAATAGCAAGAGACTTGGCGTTTGAATATTAAAACAGGAATAAACTACTACGTCAGAAACGCCAAAGAAAAATTATTGAGGTGCATACAGCTGTTTCGGTAGCCTAAAGCGTACCGTCATCAGTGCAAAAAGAATGCATCATTCATCATTCTTTCATCATCATTCTTTCTTTTCATTCATCATTCTTTTTGCACTGATGACGGTACGCTTTAGGCTACCGAAACAGCTGTATGCACCTCAATAATTTTTCTTTGGCGTTTCTGACGTAGTAGTTTATTCCTGTTTTACTATTAAATATTTATTTTTTTCCTTGAGAAATAAAGCAAATGTGAAAAATATGTTGTAATCCCGTTTATGCCCCCCTCCCTGCTCCTTAAAGCGGCCGATATTTAAAAAAAAATTATACCAGAAACCTTCGAGGGAATGTACTGAACAACTTCCCAAAGTTTCATGGCGATCGGATGAATGATGTTGTAATGCATAAAGGACAAACAGACAGACATGCAATCGGTTTTACATGTATAGACTACGTTGTTACTGGTTTCTTGCCTGTACCAATATGGTCGCCGATCGCTCTAAGCGCCTTACAGTAACTTCACTTTTCCCCATTCCAGATAGTCGTCTGACCGGGTCTAAGTTATTCCTTAGTCTGTGGGCAGAGCTGATATAGACTTCGCTTTTTGAGTCCGCTTGCAAAACACGCGATTTTTATTGGTCTCCTTCTCTCCCTCTCTGTCTAAATAACTGCAGTGGAACTTTGTTGTCATCTTTGCATATACAGATTGATGGAGAACAAAATTATTTTGTGCTAAAGGACATAATTATTCGAACGATATATAAATAAAACTCAGTAAAGATGGATTATGTGCTGTTTATTCAGAGGTAAGTTCCTCTACATTATTTTCTTCCTACGTACGATCCGGCTTTTTTTGGAAACATAACCTGGCTCTAATTTTCTCCGTCATATACCTATATATATACAGTCGGTAACAAAAGTCTCCGAACACTAGTAAAAATTCCTATATAAAAAAGTACACTTAATACAGTTCTGTTAAATAAATCCTTGTCAAATCCTGTTTTTAGACTGACTAAGAACATGATTCTACAAGGATTTGATTTATTTAACAAAACTGTATTAAGTGTACTTTTTTTATATAGGAATTTTCGCTAGTGTTCGGAGACTTTTGTTACCGACTGTATATATATAAGAATAAGAGTAAACTCACTGATTCACTGCCTCATTACTGCCGCGGGGATTCTATGGGAGATACAGTCACAAATTTTGAAAAGACGGTTGATTTTAGGACCCTGACCCCAACTAAGACGGGATTTTGCGATATACCCCCTCCTGGGGGAGTAGAAGGCAAAACACTTTTATTTGCATAACTCGGCTTCAAATTACTTCCCGGTGAAGAAATTGCAGATCGGGAGACTCGAATCCAGTCGAAAGGAATCATTTTCTGTGATTTTGGAATTTTTTATTTTTAAGGGGGAGGGGTGGACGATTTTCGGAGGCAAATTTAGCAATATACGGATTTTCGAGAAGCAGGGTTGAAAAAAACCGGTTTGTTTCAGAAAAATTCCAGCCCAGTGAGTTTTGGAGGCTTTATCAGGGTTTTTTCAGACTATTTTCGTGTTTTATCAGAGTTTTTAGGAAAATTTTCTTTCTTCCGATTTTTTAACATTAAGTACATCATTCATAATAAGATAATTCTCAAAAGATTAAAATATTATTTATTCGTTAAAATCAAAAATTTTTTTTAGAATTTCTAAAGTCATTTTATGATTAAGTTATAAAGAAATTTTAAAAATTAAATAATTGTACTTTAAATATTCTAATTCTTTTTATCTGCCCTAAATTAAATTGGATTTTAATAATTATTTCATGTTGCTTTATTAAATTTTTCATAGTCAAGAGGTTTTCATAAAACATTTTTAATTATCGTCCCTCTACATTACATAACACTGTAGCATTGCTAAAGTTTTCAGAAATTTTTTAAAGTTTGATTTTTATTTATTACCACATTTTTATTAAATCGCTTTCTTGTTTGTTTGTCCAATACAAATCTTGCCAACGATTATTAACTAACTCCGTGACTAGCTAGACATTTGAAACTTTTAGAATAGCTCAGAACACGATGACTATGCATTCTTTTAGTATTTTCATTCAATTAATAAATGTTTGAAAATTTCTTATAACTGCTCTCTTTATTAAACATTTGATCATTTTCTTTCAAGTTCATGGGGTAATTCACCATTTTTTTTTTTTTTTTTTAAGTATTTATTAATACACAGAACTGTCAAGTTTATATGATTCAACAGAAAATTTAAAACCATGGTATATAAAAAGTTCTTTCAATCTTGTAATTATTTATATTTTACAGTCGGCTGCAAAATTATTCGAGCACTATCAATAATCCTTGCTAAAAAAAAGTACACATAATACAGCTTTGTTAAATAAATCCTTGTCGAGTCATGTTCTTAATCAGTCTAAGAACATGATTCGACAAGGATTTACTTAGCAAAACAGTCTTAAGTAAACTTTTTAAATATAGGAATTATTGGCTAGTGCTCGAATAATTTTGCAGCCAACTGTACATATTTCGAGTCCCACAGTTTTCTGTATATTGAGAAACAAGTCTGTGGTGGTTATGTCACCACACTGCTAATCACCTTCGAGAGTGGGAGAGCGGGTTCGATTCCGTGCTGGCCCGGATGTTTTTTCCAATTCTCCGTACTGTAATTCTGTCATGTGCTATCTGTCTTCATCGGATGAGGATTTTCAAGCGGGCTTCGAGAGCCAAGCATACAAATCTGATGTATAAGTTACCAATAAAACAATAAACAACTGTGTTTTTTCGTGCTATTATTTTTTTAATATAATTATTTTTTAATTATGTTATATTAAGATAGTTACACATTTTTTTTTTTTTTTTTTTTTTTTTTTTTTTTTTCATGGGGAATTTTCAGGATTCTTTTCTATAGAGCAATCTCCAATATTTCTGAATAATGTTTTTCATGTTTTAATAAATGTATATAATCTTTGTTTTACATTTGTATGTATAAAAATATAAAACAAATATTATATGCATTATTGAATTTGAATAAGTTAGACAAAAGTACAATTTTAAACAAGGATTTGGAAAAAAAAACACTTCGACTTTTTCTTGGGTTTTTTTTTTTTAAACCCACGCAGTTTTTTTCGGTCGGACAAAATCTAGTCAACCCTGTCGAGAACTCTACCAGTAATAGTCCAAAGATATAAAGAACCGCAAAGCGTCTTCTTGAGGATAATTCTAAAAACTCATTTTTGTATTTTTGCGATTTTTTTTTTTTTTGGGGGGGGGGGGGGTGGGGTTACGGGGGGCAAATTTTAGCCCCCTTTTAGCGCTACATCTCTAAGGGGAAATCTATAGGAGTTGAGGTCAGAAATTTTAGCGTGTGGCTTATTTACATGTTAATATATTCAGATATCTTCTTATGTTATCCCTTTATTATTTCTATACACATAAGACGAAAGTATTGTTCTGCAGTTTTCGATTGACTCACACGTTTTGAGATGTACCGATCATGATTTGATCGGTTTTAATAGATAAATATCTGTCTGTATGTCATGACTTTTGTGAATGCTGCATCTCACAAACCAGTGAATATATTTACATATTTAGGTAGATTTTGACTTAAACTGCTGTTGATAATATTTGGGGAACGATTTTCTCAGCATGGTGGCATTGTCATTCCATTTTATATATATATATATATGCAAATTATTAATTTATATAATAAAAATTGCAAATATAATAGTATTTAATTTAATTTTTACTGATTTATCTCTAACTCATATAATGATAGAGGAAATATTTTGGGGTCAAATTTTTGATTTTCAGTTTTTGCTATATTTACACATTTTGAGCTTCCCGGTGTTTGTGTTAGCACTATAAGGCCAGTGACTGTGCTATGGTGTATGGTTTAGAGAGAGTGCCCTTTAAGCGAGGGTCTATCTAAGGGGTTCTAGCCTGCACTTATGTATATTTAGGAGAAAACCATTTTTTTTCACAAAGTGCTCTAATTATATTATTTAAAAGAATAATAATAATAATGAAGACAACTTTATTTATTTCACAATTACATGCATAAATAACAGTAAATACCAAACTATAGTAATTTTCTGTTCTTCAAATTCATATGATTTTTTTTTTATTTTATTTATTTTTTTTATTTTTAATGGAACCTCAGAAGCATCAATATTAAAATATACAGCCTCTGTAGTATTTTGCATAAATTTTTATTTATTTTTTTTAGGTTAAACATGTCGCAATGAAATTGTGATGGTCCAGTATAGTTCGATAAATTTTGACTCTTCATGAAAATTCTTCATTCTTCATTTAGTATAAGAATTTTTAAAAATCTTACTGATTATTGACTTGAATTTGACTAACCAAGCTTTAACTTTTATAAATATACATATTTATCATGAAATTTGAAAGTGGTTTTGTAATGCATTATTGAAAATGCAATATGTAGCATTCAAAGTTTTTTTACATTACAGTGTAAAAGAACGTATTACCATTGCTGGTATCTGAAAAACTTGTTTTATATGCATTTTGATTATGTTATTCTGTAGCAAAATCAAGAAAGCTTACACAAAATAAATCTCATAGTAACTGGTCAGGTATTTAAACAAGTAGATTAATATAAATACTTTAATTTAGTAAATTATTTACTGTATATTTCAAAATATTTGAAAATTCCCCCCTTTCTTCTCATAAATACAACCTGGATGAAACCTATGAAACACACAAAAACTGAAGGCTCATTACACCCTCATTGTTCCTTTTAATGCGTAAACATTCAATATATACACCCTGTAGCAGAATATATGCGACATTTTAACATTGTCGCAGAAAAGAAATTGTCATTTGCAGAAAGATTTGTCCATAAAAATAAGATAGTCCTAAATTTCAGTATAAAATGGAAATTCCAGTCTTATATTTAAGATTTCTCCAACAGTTTTTTAATAATACCGATTTCTGTATAATTATATGCACATATTATGTGTAAATAAGAAAATATGTCAATATTGTCTTAATGAAAAGATTTGCTCGAACGAGGTTTGACTCAGAAAACTTAATAATATTCTATCACATTGATTCCTAGTCTATGGTTTTGCTTGTCCTAATATGGCGGCTCGGTTACAAAATAGACTTCACTTTTAGAACCGCCTTTCTAGGTCTAAGTGATTCTTTAGTCTGTGCTTATAACTATATCTGTGGTTTAAACAGCCAAACCAGCTAACTAATGTTTCATTAATATTTAACAATCTTGACGTCCCGCGTATTAAAATATTTCTTATCTCTCACCACGGCCTTACTAGATCACTCCTCGGCGCCAACGCCGTAAGCGGCCGTAAAAAAACTGCAGAGAACAATGCATGCCGCGGAATAAAGTATATGGCGCTCGCTGCCAACCCTGAAAATCAGTTTGTGTTATCGATTCTAATTGTAAACAAACGTGAAAATAAGCATTGTATCTTCTAAAATGGTGTACTATTGTGTACCTTGCAATTCATCAAGAAGGGGTAGGGATCTGTCTCCTCTTAATTTTTTTTTTCCTTTAAAAAAATTCTTGAATGATTGTTTTCTTTTTTTTTTTCTTTCTTTCTAGTCCTCATTTCATTTCTTTCATCCAAAACAAATATTTTAAGAAGAGTATATTTTATTTAGGAGAAAACGACTATAATTTATTATTTTTCAATGAATTGGTTTAAAATTATTACCACAATTCTTTTTATGATTCATATATTTTTGGGTATCGGAAGATTGCATTTTAAATTTAATGAAATCAATTTAAATGCTCTGCAAACGGAAAAAACTTATGCAGCTTCATATACAAAACTAAGTTAGTTCTCCCGTGGCGGCGCTGTGCGCCGACCCTAACTTTTAATGCATTCGATTCCGGAGAAATCGATTGTTATGGCCGCTATCACGACGTTGGCGCCGAGGAGTGATCTAGTAGGACCGTGCTCTCACTCTAATATTAATATTTTTTGTGATATCGTTAATTGCCTTATTCTTGCCCTTTTTGAAATATTTTCTTCAAATATAATTTTTTAAACAATTGTATCCTATTATTAGTACTCGGCTCAATCCTAAATTGTTTATGAAACACAGCTTAATGAAATTTGTTCGAAAATTTACTTTTAAAACAATAAAATTGGTGACTGCAGAAAGAAAAATGGAAGATCTCGAAGTGCAGCTTTTTTTTTTTTTTCTCCCTTAGTAATCTTTGTCTACGGTGTAAGTGTGTAGATGACTTTTTAGGAAGCTGCTTCTTCTTTTTTTCATACACCCATGGCTTTTTTTAAAACTATTCATTTGAGGAAATGAGTAAGGACATACATCACACACATAGTTTTTCTCCGGTACGAATCTGAAGATGATTTTTTAGATGACTTAATTGAAAAAATGTTTTACAAAATCCTTCACAAACTATGGCTCTTCTTCTCTATGAATTCGAAGATGCCTCCTTAGATCACTTATTCGAGAAAATTTTTTAGAACATTCTTCACAGGCGTACGGCTTTTCTCTAGAATGAATGCGAAGATGATGCCTTAAACCGCTCCTGTCAAAAAAACCTTTAAAACATTCTTCACAGACATACGGCTTTTCTCCTGTATGAACGCGAAGATGTGTCATTAAGTAACAGATTCGAGAAAAACTTTTAGAACATTCTTCACAGACATACGGTTTTTCTCCTGTATGAATGCGAAGATGTCTCTTTAGAACACCCAATTGAGAAAATCCTTTAGAACATTTTTCACAGACATACGGCTTTTCTCCGGTATGAACGCGAAGATGACTCTTTAGAATACTCATTCGAGAAAATCCTTTTGAACATTCTTCACAGACGTAGGGCTTTTCTGGCTTTTCTTCGGTATGAATGCAAAGATGTTTTCTTAAACTGCTCAGTTCAAAAAATCCTTTAGAGCATACTTCACAGACATACGGTTTTTCTCCTTTATGAGCGTAAAGATGTCTCTTTAGTTCCCTTTTTTGAGAAAATCCTGTAGAACATTCTTCGCAGACATATGCCTTTTCTCCTGTATGAACGTGAAGATGACTCTTTAGATATCTCATCCGAGAAAATCCTTTAGGACATTCTTCACAGACATATGGTTTTTCTCCTGTATGAACGCGAAGATGAGTCTTTAAATTGCTCTTACCAGAAAATCCTTTTGAACATTCTTCACAGACAAACGGCTTTTCTCCTGTATGAACACGAAGGTGACTCTTTAGATCACCCATTCGAGAAAATCCTTTAGAACATTCTTCACAGACATATGGTTTTTCTCCTGTATGAACGTGAAGATGGCTCTTTAGATTACTCAATTGAGAAAATCCTTTAGAACATTCTTCGCAGACATACGGCTTTTCACCTGTATGAACGCCAAGATGTGCCAGTAAATTGCTCTTTTTAGAAAATCTTTTAGAACATTCTTCGCAGACATACGGCTTTTCACCTGCATGACTGCGCAGATGTCTCATGAGATTTCCTTTACTAGAAAACCCTTTAAAGCATTCATTGCACACATACCGCTCTTCTTCCGCACTTGTAGGTAGATATATATTCATATTTTCAATGATTCAATTATGAAATTTGTCACAATAATTTGTGTTACCTTTAAATGGTAGCTGTGTATCTATTGATTGTCCTCTCAAGATGAAACTAATAGCGGAAGTAATCTATCGAGTTATAGTATTCCAATTTTTGCCTTTTCTGCTCAATAATCAATAACAACTTTAATAATCAGAAAATATATATATATGTTACCGTGAAAGACCGAAATCTGGAGAATGTCGACTTTCACCGGTGAATGTCAACAAACACATAGTTGCTTGGTCCTTGGTGTATGTCCGAAATATTTGCTAAATACCCTTATTTCTGACTTACACCAGTAAATGTCGACATTCACCATGCACTAATGGTGAATGTTGAACAGGTCCGAGATGTATATTTTCTTCTCCGTAATTCAGTCGCGATAAATTTTTCGCCTCTCTTTCTGAGAACCAAAGCGAGTACAATATTAAGCGGCACAGCATAATACAAAATAATGTCCGCTTACTGCAGCGCTAATTGCTATGGACCATATTCCTCCTTTGGGTTCGAGACTATAAAAAATCAGCTGTTTTCGGTAAATAATTCTCAACTCTACCATAGCAAAGCATTGTGGCTTGCAAATTTTTATCTTGCAATATTATTTCTAAGAGTTACAGATTATATGAAATTGAAGTAAGAGTGATACAGTGATACCTTTGTTTTATTTTTAATCCAGTTTTAGTAATATACTTTAATCTTAATCAACATATGTAATATTAAAAGATGTCATGTGAACTGTGGCGATGTTAACAAATTTAAATGAATGTTCCATCTAATAGATTCCTTTATTAAAATGATTGAAATTCTAATTATTTAAGCTTTGATGTCTATATATATGTGTGTGAGTGTATAAAATGTTCTTATTAATCTTTTATTCATTATGTATGTGTGTGTGTGTGTATACATAAAATGTTCTGCAATTTTACGATATGGAATAGTCTTAACTTTATCATTCGATTCAGTTGTTTACATTTCTCTTTTGTTCTTGTTTGAACATTATTATTAAGTTACACTGCAGCAATATTTACGAAAATGTTATGCGTAACAATAAAATGGCATGTTGAATCTAATTTGTTTACAAAATATCGGCCACGTGTTCGGCGATTTTACCTACGGTGACGTCACAGGAATATTGTCCATTAGCGGTCGGACGGCAAATAAAAACAATCGTTGGAAAGGATTGCGATTCAGCCAAAACGTGTACCACATTTGGCAAGTTAGCTTTTTCTTAAATCGCCAAGATTTAATCGCCAATTTTGTTTGTTGTTTTTCTCGGACCTCGGTTTCTTAGAAGAAGAGCCTGTTCAAGCGTACAGTCGGCTACAAAATTATTCGAGCACTAGCAATAATCCTTGCCAAAAAAAAGTACACTTAATACAGCTTTGTTAAATAAATCCTTGTCGAGTCATGTTCTTAATCAGTCTAAGCACATGATTCGACAAGGATTTACTTAGCAAAACAGTCTTAAGTGTACTTTTTAAATATAGGAATTATTGGCTAGTGCTCGGATAATTTTGCAGCCGACTGTACAAGTTTGATGTATACGCCGTAGAAAAAATTATGGAATAAAGTTGAACTTTAACAACAAAGTTTAATTTTAGGAAAACGTAAACAAATGATAAAAAGCTTGCTTTGATAGAAAGATTGTTTAGTATGATGGTTTTAAATGCAAAATTATGAATTAACACCATTTAAAAACATATTAGAATATTTGAGATACATGAAAACTTTCAGTAGATTTAATAAGAATGAATCAGTTTTAACTTTTAGATGAGGTTCCGTTTTCAAATGGAATATTTTTAAAAATAACACATACTTAGTGTTTAGCTAATTTTAAAAAGCATTAAATGTAGTCCATTTATCTGTAAAAGTGTTATAAGGTAAAGACACCAGTGCTTGTCACCCTTAAAATCTGCACCAGTGTTTGTCCCCCTCACAAAATACATTTTAAAATAACCGTTAGTTAACATCTATGGCAATCTATGGATTTGAATCCGTAAAAGCTAGATTCTCCGGTTTTAGGGACTCTTGTGCCGGCTGTTTTAAATTCATAGATGTTAATTAAATGTTTTAACATGTCTTTTGTGAAGGTGACGACCACTGGTGCAGATTTTAAGAGATCACTGATCTCTTTACCTTAAATATTTCTGATTTTTTATAATAATAAAATATTACTATTACCAGAATTTCACCGAATATTCGGTTCGGCCAAATAAGCCTATATTAGGCGACCAAATAGTGGAATTAAATTTAAAATTAAGTTATAATATTAAAATTGGTAAAAATATTTTTTGTCATATAAAATTATTATTATTATTATTGAAGTGAAAACTTCTTTAGGCGCGTTGAGCACTTTTGGGTGAACAAAAATCATTGAGCTCCCATCATCGTCAGCTAACGCTTTCCATCCTTGTATGATACAAATAATGTATCATACAATTAACGTGCTATTGTGAAGTGTTAATAATTATATACTGCATATTGTTTTAAAATCTGGTGCGGCTCTACACGACTTCTCTCATCTCCGGGTACTGTCTCTATTGCAGTTAGACCTCACTAAACTGTGAGAAAGCCCAAAGCTGCCATTTTTCTCACATTTTTACAAACTGGTGCGGCTCTACACACTACACGACTTCTCTCATCTCCGGACACTGTCACTTAAAGATTGCAGCCGGAAACGTTGCAGTTAGACCTTACAAAACCGTAAGAAAGGCCAAAGCCGCAATTTTTCTCACGTTTTTTACAATCTGGTGCGGCTCTACACGACATCCCTCATCTCCGGACACTGTCTCTTAAAGATTGCAGCCGGAAACGTTGCAGTTAGACCTCACAGAACCGTGATAATGCAAAAGCTTACCATTTTTCTCACGTTTTCACGATCTGGTGCGGCTCTACACGACTTCTCTCATCTCCGGACACTGTCTCTTAAAGATTGCAGCCGGACATGTTGCAGTTAGACTTCACAGAACCGTGATAATGGCAAAAGCCTCCATTTTTCACACGTTTTTACAATCTGGTGCGGCTCTACACGACTTCTCTCATCTCCTGACACTGTCTCTATTGCAGTTAGACCTCACAAAACCGTGAGAAAGGCCAAAGCCGCTGTATTTCTCACGTTTTTACAATCTGGTGCGGTTTCACACGACTTCTGTCATCTCCGGCCACTATCTCTTAAAGATTGCAGCCGGAAACGTTGCAGTTAGACCTCACAAAACCGTGAGAAAGGCCAAAGCCGCCATTTTTCTCACGTTTTTGCAATCTGGTGCGGCTCTACACGAATTCTCTCATCTGCGGACACTGTCTCTAATGCAGTTAGACCTCACTAAACTGTGAGAAAGCCCAAAGCTGCCATTTTTCTCACATTTTTACAAACTGGTGCGGCTCTACACGACTTCTCTCATCTCCGGACACTGTCTCTTAAAGATTGCAGCCGGAAACGTTGCAGTTATACCTCACTGAACCATGATAATGGCAAAAGCCTCCATTTTTCTCACGTTTTCACAATCTGGTGCGGCTCTACACGACTTCTCTCATCTCCGGACACTATCTCTTAAAGATTGCAGCCGGAAACGTTGCAGTTAGACCTTACAAAACCGTAAGAAAGGCCAAAGCCGCAATTTTTCTCACGTTTTTTACAATCTGGTGCGGCTCTACACGACTTCTCTCCTCTCCGGACTCTGTCTCTATTGCAGTTAGACCGCACAAAACAGTGAGAAAGGCCAAAGCCTCCATTTTTCTCACGTTTTTACAATCGGGTGCGGCTCTACACGACTTCCCTCATCTCCGGACACTGTCTCTTAAAAATTGCAGCCGGAAACGTTGCAGTTAGACCTCACAGAACCGTGATAATGGCAAAAGCCTCCATTTTTATCACGTTTTCACAATCTGGTGCGGCTCTACACGACTTCTCTCATCTCCGGACATTGTCTCTTAAAGAATCCAGCCGGAAACGTTGCTGTTAGACCTTACAAAATCGTAAGAAAGGCGAAAGCCGCAATTTTTCTCACGTTTTTTAAATCTGGTGCGGCTCTACACGACTTCTCTCCTCTCCGGACACTGTCTCTATTGCAGTTAGACCTCACAAAACAGTGAGAAAGGCCAAAGCCGCCATTTTTCTCAGGTTTTTACAATCGGGTGCGGCTCTACACAACTTCCCTCATCTCCGGACACTGTCTCTTAAAGATTGCAGCCGGAAACGTTGCAGTTAGACCTCACAGAACCGTGATAATGGCAAAAGCCTCCATTTTTATCACTTTTTCACAATCTTGTCGGCTCTACACGACTTCTCTCATCTCCGGACACTGTCTCTTAACGATTGCAGCAGGACATGTTGCAGTTAGACTTCACAGAACCGTGATAATGGCAAAAGCCTCCATTTTTCACACGTTTTTACAATCTGGTGCGACTCTACAGGACTTCTCTCATCTCCGGACACTGTCTCTATTGCAGTTAGACCTTACAAAACCGTGAGAAAGGCGAAAGCCGCTGTATTTCTCACGTTTTTACAATCTGGTGCGGTTTTACACGACTTCTGTCATCTTCGGCCACTATCTCTTAAAGATTGCAGCCGGAGACGTTGCAGTTAGACCTCACAAAACCGTGAGAAAGGCCAAAGCCGCCATTTTTCTCACGTTTTTGCAATCTGGTGCGGCTCTACACGAATTCTCTCATCTGCGGACACTGTCTCTAATGCAGTTAGACCTCACTAAACTGTGAGAAAGCCCAAAGCTGCCATTTTTCTCACATTTTTACAAACTGGTGCGGCTCTACACGACTTCTCTCATCTCCGGACACTGTCTCTTAAAGATTGCAGCCGGAAACGTTGCAGTTATACCTCACTGAACCATGATAATGGCAAAAGCGTCCATTTTTCTCACGTTTTCACAATCTGGTGCGGCTCTACACGACTTCTCTCATCTCCGGACACTGTCTCTTAAAGATTGCAGCCGGAAACGTTGCAGTTAGACCTTACAAAACCGTAAGAAAGGCCAAAGCCGCAATTTTTCTCACGTTTTTTACAATCTGGTGCGGCTCTATACGACTTCTCTCCTCTCCGGACACTGTCTCTATTGCAGTTAGACCTCAAAAAACAGTGAGAAAGGCCAAAGCCGCCATTTTTTTCACGTTTTTACAATCGGGTGCGGCTCTACACGACTTCCCTCATCTCCGGACACTGTCTCTTAAAGATTGCAGCCGGAAACGTTGCAGTTAGACCTCACAGAACCGTGATAATGGCAAAAGCCTCCATTTTTCTCACGTTTTTACAATCTGGTGCGGCTCTACACGACTTCTCTCATCTCCGGACACTGTCTCTATTGCAGTTAGACCTCACAAAACTGTGAGAAAGGCCAAAGCCGCTGTATTTGTCACGTTTTTACAATCTGGTGCGGTTTCACACGACTTCTGTCATCTCCGGCCACTATCTCTTAAAGATTGCAGCGGGAAACGTTGCAGTTAGACCTCACAAAACCGTGATAAAGGCCAAAGCCGCCATTTTTCTCACGTTTTTGCAATCTGGTGCGGCTCTACACGAATTCTCTCATCTGCGGACACTGTCTCTATTCCAGTTAGACCTCACAAAACCGTGAAAAAGGCCAAAGCTACCATTTTTCTCACGTTTTTACAATCTGGTGCGGCTCTACGCGACTTCTCTCATCTCCGGACACTGTTTCTATTGCAGTTAGCGCATTAAATAAAATTGTAATATAATTTTTGTAGTAGTAGTTTATATTAATGAATAAAAAAACACTTCATTTAAAAGTATTTCCCTCACAATAAAATATTTCCTGATGATTCAAGAAATACACACGTAATTGTTCACGTTTTCACTTCTGTCGGCACTCCCGAAGTGCAACTGTTTTTTATTATTTAATCATCAACAGTTTTATGAATAATGCATTTGAATTAGAAAAATTACAGAACAATAATTTATTTAGTCTTCATTTCATTACTAGTCAAGAAAAAAAAAATATTTCACATAGAACTTTTTCTGTAAGATATTTTTAAAGTAACAAAAGAATTATATTATTTGAGTTTTTAAAAACATAATAAACTCACAAACATATACTATATGTATGTGTAGGCTTGTTCTTGTATCTTGTAGTTTTTGAAATACGATATTTATCAAAGGTCTGTTTTCAAGAGATTAAAAAAAAAAATGTAGAGAATCTTTGTTTATTGATTAAAAAAAACAAAAGGAAGAGTCCTTTTTCAAATAAAAAGTTTTGTGAAAGGTCATTCATCAGGATATAGAATTTTGCAAAAGGTCCTTTAACATACCCAGTTTTACAGACACTAGAATAAACCCTGATACACTCACAAGCGCAAGTTTTCATATAAATTAGATCAATTTTTTAAATTTATTCTTATTTAATGAATCTGGCTGTTTCAGTCAATTTACATATATTTGAGATTTTATATGCGGAAAAAAAAAAAAATCAAAGATTTAAACAAATAATAATTATGATATTTTGATTTAGATTTGAAAATTTCTTTTATTGCTTCAGATTTACGCTGATACTTTTAATGCACATTGTATTGTTTTTCATATGCAAAAAATGATAAAAATAATTAAGCTGTTTTGGTGTGTGAAAAATATTTACATTGAAATTTAAGTATTTGGCCCAAATACTGACTATTTGGTACTCGACAAAAATCACTATTCAACTCTAATTATTATATTGTATAACATATTTAAAAATGTCAAACATAAAAAGATGAGATGCAGAGACAGTAGGCTGAGTTTTATCTTTTGATAAGGTCATACTTAATTTGCGTGATTTTTTTTATTTATTTTTTTATGAACACCACCTACATCTGTCATGCAGCTTGGAACAGAATCTTTTTATCTACCTTTCTCAGTTATGGACTACTCTCTCTCTTTTTAATACAGTAGCCAAGAATGATTAGAATTAGCCAAGTGTAGTTTTTACTTTCTTCTATATTCAATAGAAGAAAGTATTGGATTCGTAAAAATTTTCGACCTCGGGTTTTTGATGCATTTACATGTTTTGAGAGCTGTAGAACACGATTTGACCATTTTTAGAAAATGTCTGTCTGTCTGTGTGTGTGTGTGTGTGTGTGTGACAAAATTTTGTGGCAACTGTATCTCAGGTATTACAGAATTTCATACAAATTGGTATGTAGTTGCACCTTGACATAAATTAGTGCCTATCAACTTTTGGTAAAAATTGCCTTACAGGTTGAGTTGCCATCCCACTTTTTCCAAATTTTTAACATGGTGATATAGGACAAAATTGTGTATAAATGTGCATAAAGAGAATTATTTTTTAGTAATCATTATGAAATTTACAAGAATTATTTATAATAGAGATAGTCAACTGGGAAAATTTTTTTGTATGTGTAGGAGCCTCGTCAATCCCCCTGGGGGGGAAGTCCCCCTCGAGGGGAGTAAATTTTCAAGATGGGTATCTTTCGAAAGGTCTCGTCAATACCTTTAAAACGAATGGTTGAACTATAAATCTGTGATATCCCTTAATTAACACATATACGTAGTGAGAGAGAGAATTTCAAATTTTTTTTTTTTTTTTCAATTTTCCTGATACGAGGAGCAAACACTCAAACATTGTTTTCTCAAAAAAATTAAATAAAATAAAATAAAATAAAATAAATAAATAATAATAATAAAAAAATAATAATAATAATAAAAATAATAATAATTGAAAAAGAAATGTATATGATTTAGTGATTTTACTTAACATAAACATTTTACTCAACATAAAATATTATGTCAACATGCCTTTCATGATATGTTTACATATGTGCCTAGTAACTAGCAATACATCTAAACAAATGATAATTAGGGTTTAAGTTTAGTTATTTTTTAATTTATTAGTTTTTTGGGTATTCTGAAAAATTGTATCCGAAAGATCAAACATTATTTGAAATTTTTCTCCTCATATCTAATTATATACATAATTTCTAATTTTTACACACATTAATCATTCTTTTCTTTTAGCTTTTTCTAACTAATGTAATGTAATTCTGTTTTCTTTAAAAAAAAAAAAAAAGTTTTCATTTAAAAGATTACAAAAGACATAGGAAATAAAAATCAAGAACATGCTCTGGTTGGTCTTTTAAAAAGTGCATCTTGATTTATAAGTATCAAAATGCACTTTTTTTTTTTTTTTTTTTAATCCTCATTACATTAAATAATTAAATTGTTTCTTTAAAAGTTTCTTAAGAATTATCTAAAACACACTTCCATTTTTTTCCTTTAGCCTTCTGCATATTACGTATTTTAATATTTTTATTAAAGACTTGTACTCGCATTTTTTCATCTGATAAAGGGTTGTGCTTGTGTTGTAACTTCAAACTGAAGCAATTGTGAAATTTTAAGATTTGGCTGGGTTGTACCCTATGTTTTTTTTTTTTTTTTTTTTTAAACCCCTCAATTTTACTCACTTTTCGGTTTAAAATCAATTAAAAAATTAGGATTACATAAATGTATTGAATTAAACAGCGGGTAGCGTAATAGATGGGGCATTTCACTCTGTCACTGCTTTCAAACAATCAAAATTCTCTTAACATGACTGTAGTATGCTTTGTATTAAAAATTTATGATAAATACATAATGGAGAACTGAGCAGATTCCACCTTTACAAACTAGTTCACTTTTGTAAGAATTTGATAAAATAAATTAAAATACTAAGGTATTGAAACTTAATTGATTTTGAGTATTAAATAAAATAGTTTGTTTTGCTAATTACTTATAAAATAAACAGTTTACATGCAAAATGAGATTTATTTTGAGTGTTGAGTATTCTTACAAATGTAAGATTTGGCACTATATTCAGATGCTTAGGGCAATAATGTTACAACCAAAAACTAGCTAGTATAATAGATATCTGCTGCGTTCCCCATGACATATTTTTTCTAAGATATATTTACTATACAACATGCTACATTAATGTTTAGAGCTATGAACTCTGTTGATGACCGTTTTCCAGTCAGAGACAGAAATGCCCCATCAACTAGTCTACCACTTCATCAACTTTGATACATTTAACTTATACAGATTTGCTGCTTAATCTTATGGATATCAATTTTTTATTTAACTTTTCATGTAATAATTCTTAACTGTCTGACATGGATTGATGTTAATAAAGATCGTTATACGATGACGCAGGTTTCGATACAATAAATATAGATTTCTATAAACACTGAATGACACTTTTAAATAATTTGACCAAACTAATTCATTGGTCATTTCATTTCAATTCATAATGATCATATAATCACTGGCATACAGTTAATATGAAAGTACTAAATTTTTTAAATTTTTGAATAAAAATTTTAGCTATCTCTTAAAAATTAAAGTTATCCAAAAATATGTAAACAGAAGAAAAATAAATGATTAATTTTAAAACATCCTATAGGTACTCTCATATAATTCTTTAAAAAAAAAAAAAAAAAAAAAATCTGAAAGAACCCTTTCCCTTTTCTCCTTTAAAAACTTCCAGAAAAAAAAAAGACCACATTTTCTTAAAAAATAAATAAAAATAATAATAATAAATAAATAAAATAATTCTTTTTTTGAGGTTCTATGTGGAGAAATATGTGAAAAAAAAAAAAACCTAATCCATTTGGGGTTTTTTCTAATATATATGTATTAATACACACACACACACATCAGGCTTTATGTCTTTTTTCCAATTATGTTACTACATTAGTTTCTTTAACATATTTTTAACTATATTCACCTTAATCACTCTTGTCTTAAGTCGTGTGTAATTTTTATGTTTCTTCTTCCTTTTTTTCTTTTGTTGCTATATTTGAACCTACTTTTTATACTATAGGAAGCATTGTAACATTGCTTCAACTCAAAACAATTATTGTGAATTTTTCCATTTTAAGGTATTAGATTATCAAATTTATTACTTTTAACTAATACAAATACTAATTACTTTTCTCTTTAGTCTTATGTAGTTTTTTAAAGAAAATTATCTTTTTAATGTTGTATTTCTTTTTCTTCCCCTGATGAGGAGCTGTGTTGTTATTTCATCACAAAAAACTATTGGGAAATTTTACAATTAACAATATTCATTTCAAAGCATATTTATTACTTTTAAACAACTTTTTTTAAAGATTAAAAAAAATATATATATATTCATCAAAATGCGCATTTTCTTTTCTATTATTTATGTTTATTTGTTAAAATATTTCTTTATAATATCTAAACTATTACTCACCTCAGTCACTCTTCTTCTTAACCTTTTGTAGTTTATGTAATGAAATAATTTTTATTTATAATTATTAAAATGATGCTAACACTTTCAATGCACCAACTATTTTTGTTCTCTTAAAATTTTTGACAAATTCAGTTATTTTTTCATAGTTGAATTCTCCTTACATATTAACATGTGTAAAAATCATGTAATTCATTTTGCAAAAAATTTCATATTTAACCCCCCCCCCCTTCTTTTTCTTTTTTTAAAATTAAAAATGAAAATTATGTAGAAATCTGAGAACCTGTTTTCACCTTTAAATGTAGAAAGCATCAAATGAAATTTGTTAAATGAAAAATATTTTATTTACAATAAAAGTACTTAGAATTATAATTACACTAAAAATGTTCACATTAAAATACTTACAGTATTAATTACAAGAAAAATATTCATAATATTATTTACAACCAGTCTCAAATAAAGCTTACATAAATTAACTTCAATGAGGCTACTTTACACTGTGAACTTCCTAGAAAGAAAAGAAAAAAAAATATGTGGAAAGATAACAGAAATTGCTCATCAACTAAAATTACAATTTTACTATTTCCAAGAAATAGTGACAGTGTTTGAGTCTCAAACAAAATACTGTAATATAAGCTGTGCTTGTGTCGTTGCCCTGATATAAGTTTAAATTAGCATAAATCAAATAAGATATCATTAAATTAGTTTTCGTAAAAAGAGAGAAAAATAAAATAAAAATACAAGCTTAGTTCTGGTTTTATTTATCCAAGTATTGTAAGTGTGTAATTAAATTTTAACTAATCTGTCACTTTATTTAACAGATTGACAAATTTAAAGATTTTTGTGAAACATTAGTACAAATTACAAGATACTGAATTTTAACTGTAAAAAATACTGCAGCAGCTGGAGCTAATTTACTTCAGTTATAACTCACTAATTTTTTATTAACAGTATTTGATAACTACACACCATGTAAATAATAAGTACAAAATTTTGAATGAATATCATAAAAAGGAAGGTTACTGCTTTGTTTGCCTATTTTATTCGCCTGAAGAAGGGTTATGTCTTCTTTTGACCCAAAACAATTGTTGCAAGTTTTTGCATTTTATGGTGTTTATTCAAAATTTTGTATTTATTACTTTAATTTTGTACTTATTATTTTTTATTTTAACCGCCAGCTGTGCGATGGTTTTTTATAACGATGCAAAACAGTTTAAGCTTAGCTTATGTTATAATTATTAGTTTTATCTTATAAACTAACCAGCCACTATTGCATGAAAAGGTTTCATTAAAATTCACTCTTCATAATATAAATTCTGATAATCTTATTTACTTCTGAATTTCTTTGGAACATTCAAACCTCTGGAAACAAAAAAAAAAAAAAAAAAAAAAAAAAAAAAAAAAACCCTCGTTAAAAATCGTCGCGGATAAAATACCATTTTATTCACTTTTGTCCACAATTAATTATTTGCGAATTGTAAATTAAAAATTGTCTTTATTCTTTCCATATATATATATATATATATATATATATATAAATCCTTTATAAATGTACGTACATAATCAATTTATATATTTCAAAATAGACATAAAATCATCAAAATTAACAATATTTAAAAAATAAATAAATATATTTGCATTTTTCACAGAGTGGATGGAAAAGTGATATTTAATAATTTCAATTTTAATCCCCCCCTCTTCCCCCAGTGCTTTCAGTTACGTTGTCATTTCCTCTCTCATAGTCATAAATATCTTTTAAAACTTGTTATTAAACATAATAAAATTAAATGGTTTACATTTCTTTCTTGCAGTTTTTAACTTTCCGAACATACATATGTAAGGAAAGTATCGTAATTTTGTAATCATGATAAAAATTTGAGATGTTGGTATATCTATATGTTTTGAACTCCCATGAGTTCATTTTTGCAATTTTTATGATGATGTACAGTCGGGGAAAAAAAAAAAAAACGCAACACTCAACTTAACTTCGTTGCTAATCGATGTAGAAAAATGTAATAGGTATCATTCGACGGGGAATTGTGAGTAGTTTCAGAAAATGAAGTGAAATTTTGAATTGGGGGTCGTCTACATATTAAAACACGCACCAACTTTTTTCTATGGTAGCACCCTATTTTTATTTTATATTTGAATTCCTGGGATCGCGACAACGCGAAAAAGTATGTTGGTTGTATATTTTACTTATTTTTTCACAGAGTTATAAGCGTTCAAAGTTTAAAGGTGCTAATGTTAAATTCATATTTCAAACATTTATTAATATCTTCACAAAAAATAATTTGATCGATATATATATTTTTTTTTTTTTACGAGATACAGTGAAGGAACCCAAACATAATCCATCATTACTTTTGATTCTGAAAAATATTTTTAATTCTGAAAAATATTAATAAATTCATATTCATAAAAATTATGAATTATGACCTATATTAATTTTTACATAAAATGAATCCCAATGCTGAAAAATATGGGTGTGCAAATTTGCAGCTCATTCCAGTTATTAGTTTTCGAGATATAAATAAATCTTTCTTTTGCAGTGGGCCATCTCTTATAAAGTTTTGTGTGAGATAACGAATCAAATGTTAAAAAATAACAAAGAAAATTAAACAAAATATTTTTATTTTTTATTTACGGGTCAAATTATATAACAACGACGTCAAACGCAAAGAAATGAAACAAAAATGATGAATTTTAGACATTACTGTTAGCATCAAGAATTCCTGTTTTCTAAAGAAGACAAGCCCCGCCTTCAACGTTCTTCAAAACAAAACAATACAGAGAAGTAAAGTAATTGTGACATTGAGTTTTCGTGTTAAACACCTTATTTTATGTTGACAAAAATATGCACAAGTGATATTTACTTCATAGATTAATTGGTGATAAATTTTGAATCTTTTAAACAAACACTAGAAGAAAAAACAATTAACAAAATAGGCGGGGTTTACTGTTTTAAATAGAAAAATAGGTTTAATGTGAAATAGTCAAATATAAAAAACGAATGGAATTGGAATGCAAGACAGGCTTGTAAAATCGTTTCTTAACTACCGTCATAGTTAAAAAAGGCTTAATCATTTGTTTCGTATATTGCTTTATTTTATTTTATTTATTTACTTATTTATTTATTTTGTAGGGGGAGGATTATTATTTTAAGGACACTTTTGTCTTTCAAATTTTATTAATATATTTTAACTTTATACATTTTTAAAAACATAGTTTAACTTTTATAAATATATTTTAACACTTTTTGCGACTGCAGGATTTTGTCTTTTTGACAGTAAGACTCGCCTACGGGCATTATACTCTCAAAATAAAATATTTCAGAAAAAATTTTCTGTATTCACAATTATATTAGAAATGGATATACATTATAATTATATTTTTTCTGATCAATATATTTCTATCCATAGTATATTTTATTGCAAAAATATGAACACTGGGTACATACTTAAGAAATATGAAACACACAAATTACGAAAGAAACGCCCACTAAGAGAGTTACAGATTTTCAAATGGCGTGAATCTACGTCAGCAGTCGCGAAAGGGTTAATTAAGAAATTATATTTTCATAGAAATTAGAAAACGAATCGTACAGTTCCAAAGAGTTCAACTGACCCAAAACTGGTAAGTGCGATTAAAAGTGTTTAATATTTACTTTATGAACCCTTACAATAAATTATCCAAAAAGATTTAGTTTACGCGTTGTTGTATATATATATATATATATATATATAATTTCATTTCGTATATTATATTACACTTACGAAAGGAAATTTAAGCTTTATTGGTGATCAGTGATCAGTACAGCCATAATAGACAGTTTAGTTTTACTTGAAAAATATTGCACTTTTTTCAAAGAGTACTGTATAGACTAATCGCAAGTGTAATGTATTCAAATAGACCTAAAATTATCTAAAAAAGTACTGAAGTATATACAAATGTAAAAAAATGAATTCGGTATAATTTAGGAACTGGAATAGAAGTGAAGTTTTATTAATTTCTATAATTTTTTTTTCCTAAAAGATTTCCGGTGTAAAACATTAAAATTTTCTCTGTTTCTTCTAAGATCTTAATTTTATTTTTCTACATTTATAGATAACCCCCTAACACATTTTTGACTATAACTCTATAAATACTAAAGATAAAGTATACAAATAGCATACTTTTCCGCACTGCCAGACTCTCAGAAATTTGAAAATGAAGTCAAAATTGGGTGTTGCTATTGAAAAAATCAAAGTTGGCGCTCATTTTAATATGTAGATGCCCCCTAATCCAAAATTTGACGACATATTCAGAAAGTGCTTTTAATTTCCTGCTCAATGATGTCTTTTAGATGTTCCTGCGTCAATTAATAACGAAATTACAGTGGGTGTTGCGTTTTTTTTTTCCCCGGCTGTACGTATATATATGCACATGAGTGAACATGATATCATCTAAACACTTTGCTTGAATGATCTAAAAGTTGGTAAGTATGTTATAGGTTACTGTAGCACCAGTATATACTTCTTGGAGAATCTAGCTCATACTTTTTTACAAGGACACAAAGAAAAGTTATTTTCATTATGGTTTATGAGCTCAAATTACTTAAAGTGTGATAGCGTCTGAATACCTTATTCGATTTAACTGAAAATTTATATAAATTTTATAGGTCACCGTCGAACAAACTGTAAAATTTATTTTGGTGAATCTTGCACTTTATATATTTTATAGACACAACAAAAATTTCTTTAACATTATGGCCTATGGTCTCAAATTATTTTAAGCACTGTCTGAGGCATTTTTATGCCTCATTCAATTGAGCTTTAAATTTATATACATGTTATAGGTCTATGTCACATGAACTGTATCGATTTTGGTGAATCTAGTACAAATATTTCATTTCCAGAGACGTACAAAAGAATTTAGATACATAACATTCCATTAAGCAACATGCTATTTGGGAAAACTAATTAAATAGCTTTAATAATTTTCTCTTAACGACTTCTCTTACTTTATTTAAAAACAGTGAAATATTTATGCTCAGAAAGTCGAGTGGAGTCACTTGAGATTTTTATTATTTCTGTTAAAGTTTTTGCATGTTTACCAAATTGGTTATAAATATATATACAGTATATACACACATTACTATATGCATTACTTTTGTGATAAATAAATATATATATATATATATATATATTTGGATTGGAAGTAAAATTTAATTTTGTACTTTTTTCATCTACAATTCCAATTACCAATTAATTAATATGTTTACAAAATTATCAAATCATTAAACATAGATTTAATTTTTAAAACCCCTGGATAAAAAATAAAATAAATAACAAGTTGATATTGTACGTAAAATATTAAATAAAAGCTATGCCATGTAAAGACTTATTGACATAATTTGTTAAAAACATTTAATTTATATTTATTGTTATTTTACCTAGATTAGAAATGTTAAGTGAAATAAAATATTTCTATGTTTAAGTACAAAATGACAAGTAAACATCATAAATTATTTTTAAGATTACAATTGTCTGTGTATTTGTCTATCATGCTGATCATGGAAAACTAGTATTGAATAGTCTCTTTAAAGGGAGTAGTAGGGTTAAGTTTTATTCTTCATTTTTAACTGACAACATTATTTACTGAACCTAACTCAGAATTTTGTTTTTCTTTTTAAAGATTTTGGGTATAGCATAAAATAACTTTTTAATGAATATAAAAATGAATAACTTTATCTAAATATCCAATATATAACACTGCAATGATAGTCAACAACAGATTTACTTTGTTGCATTTGCAAACTATACATAACTAATGTAATTAACATTTTCTTTATTGACAGTGATTAAAATGAAATCGCACTTTTTATTAATCAAATTATTATTTATACAATAAAACCTTCTTTAAGCTTATAAAAAGAACTCACCTTTTCAGGTCTTTACGAAATCACAGCAATAGTGGAGACGACGAAGTACAGAGCAGACAGAAGACATTCGTTTTTTCTCAAAAACATTGTTACTTAAATCAAAAACTGATCCTGAAAAAAAGCAAAGTAAATTAGCAGTTAAAGTTTACATAAGAATAGTGTAACGTTAAATAAAATAAAAACAAGTATAAAATAATCGAATATACTTAGCTTTTCATCGTACTGTTCTTCGAATTCGAAGCTGAAATAGCAAGAGCCAAAATATTGTTCTAAAAAGAAGAAAAGTAAATCAGAAAACAATAAATCACTGAAAAAAAATATATAAACAGCATAAATTGAAAAAAAAAAAAAAAGTTCAAAATAAACAGAAATACTTATATTTTAATCGTATTTTTTTTTTAGAATTCCAAACCAAACTAGCGAGAGCCACTATATTCTTCTATCTTCTAAACATCCCGCTGCAAAACAAAACACTGTAGGGTTGCATAGATTTCTTTTCCGACGCCAACAGTGCTTCCGACCAAAGCGAGTACGAATCAAAACAATGTAAACGTAAACTTGTATATTAACCGAATACGCCAAGTTGCTGCGCCAAGATTTTTCCGGTAACCATAAAGTGTGACATCGTTTGTTTACGTTTGCCGCCCGTAATGGCCGACATTGGGAGGACATCTATCGCCATAGGAGTTGTGCTGCTTACTATTGTACGTGCTTTGCTAAGAACTGAAAACACACAGTACATTCAAAATGAGAAAGGAAAATAATAGAAGTTAAAAACTTACTTAATTATACAGTACATTCAAAATGAGAAAGGAAAATAATAGAAGTTAAAAACTTACTTAATTATCCAGTACGTTCTAAATGAGAAAATAAGATAATAGTAATAAAAAACTTACTAAATTATGTGATTCAAATCTTATTTATTGCAACAACTGAAACTATTATGACACTTTGAAATGCACAAGAGGCCCTTGCTTTTACAACTGCATTTATTTGTGGAACACTTCTTTTTTGCAATGACAGCGTTTATAGCCTTGCCCACCGCTTCTCCAATTAGCTGCAGCTGCTTCTCTCAGCGAAATTTCTTGAAAATGAATCTCATCAATGGAAAGTAACTTTTCTTTACAAATTACGAACTGATTACGTGTGTAAAGCTGCTTGAGGGTACCATTTTCATTTGCAAGTTTATAGAAGTCGGAGTCTTCTATTCCAACAACAACCGCTAACACATTTCGATTATCTGTACGACCACGGTCGACATCAGGGACTTGTATTCGTACAGTATCACCAATTTGAGCAGGAGGAAATTGTTTTTGTGAGGTTCGTAACATTTTTGTTGCTTGCAGTAGAAGATTATCTTTCGCGGCGGACCTTTTAATAGAAATTAACTCGTGTTTTTCAGTCAGAATTTGATGTGAAGACGTGGTAGAGTGCAAGTCCTCTTCAATATTTTTCTTTGGAATATGGTTTTCGTTATGACCACCACTCAAATTTTTTTCAGCAGTATTACCAGTTTCTTCAAGCTGTTCTTCGGTTTCAAAAGTATTGGCAATTTCTTCAAGTTGTTCTTCGGTTTCGATATTTGTGATTTGTTCGCTAGGCAAAACAGACGATGCTATGCCTCTTTTCGCTTTAATGCCAAACATGGCTTCATAAGGACTTTGGCGTATTCCTTCGTGGTATGTAGTGTTCTTGGCAAATTGGACAAAGGTTAAACCTTCTGACCATTTATTTGTATGGTTATCGTTCATCCATGCAGTTAGCATATTCTCTATATCCTGATTGGCCCTTTCAACTGAGCCTTGTGTTTGACTATGCCGAGGCTTTCCATGAACTATCTTAACATCTTTCCACATAGCGCATATTTCGGATATGATTTGATTACTGAATTCTCTACCATTATCTGATTGCAATATTGCTGGAGCACCAAATGTTAAAAATATTGGAAGAACGTGATACGCTACTTCTTCCGCCCTCTTAGTTTTCAAAGGTCGTAGCTGGACAAACTTAGATAAAGGATCTTGATACACCATTATAAACTTATATTCGCCATCTCTGTTTGACTGCAGATCTATCGGATCAACTTGACATCTTGAGTTTAACTCAGAACTGATCATTGGTTTCACAACAATACCTTTCCTAAGTGCACTGTGTTTCATTTGACACTGTTTGCATAAATTTAAATACAACATTACAACTTCATATGTAATATTTTTGTATTTATTTTGCAACTCTTTAAGCATACGTATTCTTCCTCCGTGGCCTATTCTGGTGTGAGTTTCATATAGTATACTGAACAATTCCTCATTGGTAACATAATACTGTATATTCGTTTCTCCTGGTTTTAATGGTACAATTAACTCCTCTTTATCATTAATTTTTAAAACGTCAAAACGTTTTAATCGTCTGTAATCCAAAGGTGTGTTGCACTTAGTTTTAGCAGAAACCACTTCAGAAAGTATTTCAGAGTCCTTTTCTGGAGAAAAATAAAAACAATTGTCTTCTCGTTTACCCGCAATTAATGCATTTAACTTTTCAAGAAAAAGATCACGATTCACTGCAGTATCCATTCTGTATAAATTAGGGTATCGGGAAAAAAAATTAAGAAAACGTTGCTCTCACCATCAAACCTTGCACAAGACTGACAAAGCTGACTGACTCCAAGCAGAACAAAGGATTTGGCGGGAAACAGCCAGTCGACTCTTTGTCTGCTCCTCTCTTTTCGACCTCCACCAGAGCATATCTGTGATTGTCGACATACACCGGTAAGGGTCTGAATGTACAAAAATGTAATGAAATATTTTATCTTTCACCGACGTATTTGATGTTTGTTGAAATTCACCGGTGAAAGTCGACATTCTCCAATTTCGGCCTTTCACGGTAACATATATATTAGCATTCGCCCTTTAAACAATCTCCACGCTATACAAAGACGATGATAGCATTGCATGACCTCTTTCTTTATGGGTTTTAGCCTTTATGAGAATAATTCCCACACAGCACAGTCACTTGAAACAAGCTTGGATTTCAAGTGGATTTACCATGACAGGGCAAAGTTGACAATTCAAGGATATTTCAAACCAGCTTCAAGTTTGAAAAAATCCTACATGACAAACTGAATACATCACTTTAGAGCCCCTATATAAAATAATAGGCCGATGCATCAGCGCCATTTTTTTGCCTCCGAAGAGGACAGCATTCCCGCTTGGCGCCCTTATCGCTTCCCTAATGATTTAAAGAAATCTTGATCTGAAGCTAATCCGTTCAAGATAAGAGCAATAAGCAACAATAATATTCCTAAAAACACATTTTTTTCACAGTACATTCTCAGGATGTCATTTTATTCTGAGGATATCCTATGGATGTACTGGGGTAAGATGTGTTGTTAGGGCGGTTTCTGTTCCTTTTACAAAATGTCGCCAAAACTCAAATACACAGTAATAGAAGATCTGTGAACACTTTATATTCACTTGTTGAATGATTATAGCAGTTTATCGCTAAACAAACTTCCATATCGTAGTTTACTTAGCGAAAATTATGCAATATAATAAAACAAGTTACTCTAAAGAAACGTAAGACGATAAAAAAAAATGTTTGTGGTTCGTTTATCAGAGAAACGCGCTATGTACATGTGGCAACCCTAAGGCAACAAAATGCCTGATGCGGCAGCTCGTATATATAGGAACCTTACATCACTTGCTTTAAAAAACTTTGACGGCAAAATCTAAAGAATGTTTGTAGTAAGAGTAGTCTTAGTTTGTAGCAAGACACCAGACCTGTTCACTTGGCGAAATCCTACGGGAGGTAATGTCCGCGCTGATCATGCACTTATGCAGCTAGCGCTCACTAGGTGGCGGCACAAGCCGCAGTTAGTATATCAATTGTTTCATAGAAAACGAATGTAAAACATCCCAATTTTAAAAATCAATAAAAATGATTTATTTATACGGTAGTTTGAAAAAAAAAAAAAAAAAAATCATTTTTCGAATTCTAAGAATCCATTGCTTATTTTAAATTGCTTTTTGTCTTTTGAAATAAAAGAAAAATATTTTTTCTTTCGTTTTTTTGCACACAAGTCACAAGTTGACGGATTGCTATCATTTTCTCGTTATGATGTAAACATACAATGATAAATGTTAAATTCATTGTATTTTTTATTGATTTTTCCATAACATTGGCAATAATAACCACAAAAATAGGGGAGTGGGAGAATATCGTTTAAACTTTTGTAAATAAATCTTTTTTGTAAATAACAGTTGACTGTATCATATAAATATGTAAGGGGGAAATTAACTAGTAGGTATCGTAAAATACATTGCTCTTTTTTATTTTTTTTAAATAATCCTGCCAAACATCATATTGTTAACAGACGTTTTATTATGATGCATGTATTACAATTTTAATATTTTGCATACCAGTTACAAAGTGTTAACTTTGTAACTGAACTTGAAAAAAAGTTTTTGTTTCCTATGCTAAGCTGAAAATGTTTTTGTTTACTATATTATTTACTATACAAGGATTCACAAAAAAATTAATAATAGTAATAATTATAAATAAGAAAGTTTCTTAATTAATTATTAATTTTTTAACAATCGCCCTAGCGATTGTAATTATTTTCTGATATTGATATAACATACATAGAAATCAGCTGATTTAAATACAAATGTCATTATTTTACTTTAGAATATTGCCATTGTTAATTGTTTTCAGGATTTTAAGAGCAGACAATACCTAATCTCGCCGGCAGCCTTGGCCCATGTTATTCTATGGGAAAATTTGTTTACATAATTACTCATTACCTAATGAATATTTTTCAATTCTGTTTTCACATTTAAAAAATTCATAAGCGTTCAATTAGTACTTGTTTTCCAAAAATTGATTTTTTAAAATTTTAGTATTTCATTTTGCGACTAGAAAATGAGAAAAATGCATTTTGTAAAAAAAATGTAAAAATTAAAAAAAAATGAATTTTTCAAAAAGGAGTACTCATTTAACGGTTATGAATTTTCTGACTGCGAAAACAGAATTAAAAAAAATACATTAGGCAATGTGTAATTGTCGCAACAAATTTTCCCATAGAATAACATTGTCCACGGCTGTTCGCGGGATTAGGTATTGTCCCCTCTTAACATAAATTAAGAGTATAAAATGTTTAATATAGATTAATTATATATATATATACTGAAATAAAATGGTTTGTAACATAAACCCAGGTTTTTTTTTATTTTAAATAAAACTGTGGTGAGAAAAAGCAAACAATATAAATAAATAATTAAGAACTGATTATTCTGGTTTCTTTCTTTCTTTCTACTTTTTTTTTTTTTTTTTTTTTTTTTTTTTTTAGTGAAGAAGTGATTAAATATATATCAAGGGAAAAATTAGAAAAAACATACAGGAAAATAAGTGAAATTTTGCTTCATTTCTTTTCAAATTTCAGGATTTTTGTGTGAGATGTGTTGAGATATAGTGGGATTCTCGCAAACACATCCTCTAATGTCAACATTGTATAAAATAAGAAAAAACATTGAGTGTGATTTTCCCACTCATGTTTTTTAAATTTAAATGAGATATTATATTATGCAGATTTCTTTTTCAAGAATTACAAATATACGAATAAAAAAATTGTAAAAAATCAAATAAATAAAAATTACATAACTTTTTCTTTCTTTTTTTTCTTTTGCATTTGTGGTTAAGGAGCTATGCTGCTTCAATATTTAGAATCTAAACTTTTATCAGAAATGCAGAAGAAATTGTTCAAGTTCTTATCTATTAATATGTTTCAAAATTTATTTTTAATCTGATTTTGAGTACTGAAAAAGTGCTCGACAAAGTGCACTAATTGAAATGATAAAATTTTGTCATATATAATTGCAATTTTTAGCAGCTATACATTGCAGCTGTTTGTAAATAAAATATACACTTCTTGATATATTCTCTTAACCAAACTTTAGAATTAAGAATTGTTTTAAAATAATTAGTCAATCTGTTTCCTTTTTTTTTTTATCAAAAAAAAAAAAAAAAAAATACAGAAGTCAGAACAGAAACAGAGGATCATAAGTTTTAAAGCAATGAAACTTAATGAATATTACCAATGCAATTAAAAAAATGGGCGAAATACTCAATTAACTATGTGGAATTTTTTTGGATGGGGGGCGGGGGGGGGGTTGCGATATATTTTTGAATGAGATGCTTTAGGATATAGTGGGATTCTTGCAAACTCATCCACTAATGTCGACATTGTATGCATTATAGCTATTTGATATTCAAGTAATATAAAAGTTGTTTACATTAGGTGTTTATTTCATTAATTTATATCAGAATATGGCCACAGGAACTGTTTTCAGCATGTTGGCACCAACTGAGTATATATAATACTTATAGATAAGAAAAAATAAATGAAATAAAAAATCTGAGATAAATTTTTTAAATAAATAAGTTTTTTAAATAGAGATAAGTTTTTTAAATAAACCCCAGCTTTCATTTTAAATAAAATCAAGTTCAGAAGCAAATATAAATTTATTAATAATTGCTAATTTTCTTTCTTTTCTCTTAAGAAAGATGAATATAATATATATACGTCCTGTGTACATGGTCATTTGCTTAAAGGAGCATATAAAAATTTCTTTACTTTAGATATCTATTTATTTCGTTACAAATTTCTGTGGATTATTTCAGAATAAGGCCAATGTCAACTGTTTTCGGAATGTTAATACATTTCAGTATATATGACGTGTTTTATAAAGATATTTATGATAAAGGGCAATATTTTAAATAATTCATTATTAGTTTATTATATCCAGTGGCGGATCCAGAACTTCACTTTTTTTTTTTTTTTTTTTTTTTTTTTTTTTGGGGGGGGGGGGGGGGGAAGGCTGAGATTTTTCAAAATGTTATTCTAGACAAATAAAAAATTTACAATTGCAATATTCAATTGTGAATGTCAGTGTTTTTTTTTTTTTTTTTTTTTTTTTTTGCCGCCACGGATTATATATGGGTTTTATTATTATTATTACTATTAAAAGAAGGTTCAACATATTCCTTCTCTGTGTAAATAACCATTAAGAATAAAGATAATTTGTAAATCATTAATTTTATTTGAAATGACAAATGAGCTCATATTAATTTAATAAGAAGAATTTCATGAAAGAATAAAATACTCAGAAATTATTGTAATTTTCTATATCTTTTTTGATAAATCATAAATTTGCCTATTAGGAATAGATTTAGGGGCTAATGCATCTGTTTTTGTTTGGCAGTAATTTTTTATGTATGGTTTTATAATTTTTGTTAATATTAAATTACATAACTTTGTAGCATGATCTTCAGAATTAAGATTGCAGTAGAACATTCGATTTTTTGTCATGTATGGCAATGTAATATTTGTTAACGTTGAAACAGTTTTATAGCAGTACATAGTATGCGGCATCACATGTTGAATTATTTTTTCTAAAAATGATAAAAAGCCAATCAAAAATGGTTTCGGATAACAATATTTGCCTCTATCTAAATTTTTTATTATTCCTAATGCTGGGCATTCACTAAGTGGGAGGGGGTAATTTAAAGCTCCTTACAGTAATGAAAATTAATATCTGTTGAATCCTGTATGCACCGAACAATAAACCAGCGAATATTGCTAATGTTGCAGATTTCATTCCTCTAATTGGAATGAAAGAAAAATTTTGCAAATTATTAAGATTATCTTTTATTAATTCATTTAAATTTATTGTTTTTGTTACTGTTTTGTTTTCAAGGCTTATTTTGTGTGTTTGTTTAATTAATTCACCCCTGTCTCCAAAATTATCATTTTTAACTGCTGCATATTCGGATGACATTATTCTTCCAGTTACTAATAATTTTTGCAACGATTTGATGCAGTTCTCTGCATTTGTTTGGTCATTTCCCCCATTCAACTGTATAATAGCATTAAATAAAGATTCCATGTCATCCGTGGAAAACTTACGAGTCAAAATATAATTAATTCCTTCATTTAATAGGTGTCTGATGCATTCGACTGTGGCCTTTCTGTTAACATTAGTGCATTATATGTTCTTTCAGATAAAAAATTCAGTGGGCTAGCATTTTTTTTTCCAATCTTCAAAATAGTTAATAAAATCGCTTACTAGCCACTGCAACCGTTCATCATCAACAGAAAAGAATGCATCAATAAAAGGATCATTTTTAGGAATAGTAGGACTTGTATTTTTTACATTATGCAGAGTAAACCATTTATTGATATATTCCATAAATTTAATAGTTTCATGGCATTTATCAAAACCTGTTATGCCATACATTTTATGTTTGTCATGTAAAAATTTCAAAACTGCAATTGTATTATATGAAAAAAGTTGGGCTGCTAATTTAATATTCATTTTTTGCATATTAGTTGGCTTTAAATGTTTTTCATTAAGGTGACGTACTGGTTTCATGACCCAGTTTTCTTGTAGCTTAGTAATTTGTTCCATTGGGTAACTATTAATTGAACTGCCATCTTTTATCAGAGCTCTTTTTTTTTTGCAAATAAACTGATTTCTTATATTTTTTAAAACATGGCAAAAATCATAAGATAAAAATAAAATTCTGTTGTTATCAAAAGGATGGGTGGCTTTAGGTTGTATATTAACTGATTTTAATTTTTTACTTTCATTATTTTTATTAGAATTTTGATCATTAAAACTAAAATGTTTAAAAATGGATATATTGATTTGAAAATTATCAGCCACTATTCTTATTACAAGAAATCCCACCTCCTCAACTTCCTTAATTACATTTAAAGTGAGCTCATACAATTGCTTTACTCTTAAGCCATTTGTAAAGAAATACCCCACTGGTATTCTGTAATGGGATGTTAACCCTGACAATACAAAGCCAAGTAAATGAGTGGCTAATTTATCTTGCTCATTTTCATTTTTTTTATTTGTAGTTACAGCCCCAACAACACTATCAGAAAAGGGAACATACGTTAATTTAGGTTTTATTTTCATTTCATCTAGGAGGAGGGAACCATATATTTTTTTATCATTTAATTGTTTCATTTAAGATATAAGCCCCTCTTTTATTAATGACTGCATGTTTTGATTACTGCATGAACCAACATACCTTTTCAAAGTTCAGGGTGAAGGTAGAGATATGATATCCATGCTACGAAGCATTCTATAAGTTAAGTTGCTGGGAACCTATGAGATAAAAGTATGGTATATCGTATGGTAACTTCAGACCATGTCATTTTTTGTTTATTATTATAGGCTTTCAACTGATCTTTCAAAAAGAGAACTTTATTATCTTTACCCTCCTGTAAGTTTGTGATGCCTGTTTGTTCAACCATTGATTTATAATAATCACATTTATCATTAATTTTTTTATTTTCTAATTTAAAATTTTTGCTTTTAAACGCCTGACTTGGCGTTGAGTTGATTGTAATTTTCTCATTATATCTCTAGAATGCTTCATGGTATACAAAGAATTATTAGCACTAGTTAAGGGTGCTTTTAATGGACTCGATGCAGCAGCTGTTGTGGACAATATGCCTAAATTATTTACTGATATATTATAATCATTAAAGGTTGCAGGGATAGATTCACAACTAGAGCTTTGAGTTGAGTGATTTCTGAAATATTAAAATTATTACATGATATTTCAGGAAGGCAAAGCGATACATTTTCATTGCATAATTTGTTATTTCGTTTTATTTAGCCACTAAAGGTACGCTTAAGGGGTGCAGATACAGGTGTCATGTATTTACGTTAACTGGGGATAACGCTGGGTATGCCTCCGGGGATAAGCTTTTTAATTTTCAGATCTTTCCTAAAACAATTTTTCTCAAAGTGTATACTGCAAACAACAGATGAGTCTTTTGGCTGCCATAAAATATTACTGTCTGGGTCTTTTAAAAAAAAAAAAAAAAAAAAAAAAAAAAAAAGAACAAATAATTAAAAATATTTGAAAGTTATGAGAAGGAAAAAAATAAAAAAAAAATCCTCCATGCTTTTAAAATAGAAAATTATTTAACATTTTTTTCCATGTCAGTCAGAGAATTGTAGAAAAACAGTTTGTTAGAATGTCTAGAACAGTATGTTAAAATCATAGAATAATAATAAATTATTATTATTCTATAGTTAAAATGTTAGAGTGAAATGAAATAAAAACTCCTTTTGCTAATGTAATAAAGTTTAAGTAAAAAGTACTCCTAACGTATAATTTAAAAAGAAATAGTGAAAACTCTACCTCAACAATATTTGTTTCATAAATACATGAATTTTTTCACGGGAATCAGAAAGGTTAAGAATGTATAAATTGTATATTAATTATAGTAAGTTTTTAAAAAATAATTTTATAAGTTACGATTTACTTTTCAACTTTTATTTAAAAAATATTCATCTTACACATTTTAAATTTTGTATTTCGATATTAATAATCATTAAACAATTAACTATTAATGATTTAAAGAAAAAAAAGTGTGGTTTAACAGTATAAAAGAGTATAATTTAGTACAATAATATAACTAATTTTATGGACCTAGTTCATTTATATGTAATAAATACCTTTTCTGGAAATTGTTTTAGACCATTTTTCGCGAACTGACTGATCAGTGGGAAATTCGTGGAAAGAATTTTTTCTTCTGGTTGAATCAACAGGCTTTTATTATTATTATTATTATTATTATTATTATTATTATTATTTGATGTACAGTGAGGTGCACAACAGTAACTCATAATGCATATAGAATGCTGATAAAAAAAAAAAAAATAAATAAATAAAATATTAGAAAATATAAAAATTAACTAATAATATGATCGCAGATGTAAAGCTAAGACGCTAATCAGATATCAGAAACGCTGGAATGGCTGGAATGCCGGCTGCCTGAAGCTATTATTTTCAAAACAAACCTCCCGTCTTGTAGCGCCACCTACGAATTTCAGCGGACCGGGAAGCAGTTCCAATGGACGGGTCTTATTTATGACAAGGCTGAACTGGATCCGACGCTCCTTCGCGCCGATTCAAGGCTTTAACATTTCCCCCATTTTCACCAGACAAGTTTCGGATTTAACCCTTTCACTACCAATATAAAGTGCCCTTGGGACCAGTGTTGCCAGATTGAGGGAATTCTTTGTATTTGATATCTACCACTAAATTTTAATTGCCTAATAACTTCGAAGACTTCTTCATTAGATGTTTTCCGGAATGATTATACAACCGTTGCAATTGAAATTTATTGATGGATATTCAATAAAAAATTACCCCAATCTGGCAGTACTGCTTGGGACGTATATGTCCCAGAGGTAGTGAAAGGGTTAACCTGCAACGTAAAAGCGCACCAAGCGGCAAAAGCTGAATTACAAACGTAAACATAAGACGCGATCTTTTATCGGCGCTGCGCTGGATCATTAAAATTTCTGTTCTTTCTTCGTCTACAACATGTTATTTGTTGAAATTTCTCATAAAAATATACTTTGCCACATTTGAAATTTCTCATAAAAATATGTTTTGACCATCAACATATAATATATTGTAGCTTTTTTATTTACGAATGTATATATACATGTGTGTGTGTGTGTATTGCTTACTAATATAAATAGTTATTTGACAATATTTTATTTAACAATAAATAGATAAATAAAAACTACTACTCGTACAGCTTAAAGCTAAAGATTTAGTATATTTTGTCAATTTATTTTTATTTCATTTTCTAAAATAAACAATATTCTCAAGTCTATTCAAAACGAAGTTCAAAGTAATTTCTCTTCTAATTTGAATTCGTGCAGCTTATTTTGTCTAAATGGTTTCTAGTACAGAAATGTATTTAAATGATTTCTATTAAATAAATATATATATATATTCCTTCCTCTCTTATTATCTTAAATAAATGCAACTTTGTGTGCACTTCTAATTATAATGTAGTAGGTAGAAACTCTTATCTTTAACCCCCCCCCCTTTTTTTTAAACCCCTTTTCATTGGTATAATTTGGCTTTTGCCTTGCCCCTTAATCTTACATTTTATCTTTGAAGTAATTTCAAGGCAAATTTCCTACGAAATTAAGAACAAAAATTAAGCATAAAAGTTAAGCATACTTCTGTTTCGGTAGTGTTAAGCATACCCTTATTAGTGCAGAAATATTACAGATACTTCCAAAACTGCAGAATGATTACTTTTCATGTTTTATTTGGCCATTTTTAACCACCAAATTATTTTAATTAAACTTTATGTTGATAAAAAAATTTAACATTGGATTTTTTTTTTTTATTGCATTACTAAGGTCTGTATTTTATTGTATTAATATAAAAAATTCATAAACCTATCCCAAATATAATGCAAAATACATACCAATTCGGTATTTACGTATTAGCTCTCACTAGTTTGAAGTGAAACAGCTAACTCATCTTAAGAGCAGATAATATCTAACCTCACCAACAGCCCATGTTATTCTATGGGGAAATTTGTTTCCATGGTTATTCATTATCAAATATATATATTTAATTAAGTTTACACATTTAGAAAATTCATAATCATTAAATTAGCACTTATTTTTCAAAAATTGATTTTTTTATTTCAATTTGCATCTAAAAATTGAGAAAAATGCACTTAGTAAAAATTTGCATTTTTGAACTAAAAATATAAATTTAAAATAAACTTTTTTTTTTTTTTTTAATTGATACTAATTTAATAGTTACGAATTTTTTAAATATGAAACTGGAATTTAAAAAATACATCAGGTAATGAGTAATTGTGGAAATAAATTTTCCCATAAAATAATGTAGGCCTTCGGTGTCTGCAGGATTAACTATTATTTAAGACTGCACATCAGTCAAATTGTCCCTTTCTTCCTTTTTTGGACTTTTTAAGGGCTTGCAGAAGATTTTTTTAAGGACTATGTAGAATCCTTATTTCCACACACATGTATATATATGCACACAGTGGCACAGGGTTTCGGACCCGACCACAAACTCCCCCCCCCCTCTTAAAAAATGGCCTTTTTTTTCGGGGGGGGGGATGGGGGTTACCCACTTAAAAAAAAAAAACAATAAAACCCACTCAAGTTTTTTTTTTTTTTTTTTATCTAATAAAATTTTTCACTTTTTAAAAATAATTTATTATTTTTTTACATATATATTTTCTTACTTCACATTATTATACATAATTAGAGTTGTAAAATTCTCGAGAATAACCTGCTTGAAGAGAATATTCTTATAGAAGCTATAATAACAGGCAATTTTGAAAAGTGTGCTCTGTATAAGTATTAATTTATGTGGAAATTTAGAATTTTTTAAAATTTTGCTTTTAATAAAATAATCGGATTTATTAAAGGAATAATTAAATTTATTTAGTTGTAGGTATTAAAATAAAATTAATTCTTTAAGGCTAAAAGATAAAATCTTGTAAATTACTAAACATGAAATGTAGTGATAATCCAAGTAATTAAGCGAAAAACCATTAATGAATTTTTTTTTTTTTTAATTTCATTACCGATATTATTTTTTTAACGTGACATTAAAAAAAAAAAAAAAAAGAAGAAGAAGAATATATTTCTAATTATTTATATTTTCGCTTTAAAATGTTTTACACGTATCTGTATGAGATAAAAATGAATTTATCCAACAGCTATTTAAAGAGTAAACATACGACACTGTTTTCAAATAAAAAAGAAAAAGTGTGTTGGTAGAAAAAAAATGGCAAATGGATGTATGTAGACAATATTAAATTAAAAGCCAAATAAAAAGCAAAAACAGTTGAGTTTATACAAAGTAGGTAATATTGATGATAAAGAATTAGATAAGTTGTCCAGCACTGAAGAAGCTAGCTTACCCCTTTCCGACCCGAAACATTTTTATCTTAAAACATTACATTGTTCTGTTTTTGCAAACTGAAAATATATATATATATATATATATATATATATATATATATATATATAGATAGATAGATAGATATGGACTATAACCAAAATTTGTTGATTGAAAATTGTACTTTACACTTTCTGCTAATCAGCTCGATCGTTCATTTCCTGATATTATTACATACGACTGTTCCAAACGCAAAAATGTAAGTGGATGTCTAACCTGCACGATCGTATGATCTGGGTCTGAAAGGGTTATTTGATCTTTTATCAGAAAATGAGATTGACTGTTTGTTTTGATTTTAAATTTTATGTAATGAATAACCAATTACAAAATTAAATTAAATTTCATTTTTAAGCTATTTGTTATTTTTCTTTTCATGCATGTTGGGGTACTACATACACATTTTTCAATGACAAACTCAAATTTGCTCTTTTATGACTTGTGTCATTTTTATGAAAATGACTTTTAATTCAGATTATTTCATTTGTACTTTTGTTTTAGAGAAGGTTTCAGTTATGTGTTTTATATGTGATTAGCAGGCTTTATTAAAAGTTATTATGTATGGGAGGGGGGGAATCTAGAAATTGTACAAGAAAAATGTCTATATTAATTATCTTAAAAAATTATAAATTAAAGGGTCTAACGCTAAACGCAGTAAAGTAAAATAAAATAAATATTAATGGACGTACATTTATTTTGTACAAGATATAAAGTGAAAATTGTATAATTAAAAATATTGCTCTCATCTTTGTTTTATGCAAAACTGAACAAAGTAGTCTTTAAAAAAATTATGTATGTGGTATTTGTTATAATATAGTAATTAATAGCAACCCATTTTCTTATCTATATGCTAAATCCAAAAGCAAGATATACTGCTTTTAAATTATCAAATAAAAAAGAAGCTGCATTAGAATTTGTCCAGCCAGTTAAAAAAAAAAAAAAAAAAAAAAAAAAAAAAAAAACTTGATTTTAAAATTTCATGCAAAAAGTTCTCCTTCAAGGACATTTTGAGAATTATTTTATTAAAATGTAACAGCTCTAGAATTAAGAAAATGATATTAAAAATTTTAATATTCAAGTATTGAAAAATGTTGAAATAATTCTAATCGCAAAAGGTTCTACATCCGATGAAGAGTGTTTTCTTGAAATAGAAAATTTAGTTTCAATAAAAGCTGTAAAACTTCTAATTTTATTTAAAATATTAAATGCAAATTCTATTCAATATGTTAATTTCAAATGGATTGCAATATTCCATTACATAATCCAAAAGTATATATTTTTTTAAAATTTCTTCCTATAACTCTTTTTTTTTATTGTATTGAAGTTTTTTTAATTTTTACCTAATTCCTTAAATTAAGAATTTTATTGTTATTAAGTTAATTTGTTATCATTAAATTATAGGAAAGGCATGTTAGGTTTAACATTCACTATAAAAAAAAAAAAAAAATTCAACTCACAGTCATCCTGTTATTACCATTTACATCGTTTTAATGAGCACTCAATACTACAATTTTGGAATATTTTTAGAAGTTCTGTATATAAAAAAAATTAATCCTTTTTTATATAACAGTTCTTTAATTCATTGATGAGATCGATAAAAGTGTAAAAAAAAAAAAAAAAAAAAAAAAAAACACTTTATGTAAAGGATAAATATTAAAGCAAAATATAAGAATTTAGGTGGAAAACGCCTGTGTTACAGAAATAAATGATTTGAAATAAATGAATGATGATGAATGATTAATACTAATTCTTAATTAAACAGTAAATCTCAATGTAATGATTTAAGCAAAATATATTACTATAATATCATTTTAATAAACTTTTAATTTAACTCTTTTCTAAAAAAGCAAATTTAATAATTGCTAAAAATGTTTTTACAGAATCCATTTTCAAAACATGACATACATGTCAATCTTTTAGCAAGCTGTTTAGATAATCTTTGAACTGCAGAATCATCATCTCCTTTATTATAATTTATTTTATTTTAAGATAGAGGCGATTTAAGCATTTAATTTAAGGTATCCACCTTCAAATTTTATACATTTTAAGTATTATTAAAAATTCCTTGATCTTTAAGAGTATTTACAGGTGGCATGTTTAGTTCAAAGTTATGAGAAAAATTCAACAATAGCTCTGCATCTTGTACTTTCTACTTTTACAATTGGGGTTTCTTCATGCTTACGTTTTCTTTCGCTTATGCATTAGAATTAGGCTCCCTTAATTGCCGCTTTAAAATTCGTCTAAGTTTATCCTCAGAAGATAATTTATACAAAGGATATACTGGAAAAACAGAAGGCACAGACATAGGCTTCAGCCGTCGTCTTTTTTAATTCTGTATGCAATCTTCATATTTAAAATGTTCGCTACAAAACACGTGACGAATTGGATTTATCGATTGCATAATATTCCTTACGAGAGATAATTTTTAACCATCATTATCCGAAGAAAATTCATCAAACGATAGTCTTTATTTTTTCTGGAATTCGATTTGCAAAATGGAACATAGTAGTATGCCATATTCACGAAGTTTATAATCTATCTCTTCATTGACTGAAATCAAGTTCTTGCCAGAACTTAAGTTACTATTTAAAACAACATTTAATCAGAATCCTAATATAACATATATTCGATAATTTCACAATCTATAGAAAAGAAAACAAAAAAAATACTCAAGATCGTCTTAATAATTCCATGTAAATAAATCGCGTAAAGACCTACGTACGCAGCGCCATCTGGTGAGAAATCTTACGTAGATTTGTGTCTTTTGAATTCTTTTGTTATTTTCAGAATTGTTATAGCCTTGTATCCGCGCTGCGGTGGAGCGTCGGATCCAGTTCAGCCTTGTTTATGATAAGGGGTCTTGGTTTGTAGTTGCGCGCACATTTTGTTTCCTCTCACTTAATCGGCAATGGGAATGCCTAGGGCGCCTCGATAAGATAAGAGTGGCGACGGCGACATATCTGTGACAGATTCTCATTGGACAAGACTGACCATCAGCCGCCAAAGGCGATTGTTGGATGATACTCCGTAGGTTTTACATTGAGAGTTTCGTATATGCCGAAAAAAGAAGCATTTTTATCTCTTGATATTAAGTAAATTTGATTTTTTTTTTCTTTCAGAAATACATTAAGAAAGATTATTTGTAAAATATCAAAACATATTTTACTGAATAATGTTAATTATTAATATGTTTTATTGATGGACGTGATAGGCATATTCTTTTACTAGCCTCTTTCATAGCTTATAAATTTATATAAATAGAAAAAATACTGTATGATTATTGTCATAACTGATCTGTAATCATCTTATTTATTAAATATATTACTTTTGTCCTATTTTTGTGCTATTTAAAATAATAATAAGAAAAATGATTCTATTGATAAAGAAAAGTAGAAACATTTGGCAATATTCAGCATGGTACTTGGTGAGAGATTCCTCGCTTGTGTTTTGATATTTTTTCTTAGAGAAAGCTAAAAGCTTCATCTTGTGTAAGAATATGTACTAAGGAATATATAAATTGTTTCTTATTTATTACGTCTGACTAATTAAGAATTAATGTTTAATTTTCTTCTATAAAATTAATAGTTATTTACTATTTTGAAAATAAAGATAAAAATAAAATAACTGAAAATTAATTGATTAGTTTCTTTTTTTCTTTCTTTTTTTTTTTTTTCTTTTTCTTTTTTTTTTTTTTTTCTTTCTTTTTTTTAATAGTGAGTTTTGAAAGTATTGAAATTTATAAATATATTTAAATATTTTACAAAAGTTGTTTATTTTTAATTGTTTGTTAAAACATTTATTTTGTGTGTGTGTGTGTGGGGGGGCATATTATTTCTCCCCTAGAAATGTTTACATAGGGTGTGAAGTAAATCTGGTTATACCTTTAATTAAAAAAAGAATGATGATACAATTTTAGATTAAATTATATGGTGTGTCCCTCACACGACTTTTTCTTATACTGCATTTCAATGTTATAAAGACAGATCGCATATTAAGTCTTAAGTTCAGTAAGGCAAAATATTACAGTTCAATGTACTTTAAAATTAATCTAAAAAAGGTGTAGGTCATTGTTTCACTTAGCATAAAATTCTATGTGAGGGGAGCTGCCGCCCTCCTAACCCTCCCCACCCCGTTTAATTATAGTGCTTACAATTTTTTAAAAAAATAAATAAATAAAGTCCAATTTTAAAAACCCCTCTTTCTTTCTCTGTATGAGTGTATGTTACAAAAATTTTGTGGTAGCTCGAGATCAAGACCTAATGCACAATATTTTACGAAAGTTTTTATTCTGTCGCATTTTAGCATAAACTGGTGTCTTTCAATTTTTGGTGCATATTAGTTGACAAATGGTGCTACTATGCAGAAATTACTGATTTCTTAGGAAAGCTAGATCTCAACTTCTAAAGTGTATAAATGTATTAAACATGATAGTTAAGATGGTTAATGTGTAAAGAAGGTGAATGATTGCGAAATAAAATGCTACCGTTTAAAATTTTATTGATAAATGTGCTTATCAATATCTTCTGGCCTTCCTCGCACATCCGTTAAGTACATCTATACAAATTATGCACATAAAAAAATGACAGTTAGTATCAACTTAAATGTTTTATTTTATACATTTAAAAATTCTTTTTAATACACCTAAACTTGGACAAAACTTATTATTAGTTTATTAGATTTATTGGTATAGCTTACTGTACTGATCCTCAAAAAAAAAAAAAAAAAAAAAAAATATATATATATATATATATATATATATATATATATATATATATATATATATATATATCTGATTCCCTGAAATTAATTGCTTATTTTCTTATATACACCACTTCTACCGTTCATTTACCTTTATTATTATTGCAATCAAAATTTCAGTTTTCTTTTTTTGCTAAAAAATGACTGGCCGTTCTGCTTTTAACTGCTCAAACAGATCTGAGCAAGAATATAAGTTAAAAGTGTTTCCGAAAGATCCCGAAAGGAGAAAACTCTGGGCCTCCAAGGTTAAACGCCTTAATTGGAAAACAACTAATGCAAGCTATTTGTGTGAAGTAAGAATTTTTACATTTTCGATTGTTTATTTAATATTTTCTTTATGTACTTGAAAGTTTTTTCTGCGATTAATTTTCAATTACATTTAAGAGATTTTGTTATTTTCATAGTTAAATCGTCTAACAATCTACTATACATTGTTCGCATCAGTCTTGGTAATTTAGTGGTCGGAAAGGATCACCTAGTATATTATTTAGTGGTTAAAATATAAAATAATAGTCAAAGTTTTAAGTGCACACATTTTACATATATTTACATACTTTTACTACATATGTCACTATTTTCACAACGAAGTTATACACATACTTTATTTTTAAAACATTCTAAATAATAAATGCATATATGTTCATTTTTTAGTAACATTAATTCCCGCAAATGTAAGAAAAAATAATAATAAATAAAATAAAACATAATTAGTTAATTTAAAACAAATTTATTAATTTATCAATTAATTTAAACAAATAATATAAAAACCATAAATTCTGGAAGCCTGCAATAATTATTTCGGGTGGAAAAAAATTTGAGCTCAAATATTCATCAACAAGGCACGAGTGTTTTGTGAAAGCAACGATGCACTGTAGCTTCCTAAAAGTACCACTTTTTCAGAACCTTGAAGATAGGACAATATCCCCCCCCCCTGTTAAATCGTGAACATAATATCAAAATGAAAAAAAAAATCTGTAAATATATTCTTATATTCTTACTATTTCGGAAATTAAACTTATTAAGGAAAAAATAGTAAAGTTTATTTAAAAGACTTTTTGTGCTACAAAATGAAAAACAATGAAATTAAACCGGGATGCATTATAAATCCTTAAATGAAAAATTTCCTTTAGTTCACTATAAACAAAAAGTTTCTTTAGTTCATTTATAATGTTTGGTTTTTAAAAATCTAAGTTAAAAAAAATGGTTTAATAATAATAATAATAAATCGAAATTTAACACACAGAAAAAATAAAAATAATTATTAAATAAAATTGTTAAAAGTCGTAAATTTGTGTTTCTAAGAACAATTTTTTTTTTCTTTTTATAAATTTGGCAATTTAAGTCTATTGATAGCTTGTTATTTGGCAAAACTAAAAATAATTTAGTGAGAAGAAAATGCTTAATTTCAATACAATTTAAACGAATTATGAATAAATTAAGTTTTTTTTACTTCTAAGAAAATTAAATATCCCGCCAGAAAAGTAAATGTTTACCAGAAGCGTTTTCTCGCCAACGTAAGATAAAGGTCATATCTAGAAAGAATCAACCCCACTCGTAGCTCGCGCAAGCAACCCAAGATTTCATCCACAGCGGTTGCGCCCTGAGAACTGTCGTTACTCTTTAAAAATTTCTTAAGTATTATCTCAAACACTCTTCCCTTTTTACCTTCTGCATATTACGTATTTTAATATTTTTATTGAAGACTTGTACTTACATTTTTTCATCTGATGAATTATTGTGCTTGTGTAACTTCAAACTGAATTAATTATTATGAAAGTTTAAGGTTTGGCTGGGTTGTACCCTATGTTTTTATTTATTTTTTTAACCCTCAATTTTACTCACTTTTCGGTTTTTTAGTTCCCCATCATTCTATGGGTATGGGAAACTTAGGTATTCATGAAAATTTTTGACCGCGGTTTTTTAAATTTTTTACATGTTTTGAGGCTTGGGGAATCCGATGTCGGTTAGTTTGATAGACTGTGTACAGGATATCTAAATAAGAAATTACTTTAGAGATGTCGGGCTAGATTAAAAATACTACTTATAACACTGGCAAAAACCTTATTGATTAGTAACAGTCTAATATGAAAACTTCATAAGTTATTCGAAATTTACAATTTTCTTAATATTGGGGAACAGGGCAAAATTTCACTTAATCGTGGATTAAAAGGAATATTTTTACTGTAGAAATGTCAGACATGTTTTAAATTATCAGTTTTGGTGATTTTGGGACTTACATTATGGGACTTTTTGTATGGGAAATACTATATGGAAAGGACCTTATGCACGATTGGCAACGGCTGCGGGCATTTACCGATTTAAGCGGCTGGTATTGGCTGATAGAGAAGTAAACAAAAGCTCAGCGATTGGCAAAGAAACTTTTGTATACCTGCAATGACGCACGGTGCATAAGGTTCATTGCAAGAAAACTAAAATATGAAACTAACTCCAAAAAATCAATTACAAAATTAGGATAATGTAAATGTATTGAACTAAACTGCGGGTAGCGTAAAAGGTGGGGCATTTAACTGTCAAGCAATCAAAATTCTCTTAACATGAATGTAGTACGCTTTGTATTAAAAATTTATGATAAATACATAATGGAGAACTGAGCAGATTCCACCTTTGCGAACTAGTTCACTTTTGTAAGAATTTGATAAAATAAATTAAAATACTAAGGTATTGAAACTTAATTGATTTTGATTATTAAAAAAAATAGTTTGCTTTTCTAATTACTTATAAAATAAACAGTTTACTTGCAAGATGAGATTTATTTTGAGTGTTCAGTATTCTTACATATGTAAGATTTAGCATTATATTAAGATGCTTAGGGCAATAATGTTACAACCAAAAACTAGCTAGTATAATAGATATCTGCTGCATTTCCCACGATATATTTGTTCTAAGATATATTTTGTACATACTACATTAATGTTTAGAGCTATGAACTCTGTTGATGACCGTTTTCGAATCAGAGACAGACATGCCCCATCAACTAAGCTACCACTTCATCAGCTTTGATACATTTAACTTATACTGATTTGCTGCTTAATCTTATGGATATCAGTTTTTATTTAACTTTTCATGTGATAATTCTTAACTGTCTAACATGAATTAATGTTAAGATCGTTATACGATGACGCAGGTTTCGATACAATAAAAATAGATTTCTATAAACATTGAATGACAACATTGAATGAACTAAAAAATTTGCCCAAACTAATTCATTGGTCATTTCATTTCAATTCATAATGATCATTAATCACTGGCATACAGTTAATATGAAAGTACTAAAATTTGTAAAGTTTTGAATAGCACTTAGGACTAAAATAAAATTTTAGTTATCTCTTAAAAGTTAAAGTTATCCAAAAATATGTAAACATATAGCCAGAAGAAAAATAAATGTTTAATTTTAAAATTTCCTATAGGTACTCTCATTTAATTAAAAAAAAAAAAAAAAATCCCTCTCCCCTTTTTCCTTTAAATTAAACTTCAAGGGAAAAAAAAAAAATAGACCACATTTTCTTAAAAATAATAATAAATAAATAAAATAATTCTTTTTTTTTTTTCTTTTTTTCAGGTTCAATGTGGAAAATAGAAAAGAAGGGGGAAAAAAACCTAATCCATTCTGGGTTTTTTCTAATTGTATATATGTATTATACACACACACACATCAGACTTTATGTCTTTTTTTCCAATTGTGTTACTACAATAGTTTCTTTAACATATTTTTAACTATACAGTCGGTAAGAAAAGTGTCCGAACATTAGCAAAAATTCCCATGTAAAAAAGTACGCTTAATACAGTTTTGCTAAATAAATCCTTGTCGAATCTGACAAGGATTCGACAAGGATTTATTTAACAAAACAGTATTAAGTGTGCATTTTTTATATAGGAATTTTTGCTAGTGTTCGGACACTTTTGTTACCGACTGTACTCACCTTAATCACTGTTAAGTCGTGTGTAATTTATACAATGTATTTCTTCTTCCTTTCGTTTTTTTTTCTTTTTGTTGCTATATTTGTATCTACTTTTTATACCAGATGAAGCATTGTATCATTGCTTGAATTCAAAACAATTATTCTGAATTTTAACAGACTTCAAAAAAGAAGGAAGGGTCTCAATTCAAACCGTATGTATTTTTTATGTTTGTTAGCTCATAACTTCTGAACGGATGCTCCGATTTTGGTACTTTTTGTTTTGTTGAAAATGTCTTCGTCTAAAATAGGTCCCATTGTAATATCTTTACGATCTAAAGAAAATACAGGGTGCCCAAAAAAATCAGTCCCAACTCTTTTAACTGTTAAACGGCTGCAGCTATAGTGATAAAACATGGTGTGTAAGTATAGCAAAGTGGCCATGCAGTACAAGGTTAAACCGCTTGCAGCGCCACCTGGTGGAAAATAGCGGAGTTAGTGTTCCTATCTCGAAAACTGTTCTAAAGAAAAAATGAATTACAAAGCTGAAGAGTATCACCGATTTAGTACAAAAAGATAGTTTACCCAAGTTAAAATTAATGCTAGTACCAGCAACAAAAATAGGCTAGTTATTGCTATGTCTGCTAGATTTTCATGCTATTATATGCTTTATAATGCTAGCCAGCATCGAATGCTATATTAGCTAGCTAACACAGCAAAAGCAAGGCAAGCTATATACAAGCATTTTATGCTTATTTATTGTTTAAGCTTCTTCCAAAGCATGGAGAGGTATGTACCTTAACAAGCTATTATATACTTTTTTATGCTTGCCAGCATAATATGCTATGTAGGCAGCTTAGGCAGAAATAGCATGACATGCTATATCCCAGTAAGAAGTGCTAACTAGCTGCACAAGCTTCTTCCAATCATGGCAAGGTATGTACCTTAACAAGCTATTATATACTTTTTTATGCTTGCCAGCATAATATGCTATGTAGGCAGCTTAGGCAGAAATAGCATGACATGCTATATCCCAGTAAGAAGTCCTAACTTGCTGCACAAGCTTCTTCCAATCATGGCAAGGTATGTACCTTAACAAGCTATTATATACTTTTTTATGCTTGCCAGCATAATGTGCTATATAGGCAGCTTAAGTAGAAATAGCATGGTATGCTATATCCCAGTAAGAAGTGCTAAATTGCTACACAAGCTTCTTCCAATCATGAGAAGAAAGGTACCACATTGTGTGCTTGTAAATGCATACTTGCCAACATGCTAATTAATATTCCGTAGTTTTGTTAGCCCCACCTTATTTCTCACACCAGTATCTTTTTAGATTATTTTCCTTCTTATTTAATCGTAAATTAATTTGGAGAATATTGCTCTAAAAATTTATTGGTGTGAAAACAAGGGCGGGGCTACCAACACTACGGAATATTAATTAGGATGTTGGCAAGTATGTAAATGCTTGCTAGCATAATATGCTATGTAGAAACAACATGATGTGGTGCTATGTGCCAGTAAGATGCGCTAATTTGCTTCACAAGCTTCTTCCAATCATGACAAGGTATGTACCACAATGAACAATTGTGTGCTTGTTTATGCTTACCAGCTTCAAATGCTATGTAGGCAGCTTATGTAGAAACAACATAATGTGCTATGTGCCAGTAAGATGTGCTACGTAAGCTATATATCTAAAAACGAATGCATGCCTGTCTGTTTGTCCTTTATGCATTACAACACCATTCATCCGATCGCCATGAAACTTTGGAAAGTTGTTGAGTACATTCCCGCGAAGGTTTCAGGCATATGTTTTCTTTTAAATATCGGTCGCCCTAGTGGGCAGAGGGGCATGAACGGGAATACAACATATTTTTTCACGTTTGCTTTATTTCTGAAGGAATATATATATAGGAATAGATTATCAATGAATGAAATAAATTATCAACGAATAAAATGAAATAACCCCCCCCCCCCAAAAAAAAAAAACTGAGGTCTTTATCTATTCCTATTTTTAAGTTATGCATTTTCTTTTGCAGCAATTTTGCGCATTGGTTTGCAATTCCCCTTTTATGTTTTTCTTATCTTTAAACTCATAAAAAATTCGTCCAATATTTACCTTGTGTGAGTGTTCACACATATGTCCTTTAAAAGCTAATTTATTTATTCAAGTTTTATAAATAACGAAAAAGAGAGATTAATATAGTTAATAAAAAAAATTGAATTTATGTAATTCAAGTAATTATTTAAATAGAATTTCCCGTTTTCTTTTCAAATCAAAAATGTTTCATTAAAATAGCGTTTCTTTGTCTTTCAATAGTTACAAGCACATTGTTCTCTGAATAAAATAAAGCAATTTTTATATCGGGGATTTTGAAAAGTAATTTTGTTTATACTTCTTCCCCGAAAGAATAAAATCATTTTCGCTATAATTATTTATTTTGAGAATGTATTTCAAAATTCGTTACCAGCTTATTTCTAGCATATGTATGTAGTAATTAAAAAAAAAAAAATAGAAATTTCAGTTAATAATTATAATGCTTGTGTTTACATTAAAAGCTATTATTACTTTTCGAGCAGATCATTATTGTTCTAAAAATAGATTTTTAAGAGATTTGTCCCGAGTGTCTGGCGCGCAGCTTCGATCCGTTTTAGTCCGTTGCTTTGATTGACACCTGGCGCATTTTTGAATGCCAAACTGGTCTGAGTTTAGTAACGACAATTTATATTCTTTAAAATTTTGTGTTAAAATATTCTAAAGACAAAGAAATAGTTTGGCATTCTTTTAGCTGAATTTTAACGATGCCCACTTTTTCGGTTAGCACTTTCTGACTCTGAAACTGCCAGAGCCACAGACTAAGGAATCACTAGACCCGGCAAGGCAATTCTAAAAGAGAAGCCTCAACTGTAACCGAGCCGCCATATTAGTACAAGCAAAACCTCAAATTAGGAATCACTGCGACAGAATATTTTTAGTTTTCTGCGTCAAACCTTGTTCGGATAAATCTTTTCAATAAGACAATATTGACATATTTTCTTATTCAAACATAATTATACAGAAATCGATATTATTAGTAAACTGTTGGCGAAATCTTAAATATAAGACAGAAGTTTCCATTTTCTGCTGAAATTTAGAAATATCTTATTTTTACGGGCAAACCTTTCTGCAAATGAAAATTTCTTTTTTCTGCGACAATGTTACTATGTCACATAAATTCTGCTACAAGGTGTATATATTGAATGATTACGTATTAAAAGAAACAATGAGGGTGTAATGAGTCTACAGTTTTTGTGTGTTTCATAGGACTTATCAAGGTTGTATTTAAAAGGGGGGGGGATTTGCATATTTTTCGAAATTTTTTTAATTATACAGTAAATAATTTACTAAATTAAAGTATTTATATTAATCTACTTGTTTAAATACCTGACCAGCGACTATGAGATTTATTTTGTATAAGCTTTATTGAGTTTGCTACTGAATAACATAATCAAGATGCATATAAAACAAATTTTTCAGATACCTGCAATGGTACTAAGTTCTTTTACACTGTACTGTAAAATAAAACTCTGAATGCTACATATTGCATTTTCAATTGTGCATTACAATAACACTTTCAAATTTCTTGACAACTTTGTCTATTTATAAAAGTTAGAACTTCGCTAGTCAAACTCAAGTAAATAATCAGTAAGGTTTTTAAAATGCTGATACTAAATGATAAAGAATGCAGAATTTTCATGAAGAGTCAAAATTTATCGAATTATTCTGGAACGTCAAATTAAATGAGTAGCTTACTGATTTTATTGTGTTTCGTATAAGTTATTTAATGAAAATTTCACTGTAACATGTTGAACTAAAAAAAAAAAAAAAAAAAAAAAAAAAAAAATTATACAAAATGCTAAAGGAGATGAATAGTTTAATATTGATGCTTGTAAGGTTCCATTAAAAAAAAAATATATATATATATATCAATTTAAACAAGAAGAGCATATTTCTATAGTTTGGTATTTACTGTCATTTATGCATGTAATTTTGAATGAGTTAAAGTTGACTTCATTATTATTATTATTATTATTTTGAATTAATATAATTACAGCACTTTGTGAAAAAAAATGGTTTTCCATGGTTTTCTCCTAAATATGCATAAGTGTAGGCTAGAAATCCTTAGATAGACCCTCTCTTAAAGGGACCTTCTCTAAACACTAAACCATAGCACAGTCAGTTGGCCTTATAATGCTAACACAAACACCGGGAAGCTCAAAATGTGTAAATAAAGCAGAAACTTAAAATCAAAAATTTGACCCGAAAATATTTCCTCTATCATTGTATGAGATTGAGAAAGTAAAAATTAAATTAAATTTGCATTTTTTATTATATAATTTAATAATTTGAATATATATATATATATATGTATGTATTAACATTATAAATAATTTATTAATTAAATTTGAGAATATATTTAATTGTTCTATTGTGAAATATGAAAAATTATGAAGAAAATGGGATGAGAATGCCACCATGCTGAGGAAATTGTTCTCCAAATGTAATAAACAGCAGAAAGTCAAAATCTAACTAAATATCTAATTATGTTCACTGTTTTGTGAGATGCAGCACTCACAATATTCGTCGCATACAGACAGACATTTATCTTCTAAAACTGGTCAAACCATGATCGGGACATCTCAAAACGTGTAAATCAATCGAAAACTGGCGGTCAAAATTTTTCGAACTCCAGAACAATACTTTCCTCTTATGTGCATAGAATTAATAAAGGGATAAGATAAAAAGATATCTGAATATATTTAACATGTAAATAAGCCACACACTAAAATTTCTGACCTCAACTCCTATAGATTCCCCTCGACAAATTTAGCGCTAAAAGGAAGCTCGAATTTCTTCCCCGTAACTCTCTCCCCCCCCCCCACTCTAAAAAAAAAAAAAAAAAAAAAAAAAAAAAAAAAAAAAAAAAAATCGAAAATTGCAAAAAAACAAAAACGAGTTTTTGGAACTATCATGAAGAAGGTTTTTTATATATTTGTGCTATTATTGGTAGAGTTCTCCAAAATCCGTATTTCTCTAAATCTGCCTCCTAAAATCACCCCCCCCCCTCCCCTTAAAAATCTAAAATTCCAAAATTGCAGATAATGATTTCTTTCTACTGGATTCTAGTCTCCCGATCTTCAATTTCTTCACCATGAAGTAATTTGAAGCCGAGTTATGCTAATAAAGGTGTTTTGCCTTCTGTCCCACCAGGAGGGGGAACGGGGGTGGGGGTATATCGCAAAATCCCGTTTTAGTGAGGGTAAGAGTCCTGAAAACAACCTGCTTCCTAAAATGTGTGACTGCATCTCCCATAGAATCCACGCGGTTGTGTTGAATCAGTGAGTTTTCTCATATATATATATATATATATGTATATATATGTATATATACATATTTTTTTGCCACATTCCCCCCCCCCCCTTTATTGGCTTTTTTTTTAGATATTCTGTCATATCTGTTTTTAAATTCATGAAGTTGGAACCTATTAAATATTTATTTTTTTCCTTGAGAAATAAAGCAAATGTGAAAAATATGTTGTAATCCCGTTTATCTCCCTGCTCCTTAAAGCGGCCGATATTAAAAAAAAAAAAAAATTATACCAAAAACCTTCGAGGGAATTTACTGAACAACTTCCCAAAGTTTCATGGCGATCGGATGAATGATGTTGTAATGCATAAAGGACAAACAGACAGACATGCAATCGGTTTTACATGTATAGATTACGTTGTTACTGGTTTCTTGCCTGTACCAATATGGTCGCCGATCGCTCTAAGCGCCTTACAGTAACTTCACTTTTCTCCATTCCAGATAGTCGTCTGACCGGGTCTAAGTGATTCCTTAGTCTGTGGGCAGAGCTGATATAGACTTCGCTTTTTGAGTCCGCTTGCAAAACACGCGATTTTTATTGGTCTCCTTCTCTCCCTCTCTGTCTAAATAACTGCAGTAGAACTTTGTTGTCATCTTTGCATATACAGATTGATGGAGAACAAAATTATTTTGTGCTAAAGGACATAGTTATTCGAACAATATATAAATAAAACTCAGTAAAGATGGATTATGTGCTGTTTATTCAGAGGTAAGTTCCTCTACATTATTTTCTTCCTACGTACGATCCGGCTTTTTTTGAAAACATAACCTGGCTCTAATTTTCTCCGTCATATACCTATATATATACAGTCGGTAACAAAAGTCTCCGAACACTAGTAAAAATTCCTATATAAAAAAGTACACTTAATACAGTTCTGTTAAATAAATCCTTGCCAAATCCTGTTTTTAGACTGACTAAGAACAGGATTCGACAAGGATTTATTTAACAAAACTGTATTAAGTGTACTTTTTTTATATAGGAATTTTCGCTAGTGTTCGGAGACTTTTGTTACCGACTGTATATATATAAGAATAAGAGTAAACTCACTGATTCATTGCCTCATTACTGCCGCGGGGATTCTATGGGAGATACAGTCACAAATTTTGAAAAGCAGGTTGGTTTTAGGACCCTTAAGAATAAGAGTAAACTCACTGATTCACTACCTCATTACAGCCGCGGGGATTCTATGGGAGATACAGTCACAAATTTTGAAAAGACGGTTGATTTTAGGACCCTGACCCCAACTAAGACGGGATTTTGCGATATACCCCCCTCCTGGGGGAGTAGAAGGCAAAACACTTTTATTTGCATAACTCGGCTTCAAATTACCTCCCGGTGAAGAAATTGCAGAACGGGAGATTAGAATCCAGTAGAAAGGAATCATTTTCTGTGATTTTCGAATTTTTTATTTTTAAGGGGGAGGGTGGACGATTTTCCGAGGCAAATTTAGCAATATACGGATTTTCGAGAAGCAGGGTTGGAAAAAACCGGTTTGTTTCAGAAAAAACCCAGCCCAGTGAGTTTTGGAGGTTTTATCAGGGTTTTTCCAGATTATTTTCGTGTTTTATCAGAGTTTTTAGGAAAATTTTCTTTCTACCGATTTTTTAATATTAAGTACATCATTCATAATAAGATAATTCAAAAGATTAAAATATTATTTATTCGTTAAAATAAAAAAAAAAAATTTAGAATTTCTAAAGTCATTTTATGATTAAGTTATAAAGAAATTTTAAAAATTAAATAATTGTACTTTAAATATTCTAATTCTTTTTATCTGCCCTAAATTAAATTGGATTTTAATAATTATTTCATGTTGCTTTATTAAATTTTTCATAGTCAAGAGGTTTTCATAAGACATTTTTAATTATCGTCCCTCTACATTACATAACAGTGTAGCATTGCTAAAGTTTTCAGAAATTTTTTAAAGTTTGATTTTTATTTATTACCACATTTTTATTAAATCGCTTTCTTGTTTGTTTGTCCAATACAAATCTTGCCAACGATTATTAACTAACTCCGTGACTAGCTAGACATTTGAAACTTTTAGAATAGCTCAGAACACGATGACTATGCATTCTTTTAGTATTTTCATTCAATTAATAAATGTTTGAAAATTTCTTATAACTGCTCTCTTTATTACACATTTGATCATTTTCTTTCAAGTTGATGGGGGTAATTCACCATTTTTTTTTTTTTTTTTTTTTTTAAGTATTTATTAATACACAGAACTGTCAAGTATATATGATTCAACAGAAAATTTAAAACATGGTATATAAAAAGTTCTTTTAATCTTGTAATTATTTATATTTTACATATTTCGAGTCCTACAGTTTTCTGTATATTGAGAAACAAGTCTGTGGGCCCTCCGTGGCCGAGTGGTTATGTCACCACACTGCTAATCACCTTCGAGAGTGGGAGAGCGGGTTCGATTCCGTGCTGGCCCGGATGTTTTTTCCAATTCTCCGTACTGTAATTCTGTCATGTGCTATCTGTCTTCATCGGATGAGGATTTTCAAGCGGGCTTCGAGAGCCAAGCATACAAATCTGATGTATAAGTTATCAATAAAACAATAAACAACTGTGTTTTTTCGTGCTTTTATTTTTTTAATATAATTATTTTTTAATTATGTTATATTAAGATAATTACACATTTTTTTTTTCATGGGGAATTTTTCAGGATTCTTTTCTATAGAGCAATCTCCAATATTTCTGAATAATGTTTTTCATGTTTTAATAATGTATATAATCTTTGTTTTACATTTGTATGTATAAAAATATAAAACAAATATTATATGCATTATTGAATTTGAATAAGTTAGACAAAAGTACAATTTTAAACAAGGATTTGGAAAAAAAAAAAACTTCGACTTTTTCTTGGGTTTTTTTTCAAGTGGGTTTTTTTTTTTAAACCCACCCAGGTTTTTTCGGTCGGGCAAAATCTAGTCAACCCTGTCGAGAACTCTACCAATAATAGTCCAAAGATATAAAGAACCGCAAAGCGTCTTCTCTAGGATAATTCTAAAAACTCATTTTTGTATTTTTGCGATTTTTTTTTGAGGGGGGAGTTACGGGGGGCAAATTCGAGCCCCCTTTTAGCGCTAAATTTCTCAGGGGAAATCTATAGGAGTTGAGGTCAGAAATTTTAGTGTATGGCTTATTTACATGTTAATATATTCAGATATCTTCTTATTTTATCCCTTTATTAATTCTATACCCATAAGACGAAAGTATTGTTCTGAAGTTCAAAAATCTTCGACCTCCAGTTTATATGATTCAACAGAATGGATGGGAGCTGAGAGCATTTTCCCGAGAGGGTTTAGTAAACGCTTGAATTGTGATGAGAGCTGAGTTGACGACCGGATCTGAATGAGTCGACGTTGGAACCTCGATGAGACGGCTATTAGCGCTTTGATGGAGAAAACTGTTCTCATTTCAATATAGTTTTATTTTGACGAAAACTGTGCTAAAGCGAACTATTAAAAGTGAACTTTGACTTTTAAAAATGACTGTTTTGATCGGAAATTTAGTTTTAATTTAAAATATAATTTTGTACATAGTGTATAATAACTTTCTTTATTAAATTTAAGTGATTAATAGTAAATAAGTATTAGCTGATTTTTAAAGCCCACACAAGTGCGCCATCCCACAAGTCAGAAGTGGGATGGAACGTGAATTTTGAATTTTAGATTGCAACGAAAATTTATATTAAAAGATACATTTCATTATTTCATTGATTGAAAAAAGAATTTTTTTCCTAATTCGTTGGGCTTTTTAAAATATAAACTCTTTTTGACTGAACTCTTTATTTTAAAAACTGTTGCTGAACTGTGATAAGTGTTGAATTATAAAATTCTTATCTACAAACATTTATGGTGTACCATTCGACAGTTATGTGTATTAAACCGAAAGTACAAGTTGGATAAGTGACAGGTCACACTTATAGCATATTGAGATAATCAAGTATCTGCTGTTGTTCCTATTCTGCAAAGGTACGTCAACTTTTATTTTATTGCATGATGATATCATTAGAGGACATTCCTCGAATAGGTATTGCACTAGTGACAGAGAAATATAATAAGATTAAAATTCTGCATCGATTTATTTTTGAGAATGAAGGTGATCGAAAAAACAGATGCAGAATTAAAAAAAATCTCCGGATTTAATTTTGCCGTTAGTGATGAGGATTATATTCAAAAACAAAAGTTTATCAATGATAATTTATCATTAAATGAACTAATAATAATCAGTAATTTATTAAACGTCTCTTTCGACGGCACTAAAGAAGAGTTACGAGACAGGTTATTATTGAAATTAAGTGATATTGAATCACTGAAAGAGGAAAACTGTGAAAATGATTCAGATATTGATTCTGAAAATGAATCTAGTTGCGATAGTGACGTCACGAAAATTGATTCCTCGGTGCAATGCTATAATGAAAATGATAATAATGATGATGATCATAATAAAAGTAAAAAATGCTAAAATAATTTTAATAATGTTAAGAATACTGGAACGCATGGTGCAGCTATCTCGTTTAACGATTTCGAGAACAATATTAGTAAATTTAGCGGTGAGCCGCATGAAAACATTAACTTTTGGATTAACGAATTCGAAGAAATTTTTTGAAATGTTTAATTTATACGAACTACAAAAAATCATTTTTTGTAAACGATCTTTGTGCGGAAACGCTTCATTATTTATTAAATCTGAGAAAGCGCTACTTATTTATAAAAAATTAAAAAAAGCGCTCATTGAGGAATTTAGAATAGAGACAAATTCCGCCTCTCTACATGAAATATTGAGTAAAAAAAAATAAGCGGCGATGAATATGCTACAGAGTATTTTTTCAAAATCCGAGAGTTGAGTAACAACGGTCATATTGATGATGACGCTATTATGCACTACTATGTGACCCAAGGAATTAATGATAAATCTGAAAACAAAATAATATTATATGGGGCTAGAAACCTTCATGACTTCAAACAAAAAATAAAAATGTACGAAACTTTTAAGAGAGATAGTGATAGAAATAAACATAGATCTGATAAAGTTGACTATAATACAAAATTGAAACCCATAAGGTATAATGTGCATGAAAAATTTAGTCCTAAAAGTGAAGTAAACAAAATATGTTATAATTGTGGTGATAAAAACCATTTTTCTAGAGACTGCCTTCATAGAATGAAATATTTCAAACGTTTTTCTTGTAAACAGTTCGGGCACAAGAACTCGGAATGTCCGGGTTCGAAACCCGAAGTTGAGGCATTGTGCATCGGAGTAAATCAAAACCTGAATTAAAACTATACAAATAAACAATATAAATTTCAGTGGTATTATTGATACAGGGAGTGAAGCAACACTGCGGCGCAAAAGTGCTTTTAACAAATTGAATGTTGATACATTAAATTCTATGTGTACCACTTTGAAGGGGATCGGGAAAAGTTCCGTAAAGCCGTTAGGCTCATTTGATGCAGATTTGAAAGTTGATAATTTTGAAAGTAAAACTAATATTTATGTTGTAAACAATGATGTAATACTCTATGACGTAATAATTGGAATGAATGTATTGATTTTGGGTGAGAGGACAATAAATGAAAAAGGTGTTTTTATGAAGAATAAATCTAGTTCTCTTGCAGTAAATTTGGGCCTGTATTCTAATCAAACACTTACCGCTCGCATATCAATTTCTATCGCAATGTTTTGGAAGGAGAGGAATCTGCATTGTCAAGTCCACTGAGCTAAAATAATAACTGGAGCAAATGAGTGGTTCTTGTGTGCCATTTTGAAAATTTATTTTTTCTCCCTAGCTTCGTTTCCAAGTGGATACTGCACAAAGCTTCCGATACGCATATATTACAATACAAAATGACGTAGTCTAATGCATTCTTATCAGCTTTATATCAAACGTGTTTAAGAATTTTATTGGTGAAATATGAAGAAACTAATTACATTTATTTTTTTACATAGCTATATGACTTTAAAAACGAATCGTATTAGGAAAAATTATATCTTCCTTGGAGTAGTGCATGAGCAATAAGTAATTCTTTCTTGGTTAGTTTATTTTTTTTTTCTCCCCTCCTCCTTATTAATCTCCTGATTAATCAATATTGTCAGTTTTTACCCAACCAGTTTTTATGAAAAATAATAATTTTGTGAAACCATGTAAGTACTTCGTTATTTATATATTAGTATATTTCGTGCATAATCGTAAAAGTTTTCGGCTTCAGCTTTTCCATGGATTTACACTTTTTGAGATATCCTGAATATGATTTGGCTAATAAAAAAAAAAAAAAAAATGTCTATCTGTGTGCCTGGATGTGTGTGACATAAATTTTGTGGCAGCTCTAGATCAAAAACAATTGAACAGAAATTCATGAAAAGTTATATTTAGTTTCACCTTAACATAAATTGGTGTCTATCAAAGTTTTCTAAATATCGGCCAAAAGGTGGCGCTGTTTTCTCATTTTATGATATTTTTTAATATGGTAGTATAGGCATAAATTTGTGTAAATGTAGCCAATAAGGATTATTTTTAACAAAACATTGGGAAACTTTGTTTATAATAGAAATTGTAAACCAAAATAAAATTTTGAAGAAAAAAATTTTGTTGGAGAATCTTTTCCTACTCGGGAGTGTAATTTTTTAATATGATACTTTTCAAAAGAATTCCACAATTAAAGTACTGTACAACATATTGACACTATCATATTGCACATTAAGAATGAAGAACGAACGCTCTGCCGTACCAAATATTTGACCTTCACTCCAACAGAAGAATTCTTGAAAAACCCGCTTGCAAGACTCTTATTAAATATATTGAAACGATTTACATAAGTTATTATTATAATCAGTGAAATTCAATAGAGAAATTCGTTTTCTTCCACAACTTTTAATAAATAAGGAGATCCGAACCATAAATTTTAGGTTAGAATATAGGCCAATTACTATTGTAAACAAATTCTTTCCAATTTTACAATGATTGATTAAAATTATCCTCAATGTGTACATTCATACATTTTTTTTTTCCTTTACGGCTATATTAAAGATTATGATAAAACAGGAAAACAGCGCCACCTGTTGCAGATATGCAGAAAAAGTTGATAGACAACAATTTATGTCAAGGTGCAACTAAATATAACTTTCATAAAGTTCTGTTTTATAGTTCTTGACCTAGAGCTGTCAAAAAATTTATGTCACCCACATCAGATACATGGAAAGACATACATTTTCTATAAATTGTCAAATTGTATTCAGGTAGTCTCAAAACGTGTAAATCCATCAAAAACCAGAAGTCTAAAATTTTTATCTACAGTAAACAATTACAAAATTAACTAAACAAATAACCTCAAATGCAATTATTTACTTTCATATTTCATCAATAAAATTTATAAATATTTTTCATATAAAGATGATACAAAAGCATTATACTACACCTTTTTACATTGTTACACATGTGTATTAAAAGCTTTCTGCCGTGTCCACCTGGAATACGAAACTAGTAAGAAAGAAACACTCTTCGAAATTGCTCGGAAAAACCACTCGTTTTAGCTCAGTGGACTTGACTAGGCAGATTCCTCTCCTTCCAAAACTTTGCGATAGAAATTGAGATGCGAGCCATAAGTGTTTGACTAGAATCAACTCCTTGGTAACAGTTCTTCCGGTAAATGCATATCGAAATGAAATTAAGACGAATATTGCTATTGACGCTCCCATTGACTTTAAAAGTAAATTTTCTGAGAAGTCCCCAGAAATAAATGAAACATTAAATAGTGTTGAAAAGTGTAAAAATTAAAACCCTCAACCTGTTATATTGTCCAAAAAATCATTAAAATCTCCCAAAAAAGCTGTAAGTGAAAATAATGACGACGACGAAAATGACGAAAGTGGTGATGATAAGAAAATGCTTTTAAAGGACGATAATAGTGAAGATGATGACAGTGAGGAAGAGGAGGAGCCTCGACGAAAGAAACAAAGTCAGATAAATATTTTCCAAATGAGATCGCAAAATCAAGAAAACACTTCTTCAAAGAAAGACGAAAATCGAATCCTACTTGAAAAGGTTTTGCAGTTAGCAGAAGAGCTGAAAGAGTTGAAGGAAAAAAGTTGAAGAATATTCCAAACTTCTTAAAAGAAAGAAATTGAGAAGAAAGCCTTTGACCATTGATTGTAAAAGACAGAATGTCCTAAAAGAAGAGACTGCCGGTATAAATATGAGAAAATTGTTTTTTTCATCACTTCCATTGAAAAGTACAATTACTGAAATAGCTGCATTATTTCCCAAAGCTGTGCAAATACAGTTAGAAGTTTTCCCTGCACATAAGAGTGCTACTATAAACTTTATGACCGAGCAAGATGCTGCAGAGGCTTTAGAAGCAACTAAAAGTAGAAATGACCAATTAGAGGTTCTTGAGTTCGAATCCCAAGTTAACTTTGAGTCCCAGAGTAAAGATTTGCGTAAACATGCCAAAGAACAATTTGTTAAAGTTAAAGAGAAAAATAAAACAAAATATAAATTGCGTAGACAACAACCAAAAACTTGTGAAGTAGGCGACCAAGTTGATATGAAACCGAAATCAAAGTAGTTTTGTTATTGTAAAACTGTAAAAATTGAAGGTGGAAACACCTATGATGCAATTAAGGAGGGATGCCATGAAGGCCCCCTTTGCATATCCACTCATACCGAATTTCTAAAACAAGAAATAACCTTTTTTTTTTAAAAAAAGAAAGAATATCAAAATTTGTATATGTGCTGTATTTAAGTTTGTTATTATTTTGTGTTGCTTTTGTGTTTGTTTTTTCTTTTTGTATTTTTCAGTGTGGCCGCCTGGAGGGCCAGTCGAGGAAGGATGGCCGATTGTGGTATTGGCACCTTGCTTTCTCTAGCATTTGATTCTGAATTTAGCACTGCAGACGGCGAGCATAGAATCTTAAAGGAATGACGTAGCCGTGATGTCAGACGGACGTCACTTCCGGAGCACGCATCTTCAAAGATGGGAGCTGAGAGCTTTTTCCCGAGAGGGTTTAGTAGACGCTTGGATTGTGATGAGAGCTGAGTTGACGACCGGATCTGAATCAGTCGACGTTGGAACCTCGATGAGACGGCTATTAGCGCTTTGACGGAGAAAACTGCTCTCATTTCAATATAGTTTTATTTTGACGAAAACTGTGCTAAAGCGAACTATTGAAAGTGAACTTTGACTTTGAAATATGACTGTTTTGATCGGCAATTTAATTTTAATTTAAAATATAATTTTGTACATAGTGTATAATAACTTTCTTTATTAACTTTAAGTGATTAATAGTAAATAAGTATTAGCTGATTTTTAAATCCCACACAAGTGCGCCATCCCACACATATATATATATATATATATATATGCATATTATTAATTTATATAATAAAAATTGCAAATATAATAGTATTTAATTTAATTTTTACTGATTTATCTCTTACTCATATAATGATAGAGGAAATATCTTGGGGTCAAATTTCTGATTTTCAGTTTTTGCTATATTAACACATTTTGAGCTTCCCGGTGTTTGTGTTAGCATTATAAGGCCACTGACTGTGCGATGGTGTATGGCTTAGAGAGAGTGCCCTTTAAGCGAGGGTCTATCTAAGGGGTTCTAGCCTGCACTTATGTATATTTAGGAGAAAACAATTGTTTCACAAAGTGCTCTAATCCCAAGCAGCACCGAAACGTTCTCTGAACGTTCAAAAATTGTCCTGCAAACACGTTCTAAGAACGTTCCCTTTGAACGTTTTATAGACGTTTATCTGTCCATCTTGAAGACGTACAATAGTACGGTTCAGGGAACGTTCAATGAACGTTTAGATATCACCATCGGTGTTGTAGAAGCGTCCAGAGAACGTTCTATGTATACGGTCTCAGAACGTTCTAAACGTTTTTAGAACGTTTACAAAACGTTATACACATTTTCAGAACGTTCTAGAAAACGTACTGTAAACGTTCTAAAATAGTGTAGAAACGTTCTGTACACACGTTCTCAAATTGTGTAAACAATTTTTGAACGTTCTTTGAACGTACTAAAAATGTATTTTATGTATAATAAAATGGAAGAACTCGCAACAATTGTTTCGGGTCGAAAGAAGACACGACCCTTCGTCAGACGGACATAATAGGGACGAGTGCTGCAAATACAAGAGCTACGTTGCAGATTTTTTGCAGCACTCGTGCCTACTTTGTTCGGTTGATGAAGGGTTGTGTCTTTTCTCGACCCGGAACAATTGCTTCGAGTTCTTGAATTTTATAGTGTCTGTTCAAAGTTTTGCACTTGTTATTTTATTTGCTTATTTTTTTCTTTTTCCTTTCTTTCTTTATATTTTCTTTTCTTTTTGTGTAGTTATTATTATTATTATTTTTTTCGTAAATAATTGTCTTAGTATTATAAAATTTTACATACATGCATTGAAATATGGTATAACAACAGATCAAATATTTTAAATATTCTAGATAAATATTTGAATTCAAAAATAAATAAATAAATAAATTCAAATTCTAGAATATTTTGAAAAAATTTAAGATAATATGCCCTCTGCTAACTAATTATTATTATTCCCCCTAGATTTTGCATCATTATAATTTAACAATAGAATATAACCGTATTTGGATATTAATTTTAATAAGTTAACGGCCCTCTTCACTTACCGTCGCCGGTAGCCCGAGCCAATGTTATTCTATGGGGAAATTTTCTTTACAAATAACATTAACTAATACATAATTTTAAATTCTGTGTTCACATTCAGAAAATTCCCAACTGGTAAATTGACGGACCTTTTTTGAAAAAGTATTTTTTTAATTTTTATTATTTTATTTTGAAATTGCAAAATAAAAAAAATTCACATATTGAAAATTCGTATTTTGCAGCTTCGAAGTAAAATTTAAAAAAAAAAAATTTAAAAAAGGTCCGTCAATTTAACAGCTGGGAATTTTCATAATGTGAAAACAGAATTTAAAAATATGTATTACTTAATAAGTTATTTGTAAAGAAAAATTTCCTATTGAATAACATTAGCTTCGGCTTCCAGCGGCGGTGAGTAAAGACGGCCCTTAAGCAAAAAAATTTAAAAATATTTTTGTCTAAATTTTGAAACTTACTGCAAACTTTTAGCATTCAAACACAAAAGTATTTTTTAAATTTTAAATTATCAATGAAATCTCAAATTAATGCCCAGATATGTTACATATCCTATTTTTAAACTATAATAATGCACAATCAATGGAAAACAAAAAATAAAAATTAGTTAAAAGAAGTACACAAGTGCACAAAATTTAAACAATAAACTGTTTTCTCGTTTTCTTTTTTTTTTTTTTTTTTTCCCACATAATTCTTAAACAAATAAACACAGAAGTATAAAATTTAGATAGTATGTTTTTTAAAATACCATAAATCGAATTTTATATCACTTTAGCATAAATAATAATTTTTAAACTAAATATCAGTAGTTTTTTCTCAAAAGTAAACATTGGAAAAATGAAAAATTTCAGCAATTTTAAAAAAGAAAACTTAATGAAAAATGGTCATGAAGATTCATTACAGATAGGTTGAAGATGTACGCGCATCCATGCGTTAGATTAAAACCGTATAATTCTTCACGTAGTCACTTTTTTGTTTCTTCTTTTTTCTTCATTTTATCGCGTGTGAATATTTTTTTAAAAATTTTACATAGAAATATGAAAATCGGATAAGGCGTTCATTATTAAATTATTTATCGACGTTTTTATTATTCTGGTGATGATCACAGTTTATACAAATTAGTAATTATTATTTTTCTTTTTTCAAAAATTCCGTTATTAAAGTAAAAGAAAAGTGAACACAGAAAGTAAAACCAGGATTTTGTTTAACATTTGAGGGCATGTGCGTCTTCACTTGTCTATAATGCATCATTAACACAATTTTTCATCAAGTTTTCTTTGCTAAAATTGTTGAAATTTTTTATTTTTTCCAAAGCTTACTTTTGAGAAAATATAATAATTAATAGTTTAAAATTATTACTTATTCTAAAGTTATGTAAAATTCGATTAATGATATGATAACGAACATGACTTCCAAATTTTATGTCCGTGTATTTATTTGTTTAAAAGTTATGCATAAAAGAAGAAATGGGAAAACAGGTTTGTTCCTTTAATTTTAAACAGCAGTGTATTTTAAATACGTTTAAAAATATAAAAAATAAAAATTATTGTTTTATTTTGTTTTTTTATTTAAATAGATTACGTGAAATTTACTTAATATTTTCATATTTCAAATCATGCGTATAATGGTATGACAGCGCCACCTACTGAACGATTTATTAACAAATATATTCACCACCAGTTTAGGTCACAGTCCAAGTAAACCAAGTTTGAATAAATTACGTTCATTAGTTCGTGAGATACAGCATCCATAAAATTTTAAAATTTATTAATTTAATCAACGCAGTATTTTAAAATTAACATATTTATATATATGAAATTTTGCATATTTTTCACCAAAAAATGCTGAAATACAGATATCTGAAAAATCGCAGAAAGCAATAGCAGCACCATCCGTCGGTGGGTATATACGGAAACTGAAGCAGTACAGTTTGTCATTATATATATGTCTCACATACAAGGTTTGATAAGTATTCGTATTATAGAAGGTGAGGTACAGGCTTCCCGTAATTTGAAACGTAACAGTGCCACCTGTCATTTGATATGTACCCGAAGTGAATCAGTAAAATTTACGTAATATCTATTTCACGTACCAAATTTAGAGCATTTATAAATCATAGAAAATGAGCTATTGCGTTCCGTTCCCTTGTATAAAATTAAATTGCAGCATACCAGTGCCTCCAGTTGTCCGATATGCACGCAAAATTATTCTGCAAAGTTTTATATGATATTAATTTTACATACCAAGTTCAGTGTATTTATAATTATTTATATCACATAAACTGAATTATTGCCATTACGTTAACGGGATTAAATTGCAGGAGAGCAGCGCCACCAGTTGGTCAATATATGCACCCGAATTAAATCAGCGTAGTGTTACATGATATCTGTTTCACATATTAAGTTTGGTGCATTTGTGCACTGTAGAAGCTGAGATATAATCTCCCCATAAAAGGGAGAATTTACAGAATAGAAGCGAACCCTATCTGGTGATACATTCCAGAGGCCAATGAGCACCAAAGCTGATATTTAGGTCAATATTTAATTAAATATTCCTGATATTTAGCAAATTAGTTTAAAGTCTAACTAAACATCAAGTTTGGTTAAATTCCGTCCATTGGTTTGTGAGATACAGAGTCCACAAAACTTTAATAACACACACACACAAAAAAAAAAAAAAAAAAAAAAAAAAAAAAAAAACAGACAGACTGGCATTTTGAAAAAATGGTAGAATTGTGTTCTGGACATCTCAAGAGTGTATAAACCCATGGAAAACCGGATATCAAAAATTCCCAATTATCCAACACATTTTTCTTGGTATATTCAAAATAATAATATTAATAATAATAAATAAATAAATAAATAAAATAAAATAATTTTTCGTAACTTAATTTATTAACAATTTAAGAAGCAAATAATAATGAATATCTGCAAAAGTAATGTGTTTGACAGACTTCAACAACACAAAACTTAAATAAAATTATAAATAATTATATTGATTATAATAACATATAATTAAAGTTTAAAATTTTGTAATTTTTTCTCACCGCATCTCTATTACATTTCAATGATTATTCTACATGTCAACAAAATTTGAAACTGAAAATAAGAAAAAAAAAACTGAAAAAAAAAAAAAAAAGGCATTTTGCCATATTCGTTATTATTACACTGTGACAGAACGTGTTACGACGGTGATACGCTTGAACGTTTTTCATAGAATTAGACTTGTACGTTTTATAGATGGTACAAAGCAAACCTTTTCAGAACGTTCTAAGTAATACTATTTTTGAACGTCAAATCGAACGTTCTCTTGACACGAAACACGGTGCTTGAACGACTGTAACCGTTATTAGACATTCACAGAACGTTCCCGTGCTACTTGGGATTATATTATTTAAAAGAATAATAATAATAATGAAGACAACTTTAACTATTTCACAATTACATGCATAAATAACAGTAAATACCAAACTATAGTAATTTGCTCATCTTTAAATTCATATGATTTTTTTTTAATGGAACCTCAGAAGCATCAATATTAAAATATACAGCTTCTGTAGTATTTTTTAAGTTAAACATGTCACAATGAAATTGTGATGGTCCAGAATAGTTCGAAAAATTTTGACTTTTCATGAAAATTCTTCATTCTTCATTTAGTATCAGATTTTTTAAAAACCTTACTGATTATTGACTTGAATTTGACTAACCAATCTCTAACTTTTATAAATATACAAAGTTGTCATGAAATTTGAAAGTGTTATTGTAATGCATTATTGAAAATGCAATATGGAGAATTCAAAGTTTTTTACATTATAGTGTAAAATAACTTATTACCATTGCAGGTATCTAAAAAATTTGTTTTATATGCATTTTGATTATGTTATTCTGTAGCAAACTCAAGAAAGCTTATACAAAATAAATCTCATAGTCACTGGTCAGGTATTTAAACAAGTAGATTAATAGTAATACTTTAATTTAGTAAATTATTTACTGCATAATTAAAAAAATTTTCAAATCCACCCCCCCCCCCCTTCCTTCCCCTTATAAATACAACCCTGATAAAACCTATGAAATACACAAAAACTGAAGGCTCATTACACCCTCATTGTTCATTTTAATGCGTAATCATTCAATAAATACACCCTGTAGCTAAATGTATGTGACATAGTAACATAGTCGAAGAAAAGAAATTGTCATTTGCAGAAAGATTTGCCCATCAAAAAATAATAGTCCTAAATTTCAGTATAAAATGGAAACTCCTGTCTTATATTTAACATTTCTTCAACAGCTTTTTAATAATATCGATTTCTGTATAATTTTATGCACATATTATGTGTAAATAAGAAAATATGTCAATATTGTCTTAATGAAAAGATTTAACCGAACAAGGTTTGACGCAGAAAACTCAAAAATATTCTGTCACACTCACAGTCATTCCTAGTCTGTGGTTTTGCTTGTCTTAATATGGCGGCTCGGTTGAGACTTCACTTTTAGAATCGCCTTGCTGGGTCTAAGCAACACCTCCGAACTGAGCTCTACAGTCGGTAACAAAAGTGTCCGAACACTAGCAAAAATTCCTATATAAAAAAAGTACACTTAATATAGTTTTGTTAAATAAATCCTTGATGAATCCTGTTTTTAGACTGACTAAGAACAGGATTCGACAAGGATTTATTTAACAAAGTTGTATTAAGTGTACTTTTTTTACATAGGAATTTTTGCTAGTGTTCGGAGACTTTTGTTACCGACTGTACGTCATGGAAGATCGGCCGATTTTATCCAAACACCACTTCCTATGATACATGTTGGATCGTGGGGATTGGATGAAATCGGCCGATCTTCCGTGACGTAGAGCTCAGCTCGGAGGCATTATTACAGGTGGTGTTGGTCTAAGGGGTACATACAGCGTTCCAAATGTATGACTGCCGTCGGCAGCAAAAGTATCCGAGCACTAGCAAAAATTCCTATATAATAAGAAAGCAAACTTAACACTCTTTTGTTAAATGAATCCTTATCGAATCATGTTCTTAAACCGACTAAGGACAGGATTCGACAAGGATTTATTTAACAAATCTGCATTAAGTGTTTTTTTTTTTTTTTTTTTTTTTTTGCATAGGAATTTTCGCTAGTCCTCTGTTACTTTTGCTGCCGACTGTATTTTCAAAAAACTTGCAAAGTTTACGTCATCGAAATTGAGAGCGTTCCGTTTGTATGTAACCCTAAGTGATTCTTTAGTCTGTGCTTATTACTATATCCGTGGTTTAAACAGCCAAACCAGCTAACTAATATTTCATTAACATTTAACCATCTTGCGACCCGCGTGTTAAAATATTTCTTTACTTTCACTCGAAAATTAATATTTTTTGAGGTATCGTTAATTGCTTTATTCTTGCCATTTTTGTAATATATTCTTCGAATATAATTTTTTGAACAATTGTGTCTTATGTTTAGTACTTGGCTCAATCCTAAATTGTTTGTGAGACACAACTTAATGAAATTTGTTCGAAAATTTACTACTAAAACAAAACAATAAAATAGGTGACTGCAGAAAGAAAAATGGAAGATGGCGAAGTACAGGTTTTTTTTTTTATCTTTTCTGTCTATGGTGTAAGTGCGTAGATGACTTTTTATGAAGCTGCTGGTACTTTCTTTTTTTCTTTTTGATGCACACATGCCTTTTTTTTAAACTATTCATTTGAGCAAATGAGTAAGAACATACTTCACACACATACAGTTTTTCTCTAGTACTAATGTGAAGATGATTTTTTATATAACTTTATTGAAAAAATGTTTTAGAAAATCCTTCACACACTAAGGCTTTTCTTCTCTATGAATTCGAAGATGCCTCTTTAGATGACTCATTTGAGAAAAATTTTTAGAACATTCTTTACAGACAAACGGCTTTTCGCAGGAATGAATGAGAAGATGTTTTCTTAAACTGCCCCCGTTAGAAAATTCTTTAGAACATTTTTCACAGACGTACGGCTTTTCTCCTGTATGAACGCGAAGATGTGTCATTAAAGAAGAATAACGAGAAAATCTTTTAGAACATTCTTCACAGACATACGGCTTTTCTCCGGTATGAACGCGATGATGAGTCTTTAGATTACTCAGATCACAAAATCCTTTAGAACATTCTTTACAGACATACGGCTTTTCTCCTGTATGAATGCGAAGATGTCTTCTTAGACTACTCAGTCTAGAAAATCCTTTAGAACATTCTTCACAGACATACGGCTTTTCTCCGGAATGAACGAGAAGATGTTTTCTTAAACTGCTCCTGTCAGAAAATCCTTTAGAACATTCTTCACAGACATACGGCTTTTCTCCGGAATGAACGAGAAGATGTTTTCTTAAACTGCTCCTGTCAGAAAATCCTTTACAACATTCTTCACAGACATACGGCTTTTCTCCGGTATGAACCCGAAGATGTTTTGTTAAATTGCTCCTGTCAGGAAATCTTTTAGAACATTCTTCGCAGACATACGGTTTTTCTCCTTTATGAGCGGGATGATGTCTCTTTAGTTCACTTTTTTGAGAAAATCCTTTAGAACATTCTTCAGAGACATACGGTTTTTCTCCTTTATGAGCGGGAACATGTCTCATTAGTTCACTTTTTTGAGAAAATCCTATAGAACATTCTTCACAGACATATGGTTTCTCTCCTGTATGAACGCGAAGATGTATCTTTAAATTGTGCTTTCTAGAAAATCCTTTAGAACATTCTTCACATACAAACGGCTTTTCTCCTGTATGAACACGAAGATGTATCTTTAAATGGTCCTTTCTAGAAAATCCTTTAGAACATTCTTCACATGCAAACGGCTTTTCTCCTGTATGAACACGAAGATGTATCTTTAAATGGTCCTTTTTAGAAAATCTTTTAGAACATTCTTCACATACGAACAGCTTTTCTCCTGTATGAACGTGAAGATGACTCTTTAGATTACTCAATTGAGAAAATCCTTTAGAACATTCGCAGACATACGGCTTTTCTCCTGTATGAACCTTAAGATGTGCTAGTAAATGGCTCTTTCTAAAAAATCTTTTAGAACATTCCTGACACACATGTGGTTTTTCTCCTGCATGACTGCGCAGATGTCTCATGAGATTACGTTTTTTAGAAAACCCTTTAAAGCATTCATTGCACACATACCGCTTATTTTCTTCCGCATTTATAGGTACATGTATATTCATACTTTCAAAGATTAAATTATTTATTAAATTTGTCACAAATAATTTGTGTTTCCTTTAAATGGTAGCTGTGTATCTATAGTCCTCTCAAGATAAAACTAATAACAGACGTAATCTATCGAGTTATAGTATTCCAGTTTTTGCCTTTTGTGCTTAATAATCAATAACAACTTTAATAATCAGAAAAAAAAAAAATAACATTAATCCTTTAACCTATCTCCACGCTATACAAAGACGAGTTTGATAAAAGATGATAGCATTATGGCATGACTATCTTTATGGGTTTTCGCCTTTATGAGAATAATCCCATACAGCACAGTCACTCGAATTAAGCTTGGCTTTTAAGTGGATTTACCATGTTTCAAACCAGCTTCATGGGCCCTAGCATATTCCAATCGACAACTGTCGCTTGGTGACAAGAACGTCATTTTGACGTCACTGTCGATGGGAGGAGCCATATCGGTAGTTTATTCACATCGCATCGACAACTTGTCACCTTTTTCCTTGTCGAAAGTGACGCGAGAATCTTTGCTAGTGACAAGCTTGTCGATGCTGATGTTAAAAGCATGAAGGTAGAAAGAGAAGGAGGAATATCCCCTACGGCGTTTCAGAATCAAAACCGGTCCTAAAATTCTTTTCGCCGCATCGTGACGCTAGTATCGGTACCTGCGTCCATTTAACATTGTTGGAATACGAAATCTTTATTATTTTGTTTAATAAATTAATATTTTTAAGTAATATCAACTCAAAAATGCTAAAAAATTATTCACAGAAGGTGCAGACAGGCAAGTCATAAACACTTTCAATTCTGTTAGAAAATTAAAAAAAAAAAAAAAATAGTTTTATTAAGGGGGGGGGGGGGGGAACTGTATAAAATATTGTTTAAGTGATTTTTTATTAACTTTTTTTTTTTTTTTTTTTACTTGTGTGCATGTGTGTGGACATAATTTTTAATAATTATTTAATTTTAATACATTATTTAATTTTGAACATAATTATTTTAATTTAATTTGATTTAAATTAATTTAAAACATGTTTAATTTATATTAAACATAAGTAAACGATTTATTCTCTTATTTAAAATATATTAAAAAAAAAAAAAAGTTAAAATGCTTTTTAAATTACCACAAAGTAATAATAATTACTCTCAGAAAGCTATATGAATAAACAATGTAAATTTGAATAATTAAAATTATTTAGAATTGTTTTCCAGAACGATTTTTTCTATTAAAAGGCCACTTTGTAAAAGTCCAATACTTGAAGGCATAATTGGTGTCCTTTTTAGAAAGGTTTCGCTGTATTTTGTTGCCTAGTGATATAGTAAAAAAAAAAAAAAAAAAAAAAAAGTTTTTAGTCCCCTCCAATAGCCGAGAAGTTTTGTTCTCGAAGCTAGAAGACGGGGCGTGCCGGGTGCAATCCCATGTAGCACTTGCCAATCTAGCCGTTCGGAGTTTTCCGTGGTTTTCTCCTAAATTCACGGATGATAATCACCTGAAAAGACCCCCACCAGAATTCATCTTCCCTTATGCACAAGTCCCTAGTGCCGACAATAGGTCTTAACCTATATACCATACCATACTTGTAATTTTTATCAAAATATTTTCACATTTAAATTAAACATAAATAAATGATTTATTCTCATATTTAAAATAAATTTTTAAAAATCTTAAAAAGCTTTCAAAATTGTCATACACTAATAATAATAATTATCAGAATGCTATATTGATAAACAATGTGAATTTGAATAATTAAAATCATTTAGAATTTGTTTCCAGAATTCCGATTTTGTCTATTAAGAGATAAACTTTGTAAAGGTCCAATATTTCAAAGTACGGCTGGTAGCCTTCTTAGGAAAATTTCGTTGTATTTTATTGCCTGCCAATAATTTTTGTGATAATTTTACACGAGAGGTTCTGCTATCGAAGCTGGAAAACGGGAAGTACCGGGTTCGATTCCATGTAGCATATGTCATCCTAGCCTTTGTGAGTTTTCCGTGGTCTTCTTAGAAATTCGCATTAATGCGAGCTAGAACCATACAAAAAGACCCCAATCAGAAAGCATCTTCCCTTATGCCCAGGTCCCTAGTGCAGACAACTGGCCTTAACCCGAATACCATACCTGTAATTTTTATCAAAATGCTTTTACATTTGAATAAAACATAAGTACTTCAAAAAGGAATATAAAAAATGTATATATATATATTATCAATAACTTATCATAGAATTAATACAGAAATGAAAATAAAACTGAATATGATATAAATAATATAGAAAGTTGAACAATTTGTTCTAGTTTGAAAAATGTTTTTTGAAAAACAAAATTATTCTTGAAAAGCTTTTATGATTAAAACAAATTAATATTAATGATTGCCAGAAAGATATATAGAAACATTATGCAAATTTCAATAGTTAAAATCATTTAGAATTTGTTTTATAAATTAAGATTTTTTGAACCTATATTAAAAGGCCTCTGTATAGGTACAATATTTAAAGGTATAATGGATGGCCTTTTTAGAGACATTTTATTGTATTCCACTTCTAATCAATAATTTTTATGATAACTGTAATTTTTTCACCCCACCAGTGGTCGAGAGGTTCTGCTCTCGAAGATGGAAGACAGGAAGTGCCGGGTTCGATCGCAAATAGTGCTCACCCATTTAGCCGTTCGGTTTTTGTCGTGGTTTTCTCTGAAACTCACATAAATACGTGAAACTTAGAAAACTAACTAATTCAAAAAAGTAACTAGATAAACTATCAGCATTTTAAGTAATTGCAGTTTATGTACAGCATTTACGCATATGTTATATGTGTAAATAAGTTTAAAATGACATCTTAGTATAACATAATTGCAACTTATGCATAACTAAGAAAAAAATGTTAGTTGCCATTTGTCATTACACTTGCTGATTCTAATTTCGACGCCTGTTTAGATGCTATCGCAGTTAAAAAAATTTTGGCTTATATAGACCATAATCATAAAGAATTATTCTTTGTGTCCCTGTAAAGAAAAACTATAAACTCTAGATTCACCAAAATTTATAGAGTTCGTGTGACGGTGACTCGTAATACGTGTATAAATTTTCATCTCAAATGAATAAGAAGTTCAGACACTATCACACTTTACAAAATTTGGACCCATAAACCATAAAGACAAAAAATATTTTTTTGTGTCCCTAAAAAATAAAAAACTATAAGTGCTAAATTAACCAAAATCAATAGGGTTTATGCTATGGGAACCTATAACATATGTACCAATTTTCAGCTCATTCAAACAAAGCCTTTACACGCTATCGTGTTCACTCACATGCATCATAAAAAAATATGAATTCAGGAGACCTCAAAAAGTGTAGATCACACCAAAATCTCAAACTCGTTTTTTTTTTTACATGATTACAATGCATTTCTCACTATAGCGTTTAGAAATTAAAAAAGTGTTGAAATATGATCAAGAGAAATACCTTTTTCAGTCCATAATGCATTTGAATTATTTTGTCTGTCTGGGTATAGAAACCAATTTTTCTACAACTTTCAACGAGCAACATTTTACAATAAAGCTGAAAATTTTAAATAACATAATATATGTGACTCATAATATGTGTATAACTTTTCATCTCAAACAAATAGGGCATTTAGACATTATCACACTTTGCAAAATTTGGACAGACTATAATCACAAAGAATATTTCTTTGTGTCCCTGTAAAAAAACTATGTACTAGATTCACCAAAATCAAAATGTTTTGTGCTATGGGGAACTGTAACATGCGTACCAATTTTCAGCTCATTTAAACAGAGCGTTTAGACGCTATTGTGTTCACCACATCATTTTCAAAATAGTAAACATGAATTCAGGAGACCTCAAAAGTGTAAAAAAAAGCAAAATCTCAAACTCGTATTTTTGAAATGATTAATATACGTTCCTCCTGATAGTTTTCTGAAAGTAACAAAGTGTTGAAATGTGATCAAGAGAAATATCTTTCTCAGTCTATAATGTATTTGAATTATTTTATCTGTCTAGATGTAGAAACCAATTTTACTACGACTTTCAACAGGCAACATTTTACAATAAATTTGTAAAATTTAAATAACATACAATTTTTTTAAAAATTCTAATAAAACTTGGAGGCACGTGAATAGCCTTTGTAGGGAGATTTCACTCTTCTATTTCCTACAGATAATTATAATTTTTTAGCCACCACCAGTGACTGATCCAGTGATTCTTTTCTTTGAGCTGGAAAACGAGAAGTACCAGGTTTGATCCCAGATCATGCTTGTCCACCTAGTGATTCGAAGTTTTCTGCATTTTTTTTTCTTTAATTTGCATGAATATGAGCTAGAATTCTTTAGAAAGATTCCCACTGAGGCCCTTTTTTCTTAGGTCCAGGTCCCTACTATAGACAGTCTTCCTTAATTCAAATACCATATCATGCTTGTAATTTTTATCAGAGTATTTTCAAATTTAAACAAAACATTAGCATTTCAAAAATGAATTCAGAAATCTACGTTATCAATATCTTATGATACAAATAATACTAAGCTGAACTGTTGTTCTGGTATATAAAATATTTTTTTAAAAACAAAAGTATTCCTGAAAAGATTTCAAGATTAAAAGAATATTAATGATTAACAGGAAGCTATATTGACAAATTATGTAAATTTGAATTAAATTAATTATAGTTAAAATCATTTATAATTTATTTCCTAAATTAAGATTTTTATTAATGTAGAAGTCCACCACTATAAAGGTCTAATATTTAAAGGTACAGTGGGTCGGCCTTTTTACAGAGGTTTTACTGTATTTCCTTTTTAATCAATAATTTTTGCATTCCACCAGTGGTTTAAAGGTTCTTTTCTTGAAGCTGGAAAACTGGAAGTGCCGGGTTCAATTCCAGGTTGCGCTTATCTCTATAGCCATTCGAATTTGCCACGGTTTTCTCCGAAACTCATGTACACCCCCACATAGGACATCTTCTTAAAAAGAATTCTCTACTATACACAATTGGTAGTAACCCGAATAACATGCCTACCTATAACTTTTATTGAAATATTTTCACATTTAAGTGGAACATAAGTACTTCAAAAAGGAATCCAAAAAACCTTACATTATAAATAACTTAGGAAAGAAATAATACAAAGCTAAGCAATTTTGTTATGTTTGGTATAATAAAATATTAACAAAAAAAAAAAAAAAACATGAAAGCTTTCAAGACTAAAATAATATTAATGATTATCAGAAAGCTATAGAGGCAAATTATTTATAGAGCTAAAGTCTTTTAGAATTGGTTTTTTGCATTTATGATTTTTTGAACCTCTATTTAGTGACCACCTATGTAACCGTCCAAAATTTAAAGCTACAGTTTGTAATTCTTTTTAGAGAGGTTTTACTGTATTCTATTCCTAACCGATATATTTTTGTGATAACTGTAATTTTTAACAAAATATTTTCACATTTACATAACAGATAAATACATAAAAAAAAAAAAAAAAAAAAAAAAAAAAAAAAAAAGAATAACTTAATTTCTTTTATAACTGATGTTTTTGTTAGATAAATTTATAATAAAAACCTCTTGAATAATGTAGCATAAAAATTTTTGTTACTTATAAACTATAACTTTTGTTAAATTAATTTTACGTGAAAAGAAGATATTTTAATTTGTATTCTGTATTAAAAGCACAGATATTAATATTTTAATCTTATTTAACAAATATAATAAACAGAATAATTAATAGGAGGAGGTAAATAATTCCAACAAAATTTCTTCTCCTCATAACAACATGAGTTCAAAGAAAATAAAAGAATATTCAATATTGCTATTTAAATTATGAAAACGAAAATCGAAATATTTACATTCATGTACGTGCGTGCGCATGCCTGAATCAAATAAATACATAAATAAATAAGACTTATAGAAGTTATAACATACTTAGAGTATAGAATAATTAGAGTTATAACATATTTCATCTATTTGCGATAACAGATGGCAGCAGCTCTGATATATGCGTGCCGATAGTTCGTTTTGGGACCGTTTTTTACACTACGCCGTTATCGTACCTGAGGATTGTATTACCATGGTTAACAGGAAAGTAAACAACATAGCGACGACGACGAGTAGAAGCATCATGGATTATAATGATTATAATTCGATAAAGGTGACAGAAATAAATTTTTTCATTAAATTGTTTTAAGATACGTATTTTATTGTAAATAATATTGATATGTTTTGTTAAAAAGAAAGCGAAATATGTTTTCGTTTTGTTTAAATGCGATATAATTTATTACTTTTTATGTAAACAAACTTGGAATTTTTTTATCGTAAAATAAAATAAAAGTGTATTATTTATTTTTAATATTTCACTGATTGAGATATTTTTCTCTTTTTATGAAAGAGATATAATATTTCGTTTTCTTTTTATATACATAAGAAGGATTTAAAACTAGTGCTGGACGATATCAGAAATTAAATATCGCGATATATCACCAAGCTAATATCGATATTAGTGATATATTGCGATATTTCTTTCAAGATAGGAAAAAATAGACATTTGTTATTTTTTAAAGACCTATGCACACGGATTTTAAAGTATACAAGTATAGAGTGTTTTCCATGTATTTTCTGGTATATTACTACCATAACTTTATCATTTAAAAAAAAAAAAATCATAAAAAGTGAATCAATATTTTGTGTTTCTTATAACTTATACTATTGCTTTTTAGTATACCTCTGTATAGTTTATCCTCTATTCTTCCCATTTTAAGCTTTAATTATTTTAAAATCATAATTTAACACAGCTGATATGTGATCTGTGTTTTATTTGTACCAAGTATATCAAAATTCATAATTCTACTAAAAATAAAGCTTAAGAAAAATTGTCTTAAGATGTAGGTATTAAATAAAAAGGAAAATCATTTTAAATAGTTAAGAAATGCCATTGGAATTGGATACACCTTTTTTGGTCGTAGAGAGTAATATTTTTTACTTAAAACTCTTATATGCATCCTAAATGTCAGTTACTTGTCATTTTTATTTTTGCTTCTGCTTACCAAATCATTACAATGTTTTTTAAATGTATATGTGTTCAATTCACATTCGTAATAGTTTCACAAAAATTGAAAATTGAATTATATATATATATTATATATATATATATACATATATATATATATATGTATGTATACATTGTCAGTATAAAAATTATATTATTTAAACAAAATTATGTTAAAGTTTCATTTTGTTACTTAAAGTAACTCATTTTGCATTTAAACCAATTTTATTTAACATGTACGGCTTAAAAAAAAAAAAAAAGAAAAGAAAGAAAGAAAGAAGGAAAAGGAAAGAGAAAAAATAAATGCTACATAAAAAAAGTAATAAACTATCCAATATTATATATTTCTATAAAGAAACTGTCATTGTAAAATTACTGAAGATAAAACTTTATTTTACATCAGTTAATAGCACCCTTTCGCCCTTCCCATGTTATCCAATGGGATTTTTGTCGCTTCGTATTATAAAAATATTTTATTCAAAAATGAACTTTTTCGAATTCTGTTTTTTGAATATTACTCTTTGAACAGGTCGTCTTTTAGCTTAGTGAGCAATTTTTCGAAAAAAAAAAAAAAAAAAAAATTAAATATTTTACTTAGAGATCCACACTTAAAGTACATAATTTACTTATTGAAATGAATTATTTAAATTATTTTTTTTTTGAAAAATTGTTCACCAACCGAAAATACGACCCGTTCAAAGAGTAATATTCAAAAAACAGAATTCGAAAAACTTCATTTTTGAATGAAATATTTTTATAAAACGAAGCAACGAAAATCCCATTGGATAACATGGGAAAGGAGAAAGGGAGCTATCTGACTGAAGTACAGCCCAAACAGTAATGCCAGATGGTCGAAAATTATTTCCCCAAACAGGTCTTAAAATTTACCCAAATCAAGGGTTTTTTTCGAAAAAATCCCCAACAGGTTTTCCACTAAAAAGGGGGAAAAAAACATTTTTTTTCAAAAAAGAATATCAAGCAGATTTTTCTGATTTGAGCTCAGATTTTCCCCCAAATGAACTCAATTTTTGAAAAAAAATCCCCAAAGGGATAAATCATAACGTTGCCAACATTGACAGAAAGTTGAAGAACTCCCCAGATTTGTCCCCAAACATTTTAGAATTCCCCAAAAAAGTCCCCACTAACATTTGGTCCCCAAAATTGTCCCCAGAAGCTTCAAAAATCCCCAAAATGGGGACAAAATCCCCAATCTGGCATCACTGAGCCCAAAGCGAGTTAAACACATGTCGCATCTTATTGGCCAGAAGTTATCGATACTTTGAAATAAACCAATATTAATGAACCAATAGCAGGAAATGAGCTAAAACAAAAGATATTGTTTTCATTCGTCATAATAAGCGTTTGTTTTTATATCGCTCTGTCTGTGGTTACTGTGGATGTTAAGTTATGATCGTATTACACCTACTATCCACGAGCGGTGATGTGCAATATTATCAAATACTAACGGTAGAATAAATTCTTTCATATTATCATTTAGGGTCAATAAATGCATGAATGTATCAATATACTGTTAGAAGGCAATATACTGTGGAAAGTCAATATACTGTGGGAAAAGCAGATGGCTTTCAATAAATACTGTTTATTTTTTTATTATGCGGTGGACTTATTAAAGCAGTGATATTTTAGATTTGAGGTTTCGCACGCTCAGGAATAAAGGAAGAGGAAGTAAATGCATTGTGGGAGTGCAGTGATCGTTTGGGGTGGGGTTATATTTTTTTATTTTATCAATGAGGGATGGGAGAAGGAGAAAAATAAGAGAATGGGTATTAGTATAAGATATTGCGCGCTCTTTTTGTTCGGGTTTCATTCGTGATGCGCGCTAGCACGGAAGCATAATTCTATTAATCCGTCGTTGGCGTTTAACGGTACTTATCGGCATATCAATTGATTGCGCGGTGCGCACTAGGTAATATCGTTAAAGGGATATATTGGCAGAGCAAAATATTAAATATTGTTATCGGGATATTAAAAAATATCGATACTTGGGGATATATTGATAAATAATCCAGCCCTATTTAAAACTTAGAAGTATTACATTGTTTGTTTACAAGTTAAATTGTTTGAAGTGATGATGTTAAACTTTTGGAAACCCTGTTCTGTAAAATAATAATATGAGAGTCTTTAAATAAAAAATTTTCAATTTAATTTTTACAACTGAAAAAATCCTGGATTTGTTTGGAAGTATAAATTTTTGAAAACAATTGTTATTGCTCTGACTTGTATGTACTTATTATAATATGAACGTAAACACAAAGTTTTCATTCCTTACCTTTTAATACAAGTTTTTCAGACTAATGTATGCTTCCTAATATTTTATACAGAAAGATTTAAATCAAATATGTGAATTTTTCCTGATGATATTATAGTAAAGGGATATTTCAAAATTATTAATTTATGCAAATTTACTGTCAATTTCATTTGCATTATGTTGTACCTGTAATGTATTTAATAGGTCTACAAGTATAAATAACTCACTATGTTTTTGATGATGCAAATTTGCTCATTAAAGTAAGAAATAATAAGTAACACACTTATCATAATACCTGATCAAAAATTACAACCGATCTAGCTTAAAAAAAGAAAAAAAATGCTCATTACCTCGAATTGTATCACAAATTTGTCTATATAACATTATCTACGTAAAGTGTGTGTTTCTTAAAATGAAACTTTTGTGTTACTCTCTTTTGTAAATAGTGTTTTTTTTATTATATCTGAAAGTGAATGTCGTCTCTGTTATTGTGTATATATACCAGTAGCCAAATTTCATTATTAACAAGAAATCTGTTTATATTCGGTTTTATAAATAATTTTCATTTTCTGAGTATTTTTGAACCAAATGTGAATAAAATAATTACCCATTTTTGATTAACAGCAGTAAAATTAAAGACTTTTTTTTTGTTTTGTCTTAGAAATTGTATGTTTAATTTATTTAAATATAATTTTATGTGTATGCATGTTGCTGTTAAACTGACTTATTGTATGCATGAATATACTATCTTGGGGAGGGGGGGTGTTTGTTAATAATTTGATTAATAAAAACAATTGCAGATCATCCAAAAATTTTTTAGGTTGCACTAATGGCGAAGTGTTTCTCCTTTTAAAGCTGGTAGACAGGAGGTGCCAGGTTCAAGCCCGTATAATGCTCATCGGTGCCTATTTTTTTATGGAATAATGTCTGAATTTGAACTTTGACTGTGCTATTGTGTATAAGTTCTGTAGCTCTAGAAAAAGTTCATTTTCGGAAAATTTCCTGAAGACCTCCATGTAGTATGGATTTACAGATTTTTTACATTATTGTGTTACGTAAGTACGTTACTATTATTTTTCTTTATTTATTTGCTATGTATTTAATATGTACTTTTAAGAGATGTGCATGTGTTTATATTATGTATTATAATAAATTATTACTCTCTTGCACAAAATGCTAATAAAAACATTGGGTATTGTTGATGATTAATTATATTTTAATAAAATTATTTATTTATTTATTTTTCTTTTAGAAATTTTAAAATGTAGTTTTGTGTTTATCCCTGTTATTGTTAAAGTTGTTTAGGTACTATAAGTACATAAGTATAATAATTTAGCATTATTTTCATATCGAAGCAGCTGACTAATAAAAACAATTACAGGTTAAAAAAATTTGAATGTTCACTTTTGACAGATTTAATTTTATCTGTTTTTTAATCTAATGTCTCTATAAATGTATTACATATGACATTCTGAAATATAATTGTGTTATTAATTTTGCTTAGGAGCATTGTTTGTAGTATGGAATTACTGAAAACTAAAATACAAAATTGACCCTAATAAAATTAATCAGCAAATTGGGATAAAGTAATGTATCAAAGCACAAGGGTAGTAATATTGTGAGTGGAGCATTGTATTTTTTATTTTTTATTATTTATGGTGATGAAGAAAATTCCGGCATTCAAAAATTCTTAGATTTGTAGACAAAGAACAGTAATTTGTTTTAAAATCACTGTTTCAAAGTTGCAAGGTAAAATTCTAAGATTTGTTATTTCATAATTTATTTCATTTAACATTCACTCCACATTTTCTTTTCAAAATAGCAGAACTAATTTTGAAAATGACAATTAGGCAAATAGTTTTAATTATAAATATATATAAAAAAAAATAATTTTTGAAAATTTTTTGTTTGAAATGTTTAAATTACCGGATAAATTCAAGTAATAATTAATTAAATAATTGATAAGCACTAAAGGTTGTAAAAATCCCCCAACAGCTGTTTCAGGTCAAATTAATAACACAGCCTTTCATCAGGTGGGGAAAAAAAAAAAAAAAAAAAAAAGACGAGTGCTTCATTAAAGCAGCAAATACACTCTCTCGCACTTATTAAAAAAATTAAAGGGACTTCTGCTTTCGGCTTCATTTGAAATATTATTTATTAAATTTTGGAGTAGTGCTGCTATCTACCAAAGAGCTAAACCAAAAGTCCGAAGACGATTTAAAGTAAGGAAAGGAAAGTAGTATTGAAAAATATTTGCATAAAAAGTATTAAATGTCCGTTTTTAGTGTGAAGCCAATGAATGTTACAAAGAACGGAGCAGAAGAAATATTATTAACAAGATTCTTCTTCCATTATGTTCTTGTCTGATGCTTGGAAATTACTCATGTAACATTGTTTTACATTTAGCTTTGAACTTTTTAGGTTTTATTTAATCTTATTTTAATTTTATTTGTTTATTTTCATTGTTTTTTATAATTCTGGTCACACCAGTATTTTTATTTAAATTCGACTTTATTTACTTTTGCTTTCATTTAAATCAGTTTTGTGTGTAGCCACTGCCACTTTGATTGCAGCACTCGTGCCTACTTTGTTTGCCTGAGGAAGGGTCATGTCTTATTTTAACCTGAAACAATTGTTGCGATTATAGCATTTTATGGTGTTTATTCAAAGTTTTGTACTTATAACTGGTTAACGCCAGTTCTGTGGTGTTTTTTTATAATTTTATACAGGCTTTCCCACTTTGCTGATCAATATTTAAATAAATTTTCAAAAATATAAATCACTGTTATTGTATAACTTCATAACTAAAAACTTAAATCACATCCGTGAAAATTTCTTTGAACCTCGCTTCAGGTACCTGCTGCTTTTAACAGTATTTTTACTGTCTATGCTACCTCTGATGTAAGTTCCCACTGCCTGCAGTAACGCCTTACCCAGGCACTTCAGTCTGGGTATTTCTCGATTGAAAGATGCAATATACTATTATTCAAGAACTACGTTTTTCCAGATGGCTATATCTCATCATCTATTAATTACATTAGTTTTGGCACCAGGTATTAGCAACACCTACTAACACAATTTTCCTAACCTCGCTCTGTAATAATAAAATTATAATTACAGTAAATTTATAATTTTGTTACTATTAATTAGACTATAAAAATTTTACATACATTTGATTGTTATAATTTTTAATTAAAATGTCATAAATGTAATAATTTTCACAGTATTAAGAATTGATTTTGATTCGCACAGTTAAAAAAAAAATAATAATAAATCCTTTTAATTGATTGAATGAATAAAATATAAATCGTATAACAGTTGTTGCTAAGAGACACGGACAATTAAAATGAAAGAAGAAATAAGAGAAAATGAAACAGAAAAATTAATGGATAAAATTAGAGAGAAAAAAAAAAAGAATTTATCTATAATAATAAAAGAAGATGTCTGTCTCTCTGTCTGTCTGTCTGTCTGAGCATCTATACGTTCAGCCCCTATTGAACGCAGAAGTACGAAATTTGACATACGGGTGCTCCGAAGCCTGCCCGAATGCATAGTGAAAACAGAATTTAAAAATTTTAATTAGTTGCGGAGATATTAATTAAAATGTAGACCCATGTCTAATCTCAATTACTCAGAATTCACCGCGAATGCATAAAAATAGATATTTTAACGGAGTTAAAAGCAGAAAAAATGGAAAATAAATTAGAAATATTAGTCCGATCGTTACGAATTTGGTACCAAATGAAAGGGGATTTTTTTCCGAATCTAAGAGTGCAAGTGGCTTATCTCTACAGCAATTAGATTTTTTAAAATTAACTAAAGTATGAAATGTAGTTGGCAACAGGCAGTTATTTCATTTATCAAAGATTCTTCAGTGCCAGGTGCTAGACATGCTGGCTCACTATTCTTCCGGTCGAAAAAAAAAAAACTATTTTTCGTTTTTCGAACACGTGACAAAGTATTGGAAATAAAAAAAGTAGTTTTTGAATTTTTTCAATTTAAAATCGATCAAAAGCAGAACTCCGAAATTGCCCGTCATTATGTGTGCAGTTAAAAAATCTAAAGTATAGCTTTAAAAATAAAATAAATAGACATTTATTTAAATTCATTTTTATTTCATCTGTTAATGACACCAAAAGTTACTTTTAACAGAATAATATTGATTTTTTTTTTCCTTTTTTTATGAATTCGGTTGTATAAAAGCAGTTTTGGAACTCTTAAATTTTGGAATTAAGCAAGTTTTGGAGAATCGAAAGTCGAATTCGAGATTTCACCTGATTTACACGTTTTAAGGTGTCCTGATTAGGTTTTCTTTTGTATCTCAGCTACTAATTAAAATAATTTCATAAGTAATACATCATTTAAAAGCTTTGTTGATTTGGAATTGAACAATATATTACAGAAATTTCTACCGCCAGATGGCGATGTAATATTTTAAAATTTCAACATTTCAAATTCTAATGAGCGAGGAAGGTGTTGTAAGTTCTAAAACGGGGATAAGGCGCCTCAGGCACCACCGAGCGGGACTTAGCTAAAGTCAGAAATTTCAAAGATCATAACATGGTGAGCGAACAGGCTGTTTCAGATATTGAAAAGGGAAGAGGGCGCCGAAGGCGCTACCGCACGGAAATTTACTGCGATTTCAATAAGCTATTTTCACGATATATCAATAAGCTGTTATTAGACCTGAAACGGGAAAAAGGCGCCGCAGGCGCCACCGAGCGGGAGTTTCGTAAAGTCGGATTTTTCAGGGATCGCGAACCAGCTGGTCGCCGAAGGTGGCTAGTATTATAATAAAAAGTTACTGCCATTTCTGTTCATGTTTTGTGTCTGCGGCCCTATCTTTTCACAAATGAGATGAATCTCACCATTGTGAGAAGTACCGATACTTGCAGAATAATCCAAGAAAAATGTTTTTCTTTGTCTGCAATTTCTATGACCATAGTTAGTAAAGTTATGAATCTATAATAATAAAGGAAGATGTCTGTCTGAGCATCTATGCGTTCAGCCTCCACTGAACGTAGAAGTACAAAATTTGATATACATGTGCTCCGAAGCCTTCTCGAGCGGATAGTGAAAAAAGAATTAAATTTTTTTAATTAGTTGCGGAGATATTAATTAAAACGTCAACCTATATCAATTAATAAACCAGTCAATTTTGAGCTTAAAATGCGTTTAAGGAGTGTTAAAGGGCTAAATAAATTAGAAATATGGATCCGATCATTACAAATTCAGTACCAAATGAAAGGGGTGATTTTTCTGAATCCAGGAGTGCAAACAGGCATTTCAACACGAAGATTAGATTTTTTAAAATTAACTAAAGTATGAAATTTAGATAGTAATATTTCATTATTTCATTTATGAACTGTTCAGTGCCAGACATGCTGGCAGACTGTTCTTCCGGTTGGGAATCATTACTTTTTGACCACATGACGCACTGGCAATAAAAAAAGCAATTTTTGAATTTTTTCAATTTTAAATCGATTTAAACAGGAATTTTAATCACCTGTTTTTACTGTTCACCTGTCTGCAATTAAAAATTCGAAAGTATAGTTTTAAAAGTAAAAAAATAGATTTAGATTTATTTAAATACTTTTTTTTTTTAAATCCGCTTATGTAAAGAGACAAAAGTTACTTTTAACAGAATAATATTTTCTGAACTGAGCTATAAAAAATAGTTTTGGAATTTCTTAAATTTTAGACGAATTTTAACAGAAATCGGCAATCGCCCTTCATAGATTAACCATTCTGAGTGCAAAATATATCAAAGATATTCATTCATTAATATTACACGTAATACATCATTCGAAATATATTTTAAAGTACTTTTATTGAGGACTGCTAAAGTGATATAAACCGTTCAAATTCTGCATGAAACTTTTGGAGAAAACTACGGAAAACCCAGAACTTTTTTATTATTTCATATTTTACAGAGTTTTGAATCCCGATTCCCGCTCACATTTTGTACTAAGAATTTTTAATGTTATATAGGCCAGAATTATGCAAGTTTCGGAGAAAACCACGGATAAGTCAGACTGAAATCTTTTTATAAAAATGTTTATATTATGTTTGTATGTAAGCTTTTAAATAACATAATTTCATAAGTAATATATCATTTTAAAAGTTGTTGGAATTGAAGAGTATACGTTGAAAATTTCTGTCGTCAGAGGGCGCTTTGATATTTTAATAATTCAATATCTAGAATTCTAATTATGGTTAAATTGCTCATAATATATCATTTTAAATATTGCGGACTTTTAAACTGATATAAGCCGTTGAATTCCGAACAGGAGTTTCAGAGAAAACCACAGAAAACCCAGAACACCTTTATTCCAATATCTCCAATTCTAATTATGATGCAGGCTTTCAAATTCCAATATTCCGCTCAATTTCGTATTAAGGATTTTTAACACTATTTAGCCCGCAGTTAAGCAAGTTTTAGAGAAAACTACAGAAAAATCAGACATATTTTTATTTAATAACAATGTTTATATTACCTATGTTTATATTACCTAGCTTCTAATTAACATAATTTCACAGGTAATATATAATTTTAAAAGTCATTCAAATTGAAATAGAAGAGTACATATTGCAAATCTCTGTTGCGAGAGGGCGCTTTGATATTTTAATAATTCAATATCTCCAATTCAGATTATGATTAAATTACTTATCGGGAGAAGATTAGAAGACCGTAGGCCCCAACGGGTTCGGGATTTGCCAAATCAGAATTTTCAAAGGTTCATGGTGAGTGAACAGCTATTTCAAATCAGGAAACGTAAAACGGCGCCTTAGTCGCCACAGAACAGAAATTTGCTACAGTTAAAATTTTCAAAGCTATTTGCACTATGAGCGAGCAAGCTGTTGCAAGTTCTAAAACGAGGATAAAGCACTGCAGGCGCCACCGAGCGGGATTTTGCTAAAGTCAGAATTTTCAAAGATCATAACATGGTGAGTGAACAGGCTGTTTCAGATATTGAAACGAGAAGAGGGCACCGCAGGCGCAACTGAGTTAATTTACTGTGGTTAAATTTATCAATAAAGCTATTTGCATTATATGTCAATAAAGCTGTTTTAGGCCCTGAAACGAGTGGCGCCACCGAGCGAGGGTTTCGTAAAGTCAGATTTTTGAAGGATCGCAAACCAGCTGATCGCCGAAGGCTGCTAGATAACAATATAAATTAATAAAGATATTTTATTTGCCAGCTTGCAAATAGATTCTCTTGGAAAATGCCCTAATTAGCCATGGATATTTTTTATTTAGAGATGGGGGTGTTATTAAAAAAAAATATTAAGTGAAGAATCCTATTTTATTTTAGGGTCGCGGTAGCCCTGTCAGTAGAGCGCCGGCCCACAGTGGATCGAAGTATAGGCAGAGGCGAACATAGGAACGTTATGGTATTATTATTATCTATGTATGATGTTTTTTGTCACATTTCGATTTTAATATGTATATATGTATGATAGTTAAAGCGATTCCATGTTTTTTTTTAACCCTTTATAAGGCCGAGGGAATATTTTCCCCACCAAATTCGTTATCGTTTTATTCACCTGGCACCAATTTTTTAAAATAATGATTCCTGTGTATCATTTTTCTGGAAAAACATCAGTATGAAAATTATTTTGATAATTCTAGTGGGAAAAAAATTAAAAAGTAGTTGTTTGTGACAATCCTGATTATGCTTATACGATGGGTTGTGAGAAGTATGCGATTGACTAAGAGAATAAGATGCCAAAAGTAAAATTAATTATTTCTAATAGGCTAAATGAATTTTTTACTTTACATCAAATTTTATCTGTGAAAATAGCCATTTGAGGAAAAAATGGTTTAATAAAGGGGTTAAGCGGTATCATACTTTTCTGTTGCAAATAGGTATTTAGAAACATACCTGGTAAAGAAACAAATGTTATATAAAAGAAGAGAATAAAAAAAAAAAAAAAAAAAAAATTTCGGGAAAAAAATCTATATTTGTAACACAATTAATTTAGCACACAATGATAAATATATCATTAGATTACTGCTTCTGTTTCCTTTCTCTTTTTTATGTAGTTTTTCAATAGAAAACTCATGCACGCATTTCTGTACTGATAAGTATAAAGGATTTAAGTCCATATTCTTGATTTTTCAGGAGACGAAAAATAAAGTTAAACTAACTAAAAACTAATCAGAAGAATCGATTAGGAAAAAGGGATTATGTTGGTTTATACGCTTTATACCATTCAGTGATTGTCAATCTTCATTTAATAAAGGGAAAAAATTGAATTAAATATTTTATACCAAAGATTAATGCTAAATTTCTAACTTCAATCTTTTTTTACCAATGGATTTTCTCAAAGACTAAATGACATGGATTTAAATCCTTTATACCAATCGATAGACAATTTTTTTCTGAGTCTTACTATGTACTTAACTCAAAATCCACATTTTTGGACTTAAATCCTTTATCAGTACAGATTTACTGACAAACTCTAAGAAAAAAATCACTTTTGTCTTTATTTTACTAAAGATTTATGGAAGGCAGGTGATCAATAATTAATGATTTTTTTTTTTTTTTATTGAACTGGATTTTTTATTTGATTTATTTTGCTATCTGAAATAATTTTTAAACAAATAAGCAAATAAAGTGAATTCTTATCAAAGAAATTTTAAAAAACGTTGTTTCTAGGTTCTGTTATTTTTAGGAGGACAATTTTGGAAGGCAAATTTAGGAGACAAATTTGGAAAATTTGCACTGGAAACAGCGGAACAATGTGTCTCAAAATATGTGTGGTACTATATGCCAGCTTCAGTTCACAAACTATTGATTCATGGAAAAGACATAATAGAAAATTTTTCTATTCCAATTGAACAATTGTCAGAAGAAGCTAGCGAAGCCCGAAATAAAGTTTCTTAAATACAGAGAATAACACACGAGAAAAATCGAAGAGCGTGTAACGAAGATTTGCTACATCACTTGTTATTAACATTTACCCCATGATTTCAGGCATGCGAACGAAAAAAAGAAATGTGCAAATGAAGGAACGTTTTCCAGAAACACAGGAACTTTTACATTAAATCGTAATATGTAATTACATTATTTAATTTTAACATTTAACTATTTTACTTTAAACATTTACTTAATTTTAACATTTTATGACATATCACCGCAATCATTTACATTTCCCCCCATTTTTGGGTCCAACGGTACTTTTCAGTACCATTAAAGTAAAATTAATTATTTTATTAAATATTTAAAAAAAAATAAGAAGTAATTTCTGATTTATTAAATTTGTTTTAATCATCTAAATTCTATAATATTTTCACTATAAAAATTTTAATATATTTTCTGTCGTTATTGAATAGAGATATTCAGATAAATTTCTCGATTGATAATTTGGGGGTAGACAGAATAAAATTTATTTTTCTCTAAAAGAGGCGATTTGTGGCGAAAATCCTTTTCACAGATTAAAATGTATACTTTTGGGAGTAGTAAACTGTGTTTGAAATTTTGAACAATTTGGTCAAAAAAAGTTACATAACTTATAAATTTAATTTTGTTGTTAATTTCATATTCACATTTCATGCGTGAATCACAACATAAAAAACCAACAAAATGTTGGCAGAAGTACCTTAAACTTTTATTAGAACATTATTTAAAGTATTTTTATTTCGTATTTTTTCGTAGTTATCTTAAGTGTCACTTGATGGCTATTCAAATAAAGTCACTGAAATTCATAGAAAAATCTTATTTCTGAAAGTTTTCGTTTTGAACTTATCATGAGACATGGCCGTGTCTCCGTGACGCAGAAAAGCTCAAACGAAGCTTACCTGCGACACCATATATACAGCTAATTTAACATGAAGGGAATTTGGAAACGCCGACACTTAATATCATGAGACATGGCCGTGTCTCCGTGACGCAGCAAAGCTCAAACGAAGCTTACCTGCGACACCATATATACAGCTAATTTAACATGAAGGGAATTTGGAAACGCCGACACTTAATATCTCAGCAAATTGGAGATATTCTGATCTAATATTTTCAGAATAATCTTTTATTTTCTGTCTGATGCTATCCTGAAAGTTTCACACTTCCACATTCTATATATTTCGAGATCTGGAATTGCAATTTAAGACTTCAAAGCAAAAATGGTAATTGTGTAACTTTTTTTTCTCGAAAACCGCTCGGACAAATTTCATGAAATTGTAATATGATATTAATTTCTTTTGTCTCAGAATCGTGACGTGCTCCGTTTTTCCCAAAAAACTCTTGTTTTTTATATATTTCACTTTCAAAATGGAACTATATTACCTCGCGGATTACACTCTTATCTTTCGCATCACTCAAAAGAAACGAATGTAATCCGGTTTGGAATGCTCGCGGATGCATACAATACAGACCTCGCTTGCATTTGAAATATTCAATCTCAGATAGGTAATTTGGCTCCATCTATCGGCAGTTAGTGTAAAAAATAAACTTAATACAAAAATAAAATATTTTTCTTTCTTTAATATATATATTAAATGAGTTATTTATTTAGGTATTTGTGTTTTATATAATATTTTTTTTATCAAAAATATTCATTCAATTCACATTGTTTTCAAGTTGATACGGCGTTAACTTTCAAAATTTGTTTTATTTTAAAAAGTGATTGCAACAGCAAAAACCCTTTTCTTTACTTTCATAAAAATGATAGATAATATCATAATCATATGCAAATATATGTACTTTTTTTTTTTTTTTTTAACTAATTGATAAATCACTTAAACTACGAATAAAAAAATCCTGAAAAAAAAAGGAATAATTAATTGATTAATTTTCTCATTCAATTTCTAGTATATATATATATATATATATACATATTACAAAATGTTGAGCTGTAAAAAAATTTGAATAGATTAAGATTTTTTTAAAGTTAAATTCCTATAATATAGTATGTAAATGAAATATTTTACAAAGATTATAATAATTATAATTATATCAAATCCAAATCTAAAATTTCATGTTTTCTGTTATTTATTTATTTTATTTATTTTTTACCTTTATAAAATAATATTGTAATAAAATTAAAAAAAAAAAAAAAAAAGAACTCGGTTACCAAACACTTAAATGCATTGGGAAAAACTCTGAAAACAGAATTAAAATTAGTAAAATAAGTATTAAAATTAAATAAAGTAAAATACTTCTTTATTTGACTTCAGTTTAAACCCATAATATATTTTTAAAAATATTAATTAATTTTTTTTTCTTCGAATTATAATACTTAATTTTACAAAATAATACATTTCTGCAAAACATACTGGAAAATAAATTAATAATTATATAGTCTATTATTTGATAAATTATTCTGTTCATTAAATTTCTATTAAAACACTATGCTACTTAAATACCAGTATAAAAGTTTCACATTTTAAATATTTTTCTATTTTTATTTACTTTTTTCTTTTAAATCAAATCTATACCTAAAAAATAATAATTGTTTCTTTCTTTCTTAAATTTAACAGTAGGGAAGAGGCATGGATATAACAATAAAAGCTACTCTAGAAGAGGAAAAAAAAAAATTCTCCTTAACTTGTATAAACTTATTTCTTACATATAATATTGATATAAAATTAAATTACCATGCATCTGCAACCTTTAAATTAAAAATTAATAATACATTGTAAATTTTGTATACACTACTCAAAATATGTCATAATATTTTCAGGAATATTTTTTTGGTGAATTATATTATTCAAACTATTAAATGACATTCAGGTTCAAATGGGATTCAAGGATGTTTATTTCCATTACAAAGGAGGATTTTTTTCCCCTTTAATTATTATTATTTTTTTATTTATTTTTTAACTATCACACACATATATATATATATATTTTTTTTTTTTTTTTTTTTTTTTTTTTTAATATAGCCTTCCTACCTAATATCCATAAAGCATTAAAAGTGTTACGAGGTAAACTGCTGACTGTAAAATGAGGTAATTTTAATTTTTTAACTAAAACACAAAAAATTAAGTAAAATTACAGTAAGTAATTGTTTTCACTTTGCAAAACTAATCAATTAATCAGTTTAAAAACTTAAAAGTCGACCAACAATAACAACGATTGATAACCAAACCAGCAACAATAACGATTATTATTTATACTAAATTAAATGATTTTGCCTTGCTTAAAATTGCTGATAACACAAAGATTGTTACAGGAACTTGTGTTTGCATTAGATTATAAAAATCGCAATTCTTTTAGGAAAACAACTTTAAATCAAACTGATTTAAATTCATTTTGTATTATATGAAAAGCAAATCAAGTTGTTCATTTTTTCATTAATTTAATTTAATTGATTTTAGAAAAGTGTGTTTCCGAAGTTAATACAAAATCTTGAAAAACAGTGTCGAATACAATTCGACACTGTCGAAAAATTCGTTAGAAAAATATGAAAGAAAATTTTTCGTTTAAAGTCTCCCCCCCCCCTCGTGTTTCGAGAACACCTTGGGAATTCTAAAAGCCTGAAAAAAAAGGAGAGAGGGCTTAATGAGTTTGAAGAATCATTGTTTTGTTTGGAAATAGATGAACCGTTGAACCAAAGAAATTGAACATTAAGTAAAATAAAATAAATCTCTCTCTTTCTTTCTTTTTTTTTTTTTTTTTTTTTTTTTTTTGGAAATTGTTTGTCATTTTTAAAATATACTATATTATGCCTTTGTAATGTTGCGTGTTTAAACCACACAAGAAATATTCTTTCTTAAAGTTTTGTATTTATCACTTTTCATAAAATTTTAAAATTTCATTTAGTTTGTTATTTTGCTCGAAGTAAAATGTAATATGGTGTGACCTATGAAACTGCACTTTTTGTACAGGGTTATAAACTCATTGCCATTCTCCTTTAATTTTACATTTTAATCATTAGCCCCTAAAAAGTAATGATATCAATACAAAAAACCCTTAACGGGTTAAAAGTTTGTGACGCAACACTGTGTTTCGCAGCACTGTACTTTATGGCTAAAAGAATTAGAAATACGGGTCTTAAAATTAATGATATCAAATTTTCTGTGACGCTTTGCTATTAATTAAAAATTACATAGATTTTCTTATTTGAATTTGCTTTTTTCTTCTATTTATTTTTACAGTGTAAACGCTATTTTCAACATAAAATAATATATAACATTTACTCACCGATACCTTTTCATTCACATCTCTTATAATATTGAAATATGTGTTTTAAAAGAAATGATATGAAAATCTAGCAACGCAGTGAATTTACACAAAATGATTTGTTTTTAAATTCCACTGCAATTATTTTGTTTTGCATATTAAAGTATATTTACACATTGAAATATTGCTTTTAATTTTCTAATACGCAGTCAAATATATCACTTTCATTAAGTTTATATTATGTACTGAAATGTATTTATTTCAATGAATTATTTTATCTTTTGCGTCACGCTATCCAAAACTGTAAGTAAAATTTATCAGAATGTTTATTTTCTTATCCAAATTAATTGAAAACGCATGCAAATAGATAGTGTGCTGCAAAGAAAACATTTGCGAGATTTTTAGTTGTAGTTTTGGATGGCGGGACGAAAAAGATAAAATAATTCATTGAAATAAATACATTTCAGTACATAATATAAACTTAATGAAAGTGATATATTTGACTGCGTATTAGAAAATTAAAAGCAATATTTCAATGTGCAAATATACTTTAATATGCAAAACAAAATAATTGCAGTGGAATTTAAAAACAAATCATTTTGTGTAAATTCACTGCGTTGCTAGAATTTCATATCATTTCTTTTAAAACACATATTTTAATATTATAAGAGATGTGAATGAAAAGGTATCGGTGAGTAAATGTTACATATTATTTTATGTTGAAAATAGCGCTTACACTGTAAAAATAAATAGAAGAAAAAAGCAAATTCAAATAAGAAAATCTATGTAATTTTTAATTAATAGCAAAGCGTCACAGAAAATTTTATATCATTAATTTTAAGACCCGTATTTCTAATTCTTATAGCCATAAAGTACAGTGCTGCGAAACACTGTGCTGCGTCACAAACTTTTAACCCGTTAAGGGTTTTTTGTATTGATTTATATACAACAAAACTTCGTGTAATTGAAGAAATAACCATATATTTGTATTTTTTAGACATTCTCTTAAATTATTTCGCTGCAAAATAACAATTATTTAGAGGTTGATTTTTGGGGCTATGTTCGTATTTTAACATTGTTCGATCCACTGTGCGGCCTCGTAATTGGAAGATTACGGGTTCAGTACTCGAGCCGGCCAAAGACTGTCGTGTATACTAATGGTGGCTGGTGCACGTGAAATCTGTCATGGCCGCAATGTCCTCCATGTTCCCATCAAAAATTATACCTCTGGGTGTCACCGAAGCGAAAGAGCCGTCCCTTCCGTGGAGGATCAAAATTGTGATGGCATGTCTCCGGACCTCTAGGGGTGTGTCCCAGACCGTCGCCAGTTGCCCATCCGCCAGTTGCCCCACAAACATCCTTCCATGCTATTTTATTTTAAAATTATATAATATATATATATATATATATACATGCCAAAAATAAGTAAATAGATAAGCAAATATTTTTTTCTTGTGTCAAAAAGAAAAGAATGTCCATTTTTTAAAAAGTAATAATTAAAATAAAATTGAGAAAAATCATGCTAAAGAAATAGAACGCTTTATTAAAGAACCCCTTTACGAAATTTGAAATTGTAACTTGGACATTTCTCACCAAGATCTTTACTTAAACAATTGCGTAGTCATATTAATTCATCAGCAAAATGACAACAAAAATTCAAAAGCCACCAAGTGACTCCTACGTTAAAACTATATCAAAGAAATTTTAAGAAATGAATATAGTAACCGATGATAGGGGATGATTCACAATTATTGCATGCCTTTATTTATATTTAAAAATTTATTTTTTAAATATATTTAAAATATTATAATATATTAAAAATATTATAATATATTTATAATATATTTAAAATATTTAAATATATTTAAAATATTTATTTTTTGTGTGCTTCGCATACAAACATGTATGATAGTGATTGCTGCGGCACTGGCTTTTATGCAGAAAGAAAGTGGCATTCAGTGATTTTTTTTTTTTTTTAAATTTATTTTACATATATGCGAAGAGTATATACATATATGATACTGAGTTTTGTGCATTTTGAAAGTCATTCACAGTGAGGTAATGGTATTCAGTTTTTGTTGTATGCAAAAAGCATACGTATTTGCGTAATAGTGATTGTTGTGGTTAGAGTTACATTGAGATTCATACATAGAAAAATAGTGGTACCTAGTATTTTTTTGAATGTGCACAGAATGTATATACGTGATGATAATGATAGTTACAATACCAAATTTGATGAACACTTTTTCTTTTTTAAGACATTACACTTATTCACGTATTAAGTTAGTTCATTAGCAATACGCATAAACTTGAAACTGTGTTTTAAATGTATTACACACATAATTTCTAAAATAAAAAAAAAGTTTGGTGTTTACATATTAATCACATGTAAGCAATTAATCGCTGGTATGTTGTTAATATAACATGTAGCTTATATGCGTATTGAAATATTTATATTTATTTATGAGTATTAGAGAAGTAATTCTTTAAAATATATAGTATTATCATGTATGTTTATATTTATGTACATAAATATTTCGTCAATGGCGTGTGGTTAATAATGTAAGTATCAAAAGTTCTTTTAAAACAGTATTAATCAACAGTTATTGGCGCTTTGTGTAAGAATTGTCGAAGAGTGATATTGCCTTTTAAAACACACTAAACACATTTCTTATAAAAAATACCTATTAAACATTTGATGGTACAAACAAATATTTGGTACATTTATGATAATAATCACTCATTTGTTTTAGATTAATTGTAATTTTTTTATTAGGCATGAACACAGGTGCTTTATTTATTATTTTCATCTGTAATGTATCCTTTTAAATCGATTAATAAAGTCAAAAGAAGAAAACAATTTCGAAATGAAAGGTATATATTGCATAGCACATGTGTAAACAATTTGCATCTGTAACAAACAGATCAAATCAAAATAAACAAATAAAAGTAATCACAGTTACTGAGTTTAACTGAAATGAAAAACTAGAAGCTAAATTTTCATTGGTCCTTAGACCGAAGAAGAAGATTTCTGTTAGTCCATCCTACTCCAAAACGTCATGGCAGGAGGGCGGGACTAGTTTTCTTGTCACCTGCATCACAAGCACGGAGTAATATTAATAGGAGTTGAAGGTCCAATGGGAGAAATCTACGAAACTGTGATGTAAATTTTTGGTAAATATTGAGGGCGCCACTTGTCATTACTCCCTATCTCGGCGCGGATATAATGTTGTTTTCAATAGAATTTTGCCGGAGTACATTTTAAATTTTTAATTTTAAGCAATTTAATTTTTTTGTAAGTTCTTAAAACTGCATAATTCAGATGTTTCAAATAAATGCTTCGTTCCTAGTTGTAAAACAGGCTATGATAGTGATAAGAAAAGAAAAAAAAAAGCCCCAGGAGAGAAATAATGTCCGAGTTCGTGTTTTCTGCACCTAAAGTAAGTTCATTTTCTTTCTTTACAAAATTTCATCCATTCTCCTTCCTCCCAATTGTCTGTTTTAGCTAGCTCCGGTTCATAAGGATCGTCATTTTTTAAAAGTTCTCTTTCAAAGTAAAATTAGTATAAAATGGCTCTTAAAAAAACATGTTGCTTAGAATACTCTATTTAATGAAATTTGCTTTCAATCGGAATTTTTTCAGCTTGATATTATTTTTAAATAAATAATTAAAACGAGACATTTCCCCATTGAATAACATTGCAGAAGCTGGAGAGAAGGAAGTATTGCACGCTGGTGCCCTCTATAAACATTAGAAAACAACATCACAAAATTTCAGCGTTACCTTCTTCTCCTGTCTTTATACTCCGTGATCACAAGTTAGTAGTCGAGGTGAATATGCTACCGATCATCGAGCTCGATGCTACCGATTCTATCAACCCTCGTCAAGAAACGGCGTTTCGGCAAGAGGGTTGCGTGACGTCACAGATTTCAGGTGACAACTGTCGATGGGAATAAGCTAGGGCCCCAAGTTTGAAAAATTCCTACATGACAAACCCACTGACCTCTATACTAATCTGGATGGCGGATCTCGTGATACCGAAGTGAAGCCTACAAGGAGGAATTTTAGGGTGTAGTTTGGTCCAGATTGGCGAATACGTCGCTTCTTTTTATGTTGTTTTTACTCTGTTTTAACTAAGTTGGCGAAATTATATCATCATTCATTACTTTGAATTTTGATTTATTTGTTGTTTTCGTTTAGGCTAATGTTGATTTTTATATTCTTTATACTTGAATACTTCATATTAGAAGATTAGAAGATTGAAAACGAACTATGCCGACTATATTTTGTGGCAGTAAATGCAATTTAGTGGTCAAAGAATAAATTTTTTGAATAGCTAACATGTTTTCTGGGACTACAGCTGGCAAAATGGAGAGGGGGGGGGGGAACTTGATATTTTTGCTTAAACATAACTCTAAAATTGTCTCCTTTTTTTTTTTTTTTTTTTTTTTTTTTTTCCCTCTTATAATGAATGCATAAAATATTCCTTCAGCATTTCTGCATTGCAATCAATAAAAAAAAAAAAAATAATTAAAAAAAAAAAAAAAACATCGTTTATCTACTTTAAATTAGAAATCTAAATTAACTGGAAATTTTAATAAGGAAAGTTTTAATTAAATTACCCTTAAAGAAAAAAAAATCATTATTTACCTATTTTTAACGAGAAGGCTAAATTAATTGGAAATTTAAATAAGGAAAGCTGAAATTAACTTACCCTTAAGAAAAAAAAAAAAAAAAAGCACTATTAAAATTAATGAAATGCAATGAAAACAGCGATGAACGTACTACTTGTCTTTTTTTTTTTTTTTTTTCACCCCCTGCTTTCAATAGAAAGTAAAGCATTCTCCTGTAACAACATAATGCAATACAATTAGCTATAGTTGATTTAGAAACTACTTACAAGTAATTCCTGAAATAAGATAGACAATATATTGCACTGTTTAATGGCTTCTAATTTTATATAAATATAAAATTAATAAAATAGTACTTTCCATTATGTATTACAAACTTTTTCCATAAATTTTTCGTTTTATTATTTAAATTTTTAAAAGTTAAGGAGGTGCAACTCCTTCTTGTCATGATATAACAATTTATTAACAATATATTTTGCCTTCTAATTATATTAATGCTCTGAAAATTTCAAGAATAATCAATGTACATTTACATCTGTCTGTGAAAATTTGTTGCTCTATGAAAAATAAAATAAAACCGCAAAAAGTAAGAAAATAAAGTCATATCATTATAGAAATTCCCATTGAGAAAGCGCTTAGAATTGCTTCCTCGGGTGTAGTAGGGGCGTGGGCAGGACTTCACCTGGTCTATTGGCGAAACGGAGCAATCGTCAATCCAGTAACCCTATAGAGATCAGTGGACAAACCGAATGCATCACTTGCTTTAAAAACCTTTGACGTCAAAATCTAAAGAATGTTTGTAGTTGCGCGCGCATTTTGTTTACTCTCACTTCATCGGCAATGCCTATTTCTGTTATCAGTTTTCTTGATTTGAGTTCAAGTGAGTTGCGTAAGGTTCGTTTCATTTTTAATTGTCTGTTTATTAAGTTGTTAGATATCTGTATACTGTATTTAAATAATGTTTAGTCTTGAATGAATTTTCGTTTAAATTTTCATCAAAACAGAATCCTGAATACTAGAATAGTGTGGGGCGAGGAGAGGTTAAGTTAGCTAGTTGACGATGTGCTTAAGAACACAATTGCTTTCTTTTTCTGTTTGTAAATGTTGTATACGGCGGGAGAGGGAGGTGTGTTAAAAGACAGAAAGTTTTTGGTCGCATACATTAATGTTAATATTTATTTATTTTACAAAATCTGTGCAATACCATTGATCTAAAATTTGAAACGCAAATTTAAAACATTTGCCCCCACATTCAGATGTCCGCGCTGTTAAGGATCCTTAACTAAAGTACTTTAACACAAAGTTAAAGATTTTTCCTTAAAAAGCAATTCAGACCGGCCAAGAATTAAGACTACTATATATATATGCGCCGCGAATTAGGGCTATCCAGTGATGTCATGCTGATCGCGGTTCAGATTTTCGTACAAGAAAAATCAGTGGTATAAGTTTTTTTTTTTTTCAGTTTTAATGCTCACGAAGCTAGCATACTTGTTAATGCCGACGTCTGCAATCTACAGAAGGAAAAAAGGTGTAAATTTAAATATTTTACCTTTAATAATACATATTTTAGTTCTTACTTTTATTATATTGAATGTGACTTTTGTTGGTGCGATTCACGTTAGCTCATTTGTGTGATTTACATTTAAAAAGGGCATTTGTTGATGTTTTTTCTATTTAAAATTACAGAATGATCGAAAATTTCAATTTAATTTGTGTGTAAAAACAAACGTCAACAGCCACCAGCTTGAAACGTAAATCACGCCTACGAGCTTGCGGGGATTGCACCAGCCAAAGTCGCAAAAGTGCCAAGGGGACCAAAACTGGGATTTTACCCATTTTTTAATAAAACTGCCAGCTTTAAAAAAAGAAAAAAAAAACTAACCACATATATTAACCTTTTACACTTCCATGTTCCATAAATGGAACAAGAAATTAAAAATTCATTTAAAAATGAAATATCATGAATACTGACTTGAAAAAATTATCAGATATAATAGAAATATGACTTGATTTTTTGAAATAGAAATTGCAGTTCAATCATAAAAGGAGAAATGTATATAAAATTATAAATATGACCTATTTTACCAATTGTTTCCCTTTTACTCCACAGTTTAAAAATTCACATAATTTAAAAAAATAAGCAAATGCTTCTAAAAATGGGCTGGCATATTCAAAATAGCTTACATTATTAAATTAAAATAAATACAATAATATTAAAATATAATAAAATTAAATATAATATTATTAAATTATATTTAAAAACAATTTTTTAATACATTTTAATGATAGAGTTCTTTAAACTAAAGTATTAGAAGGCAAAATATGTAAAAATAAAAATAAAAATTAAATTACACCTGGATATGAAAGCGGCATGTAAAAGGTTAACCATATGCCTGTGATTGCAATCAATGTATAATGCATATTTTACATATACAGTTGCCGCCACTTTATAAAATCACATTTGTTTTCATCAAAATGATTTTATTAAGCGGCTGATTTTTATATTCGGCGAACATGCTCGAACTCAAAAAAAGAGTATTCATTACCTAAACATGCAAAGAAATTTTTCTTTGCCCTTCCATCTATCAACTAGACATCCATAGAAATGGAGTTTTTGCTACTTATCATTCATGTAAAATTTTCAACTTTTAAGGACAAAATTACGTAAGCACTAATATCTTTATTATGTTAACATGAAGCAAACTGAGAAATTTCAAGATTCGATGTCGCCTTTCTTTGACTATACATTTGGAAAAAAACATCATACTTTACCAAATCTTTACGCTTTACCTTCAAAATAAAAACTACCCGCTTGCATATCTTGCAGCTAATTTGCTTCAAAATAAGAACTAGAAACTCTATTTGAACATTTTAAGACAGAAAACAAAATACTCGTTGGCCATTCATATGAAGAATTCATTCCTTGAATTCATAACTGCAACACATGGCGGGGCATGTTTTTCTTTTCTTTCTTTCTTTTTTTTTTTTTTTTTTTTCTATCTTTTTTTTTTTTTTTTTTTCTTTTGAGGCATAAATTTTTTGACAAAGAGTAATAATGTGATGGCTTGCTGTATTTTGTTTCCTTTTTTCTTTTCAGATATCCGGTGAGAAAACATAATTTATTGTTTAGCTTACATACATGGCAATTTTTACTGTTGAACAGATCCAGTATGTACATTCAGTACATTCCAGAACTCTTGTGTTCAAGGCATAGACCTGTGCATCAGAGTGCTGGGTGCTTTGTCAGACAAACTTATATCAGAAAGTAGTTCGATTATATACACAGACAGAGAGAGGGGAAAAAAATGTCTACATGTCCAACTTAAATTTATGTTGACGCTCCAAGTATTATATTAACTTCGACAATTTATGCAGTAGAGTTTTTATGGATTGGCCAAAATAAATTTTACAAGAGCGAAAAGTGTTAAGGACATTTGAACTTGAAGCTTGAATAGTTGCCGGAGAGAACTGATCTGCACAGTTCATTCACATGTCAAATTATTATTATTATTATTATTATTATTATTATTTTGTTTATCTGTTCTGGTAATGCAAACGCAATACTATAGAAGGAATTTGTTTAATTTTAACACTATAATTGCTGTATGGTAATGAATAATTAAGATAATAATTTTGATCATTTATTCATCAAATTTTTAATAGATTGATTGAATTTTTACAAGAGCAAAAAGTAACAAGGTCAGAATTAAAATTGAGAAGCTTTTTGTAAACGTACGAATGCAACTCTCTTTCACTTTTCGCTATTGTAAAAATTAATTTTGTCAAATGGAAAATTCATAGCTTATGATATTCATGCCAGTATCCTAAATAATATTCCAAAAGTGGTCTGACATCTTTACGATGAATATATTCCTCAAAATTGACGTTTATGTGAAATTTTGCCCTATTCTGCCATATTAAGAAAGTCGTAAATTTCCAATACCTTGCGAAATTTTCAAATTAGCATGTTTACAGTTACTAGTGTTCATTTTGGCAACAAAACTGATATTTCAAAAGTAGTCTGACATCTTTACGATGAAAATATCCCTCAAAATTGACGTTTATGTGGAATTTTGTCTTATTCTGAAATGTTAAGAAATTCGTAAATTTCCAATAACTTGCAAAATTTTCAAATTAGCATGTTTATAAATACTGATGTTCGTTCATTCTGGCATCAAAACTGATATTTTAAAACTTGTAAGACATTTGTTCATTAAAATTTTCCATTTGATGCAGGTTCTAGTGAAATTTTGCCCTATTCTCCCATCGTAAGAAAATCGTAAATTTCTAATAACTTAATAAATTTTTTAATTCGAATGTTTCAATAGCGTTCTAGCCAGTACCAAAAGTAATATTTTAAAACTGTTCTGACTTCTCTGCGACAATTTGTTCTTGAGATATCGTGTACACAGACTAACATACTAACAGACACCCTAGAGAGACGGACACCATACAAATTTTGTCATTTTCGGAATCCTCACTCCTTAAAACGTGTAAAAAAGTCAAAAAACCGAGGTCTAAAATTTTCACGATTACCTAAGTTCCCCACCTATACTATGATGGGAAACTAAATATTTCCAACAATTAAATTGATTATCGTTTTATAAAAACTGATTATTATTCTTTTTTCAAATTTTCAATTTTATTTCAAAGCTGAAAAATGCAAATTTTCACTAAGTGAAATTTAGCATATTTAAAGTAAATTAAAGTAAATTAAAGAAAAAAAAAAAGGGGGGGGGGAGGATCGATAATCAATTTACGCTTGGAAATTTTCTGTATGTGAAAACATAATTTAAAAATGTGCAGTGAGAATAGAGGATACCTAATCTCAACGACTGCCAAGACTCATGTTATTCACTGGAAAAAATTGTGTCCACAATCAATCATTACCTAACGTATTTTTTTTTTCTTTTTTTAATTCCTTTTTCACTTTCAGAAAATTCTCAATTATTAAATTAGTACTCGATTTAAAAAAACTTATTTTTCGCATTTAAAATATTTTATTTTCTAGCTAGATTTTCCGAAAAATGCACTAAAATATTTCTTAAATGAAGAAATAAAATATTAACTAGTATGATGTGGCCTCAACATGACTTTCTTTTGCATAATTTTACACAAAATTCGTTCAATACAAATTATTTATTAAATTATTTTCATTATAAATGCAAACGATTTTTATCTGACAGAGTTATATTACTAAATGCCGAAAGATAGTTAATTTTTTGCAATTATCAAAACAATTTTTTTTTTTTCGTTAAAAAATAAAAAAAAAAATCGATAACTTTCTTTTAAATTATTCCAGATCTATAGTTCAACCATTAATTTTAAAGACATTGACGAGATCTTTCGAAAGATACACATATTGAAAATTACTCCCCCCCCCCGGGGGTTTACTTTACCCCTCCCCCAGGGGGAAAGGGATGCTCCCACATACACAATTTTTTCCCGTGGTTTACTACTAGTATTATCAATAATTCATATTAATTTCACACTATTAATTTCACTTTCTACTATAACACTAAATATCCAAAAAAAGTCAATTTTATTCTCAATGTTTAAAAAAAAAAAAAAAAAAAAAAATTGTTAAAAGTAAAAAAAAAATCGATAACTTTGTTTTAAATTATCACAGATCTATTGTTCAACCATTCGTTTTAAAGGTATTGACGAGACCTTTCGAAAGATACCCATCTTGAAAATTTATCTTCCCGGGGGGGTTACTTTCCCCCCACATGCACATTTTTTTTTTTTTTTTTTTCCTGGTTAACTACTACAATTATCAATAATTCATATTCATTTTACAATCACAAGTTAAAAATAACTTTCATTATGTACATTTAAACGAAATTTTGTCCTATACTGCCATGTTAAAAATTTAGAAAAAATGCTATTACACCGCCACCTGTTGAGCGATTGATCTCGAAATCTAATCAGTACCAGCTTATTTCAGAGTCCAACTAAATACCAAGTTTGGTTAAATTTCGTTCATTGGTTCTTGAGATACAGTGTTCACAAAATTCGTGATACACACAGAATGACAGACATTTTCTAAAAACTATCAAATCGTGTCCAGGACATCCCAAAACGTGTAAATCCATCGAAAACCGGAGTTCGAAAATTTTCAGGAATCCAATACTTTCTCTATATTACATATAGAAAAAAGTAAAAACCGGTAATACATTATTCTGGAAACAAATTTTACCATAGAATACATAGGCTTTGGATGTCGGCGAGATTAGGTAGAGAGAGAAGAGGATTCTTTCGCAGCAGCTGGCTTCCTTTGTGTTTGATATAGAGTCGGCAGCAAAAGTATCCGAGCACTAGCGAAAATTCCTATAAAAACAATATACATACACTTAATACAGTTATGTTAAATAAATCCTTGTCGAGTTCTGTTCTCAGTGAGTCTAAGAACATGACTCGACAATGATTTATTTAACAAAACATTATTAAGTGTACTTTTTTATATAGGAATTTTTGTAAGTGCTCAGATACTTTTGTTGCCGATTGTATCGTATTAAAAGCATGCTTGTCAAGTCAAATTTGATTCACGTTTGCTGTATCAAGTATAATTCATACTTAGTGCAGCAAGTATAATTTATACTTGATGTGTATTACTTGATTCGTGTGAGTGCATACTTGATACACATTACTTGATTCATGTTTGAATTATCAAGTATAAAGCAAGTGGAAAAAGTGTAAACTAAGTTTCTTGATCTTGACTTGCATTAAACTTACAGGTTTGAAATGTCAAGCTCGATGGAAGTTTTTTGACTTGAGTAGTCAAAGTCGATGATAGCATAAAGCAAGTTCTCTGTGCTGTCTGGGTAAATCTGGAATGACGGAAAAAAAGTCCCCGGAAAAAAAGTCCCCAGGAAAAAAGTCCCCGGAAAAAAGTCCCCAGCAAAAATCCATTAAAAAAATAAATAAAAATGCGTTTTAAAACTTCTAAGAATATCTAATAATGAGTTGGCTTCGTTTTGTCTTTCTGTTTGTCTCTTTACCTTTGTGATCAAGATTTTTTTTTTTTCCCGATAATATTTATTGAAGGGCTTGGAGCTATACCTAATTCAAGTTTTCTATGGCATATCGATATTTTCTGTTGAAAATTGTATAATTTTCGCAACTAATGTGTATAGAGGGACTTGCAAAAAAAATTTCTGATGCATTACAGTTCATGAACGGTATTTTGAAAAGAATTTTATTTTATACTGAACATAACATATGAAGCGGCTTTGCGTTTTCTGCAGGTGGTAAAAAAGAGAGTGTGTCTTTTTATTCTATGAAAACTCGGCACAAAGATGTTTAAATGCATATAAAAAGGTAATATTTAAAAGATTAAGACAAATAAAAATAAAATGAAATATTTTTTTACTGATATAGGATATACCTCCTCTATTGGACTGATTTAATTTTCTCTCACAAAGCTTCTAATTATTTTTCACAATATATATGAAAGGTTAATTGATGCTTTATATTATAAATATTTTTTTTTATATACTGAAAAGAGATTAAATGTTATAGTCATAAAAAATGAAAATTAGATTATTTACCTTCTAAAAAGTTGAAACGCACTGTTGCTTTTAGTTTTACCGTTTGAAATACGGTATTCCCTAATATTAAAGACAATTTTTTCTCATTATATTTTAATAATTAAAACTTAATTTAAAAGAAATCCGCTCATTGCGATTTTCATGAAAAGTAAGTAATAGTTATAAATAATGAAAAATGCTCTAGAAGTGATGGTGATAATTTGTAAAATCAGTTTAAATATTGCTCGGCTGAACAGAACTTCGCAGAATAATCTTTTTTTTTTTTTTTTTTTTTTTTTTTTTTAACTTTAACTATCTCTTTTAGATGACGATTTTTTTTTTTTTTTCATAGGAATCTTTTGATAAAAGATATAAGTTATTAGAATAATATAATGACAATTACTTGTGAAATCAGCAGCTTTATTATTATTGATATTCTTATTATTACTTATTAACTAACCAAATATTTAGCGTAAAGCACTGTTTTAATTAAACCTTAATGTAATTAAACCTTAATTTAATTTAACCTTATCCATTTATTGCGTGGGTTCGATCCCAGTCGCGCTCATTGTCCTAGCCGTTCGGAGTTTTCCGTGATTCTCTCCGAAACTTGCGTGAATATGAGCAAGGACCCCTTAAAAAAAGCCCACAGAGGGAACTCCTTCTCAGGCCTAGAAACCTAGTGCAGTCAATCGGCCTTATTCGGTACAACAACAACAACAATCCATATATTTACTTGTTTGCAATGTATACCATGCCGCGATTAACAAAAAATAAAAATAGAAGAAGCTACATTTATCTAAATGCTATCCCACAATTAAAATTCTTAGAAATATTGCATACATTTCTTTGAACGATTTTTGGGAATAAGGCCGATTAACTGCTGTAGGTCCTAGGCCTGAGGGGAGTTCCCTCCATGAGGGTCTTTCTAAGGGATTCCAGGCGGTATTTCGCAAGTTTCGGAGAAAACCACGGAGAATTCCGAACGACTAGGCCGACGAGCACAACCTGGGATAGAACCCGGCACCTCACGTCTACCAGCTTTGAGCGCAGAACCGCTCAGCCACTGGTGGACCCATTTCTTTGAAGTATTTCTGCTTATGGTACTTTAAAAATCTGTATAGTTTTAGAAGTCGCATATGGAATTAAAAATTTTACTCATCACTTAGACATATAAATGGAAATTCATTAAGGATTGATACGGTTTAAAATAATAATAATAATAATAAATAATAATGTATGGCTTAATGTTTCAAATATCTTAAAACGAAAAAAAAAAAAAAAAAAAAAGAAGAGGGGGGGGGGTATTCTTAAAAAAAATAATAGTAAGTATAAATTTATCTGATTATTATTATTATTATTATTTAATTTATGGTCAATCACACACATTATCTTTTTTTCGCAAACATATTTTCAATAAAAAATATGTAAATATACATATATATTATTCTACATGTTTTAGGAGAGGCAGGAGATACCAAATGAAAATCCAGGTCGTCCTCGTCGGCTTAGCCGTTCGGAGTTTATCGCTTGAATACTAGGACATTTTAGAAAGACCTCCCCAGATTTATCGTGTAGACGGTCGGCCTTAATTCGTACATCACACATAAATTTTTAATAAAGTGTTGGTGCTTGAATTAAAGCCAAATAGCTACACTTGGAACATCGTGAGGGTTTTTCGAAGGGTTTCCTAGCCCATATTTACGGAATTTTCCGAGAAAAAACACAAAAAATACGAATGACTTCGACAGGCGTAACCTGGATTCAAACCTGGCACTTCCCGCCTACCAGATTTGAGCGCAGAACCGCTCGGCCACTGTTAATAAAGTGGAGGTTGGTGATGCTGGTGTGAAGATTTAGGTTGATTAACTATACGAGGGTCCTAGGTCTGGGTGATGTGCCCTCTGCAGGGTCTTTCTGAGGGCTCCTAGCCCACGTTTATGCGAGTTTCAGCGAAAACCACGGAAAAATTCTAGCAATTAAATCGACGAGCGCGACCTGGTATCTAGTCCGGCACTTCCCGTCTACCAGTTTTGCATGCAAAAACTTTCGGCCACTGTTTAATAAGATGGTGGTCCTGCTGGGGTGAAGATTAAGGCCGATTGCCTGCACGAGGTGATGTGCCTCCATGTTGGTCTTTATTACGGTCATAGCTAGTATTTACGTGAGTTTTGGAGAATACCGCGGAGACCTTCGAGCAGCTAGGTCGACGAGCGAACCCGGCACTTTTCCGTCTATCACATTTTAATCGCAGAATCACTTGGCCGCTGGTGGGGCGTTTAATAAGGAGATATGTGTAAATTAAAATACTTTTTTAAATTTTTAACATTAAGAAACTGTTGATAACTCAGTCCGATATTTACATACAAACACATTCGTTATATGGATGTTTTTTAAAGTTTTTTTTTTTTTTTACTTAAAGGGGGGGAGGTAATAATAACCTTTCTTCCTGATCTCCAGCAACTTCTAAATAAAATTTGACCACTCTGTGCTGTATCTAATTCTCAAACTCTACGTTCTACTCTACTCTAGAAATAATTGTAGGTAGTTCGTTAAAACCATCATGCAGTTAAATCTTTAACAATAAAAAAGACATTAGAAAGGATATAAATATCTTACTTTTTTTATTTGGTCACAAAAGATTAAAAAAAAAAAAAAAAGAAAAAAGAAAACTTTCTGACTAAAATAAAAATAATTAAAGTTTTATCATATTGTATAGCGAATACCCCTCTGACAGCCCCCTCTTTCACACACACACTTCTTATTAAAAAAAAATATATATATGTATATATATATATATATATCACAATTGACAGGTGAGTGAAAGGAAACTGAAATATTTGGTTTCTGCCAGTAATATAATCTTTTTGTCTTTTTATGCATGTTTCATAATTCGTAAGTGCCCCCTCTTTTTTTTTCGATATGTATATATCACTTTGATTACAAAAGAATTTCGGACGTCCAGTTATTAAAATTTACGTTTGCATTTAAATATTATTTTGAGTTAGATTTCATTCTCAGGTTTCATAGTTTTTCTTTTACTAAATAATGACGAGTTAATTTATCTATATTTGCACATACAATAGATCAACTTATGATCCTGATGAAGTATACATTATTTTTGCACTTAACACTTAACAAAGTTGAAAAGTATTAATGACTTCGGTTTGTCTATTTGTCTGCCCGAGCTCTACTCCAGGAAATATTTATGGAATTTCTTGAAACTGATATATGTTATTCGAGTTTACTATCAGATATTCCTAATTGAAAATGGAATAAACACCATCACTTGTTTGTATACAGGTACACCCAAAAGTATTCCAAAGTATTGTGTTCTATGAGAGGTATTTCTATGAAATAGCATATTTAAATACCTTTAAATATGGTTGAATAAATCTTATTCCTTTTTCCATAAATCTTAATGAAATTAAATATGTTATTCATACGTACAAAAGAATGCTTTTTGGTGAATACAGTATTAGTAGCGTTAAGATTTCTAGGGTCATAAAAAAATATTCAGTAACATAAGGGCTATAATTGGAAATTTGTTAAATGCATTATCGTTCATTGAGTGTTTTTGACACTTTCTAACAATTTTTAAGTGTAAATATGATTTGAATTATAGTAACTGTTTGTCCGACTGTCCCTGTGTCAGCGCCCGTAAATATTTGCAGAATTTCTTAAAAATGAATGATGCTATTAAAGTTAAGTATGGAATATTCTCTATTTGAAATGGATTTCATAGGCTTTGCACAACTGGTTTGTGTACAGGAACATCCACAAAAATGTCAATGCATTGCGTTTTATGAGCGACATTTTTTATCACATTCATATAAATTTCTACTGCAAAAATAATAATAATAAAGTTGGTATTTGTTGATAATATGCTAAAAACATATTTTTTATAGAACATATTATGATTCGCAATCAGACTTACAGAACTACACAAAAAATATACAGATATATTACGGCTGCATTCTCAAGTCAAGAATTTTTATCATTTTCCAAAAACGTTTAAGAGCGATTACGAATTCAATTACTCTATCTCTCAGACTTTCAGTTCTTCTGTCTGCTCATTGTGTGATAAGATATGCAAAGAACATTTAACGGTGTATTAAACAGCGATCATCTGCAGTTGAAAAATGTAAATAATTAATGAGTACCGCATAATTTTTCATTCTTGTCTTTTATTGTATTTTGTTTATCTTTTCTTTTGTTTACTAACGGAACTTACACTTCTTACATATAGTAGAATACTGAATTTTTCATTTTTCCCTGCGGTATGTTTGAAAGGAATCCATATATACAAAATTAAATAGATAAAGTATTAATTAAAAGGAAAAAAAAAACAGTTTTAAAAATAAAAGAAACATAATGTCACTAAAAGTTATTAAAAAGTTCTATTTCATTTATGAAGACGACCGAAATTAATTTCCGAGGACTTTTTTTCCGGGGACTTTTTTTCCTGGGGACTTTTTTTCCGGGGGACTTTTTTTCCGTGACTTTTTTCCCGGAGACTTTTTTTCCGCTTACCGTAAATCTGACTAGGGATAGAAAAGGAAACAGGCCAAAATTCGGGAGCAGTTCTCGAATTGCGAGGATGTATGGTTACCCTAGTTATAATAATCTACTCTTGACTTTATGTTATTCATCTGCTATAATAGTCTAACTTAACTCTATGTCAGTCCTCTACTAGCAATATTTATTATCTCTCTTTTTCATAATTATGTTTTTCGTCTAGCAACTAGAGATGCAAGGCTTTGAAAATACCCGGTCCTTTCCCGGAAAAAAACCGTTTTTTTTTTTCCCTGAGAATTTAAGACAAAATTGAAAATTTTGAAAATTCCTCAAAACTGGGAATTTTGAAATTATGAATATTTTTATAATATTTGTACTTGTTCAATATTTTTTGTGTATAAACAGCCTCCAATACTTAAATTAATTTCAACTTTAACTTCTGCGTAAATTTCATTTCCCTTTTCATTTCCCGCTAATTCTAGCATCTTCGATGTTCATGTTCATTCCGTATACGAAAAAAATAATTAATTATAATTTATTCGTCGCTAACACTAATTGTAAGTTTCTGTCACTATATTCCTTAATATTAGCATTTTTACCAACTTTTTAATACTTAGAAGTTTTACTATCTGAATCACAAGTGGAAAGCCTATAATTTTATTTTCTTATATAATACTTTATATTAATAACAATTATAATATCAAAATTTGTAGTGCTTAAAGGGAAAAAAAAAAAAACTTTTGCTTTTACTGAGTACAAAAATAGCTAATACTAATAGCTATTTTATCTAGAATAATGCAGTGAAATTAATTGAATTTTAGGCTTATGAAATAATGTTATCTTATGGAATTAAAAACTATATATAAGAGGTATCTGTGGAGAAAAATGCATTTAACAATCCTAAGTCAAATTTTTGCCAATTAACAAGCCTAAGAAAAGTGACATGTTTGATTCAAAGAATTATTTTTTCTTAATCATATCATTATCTTTTAAGCAGATATATTTTGTAATTATATTTAGTTATATAAATATCACCATATATCTAGTAGAAAAGGGTTTTATATTGGAATATCTTTTCAGATATATAAAGTATGACTTGTTTATATATGAAACGCTAATGCTTTGGCTGCAGTTCTAATAAATGGAAAATAAAATGATAAATTAAAAGAATGTTATAAGCTTATCGGTATATCAAAGTCTTTAAAAGTGCCTTTTATATTAAGTAAACAACATATTATTTGCTTTCGAGATTTCTAATTTGTTTTTTTTCCCCGCAAAATTCCCAAATTTCCCAGGTTTTTCCGGGCCGCGGTAGCCCAGTCGGTAGAGCGCCGGCCTCGTAATCGGAAGATTGCGGATTCGGTACTCGAGCCGGCCAAAGACCGTCGGGTACACTAATGGTGGCTGGTGCTCGTAAAATCTGTCGTGGCCGCAAAATCCTCCAAGTTCCCATCAAAAATTATACCTCTGGGAGTCACCGAAGCGGGAGAGCCATCCTTCCGTGAAGGATCAAAATTGTGTTGGCATGTCTTCGGACCACCTCTAGGGGTGTGTCCCAGACCGTCGTCAATTGCCTATCTGCGCAGCTTTAGTGCGACGTAAAACCCAACCACAACCACAACCACAACCCAGTTTTTTCCTCAAAACTCCCGGGTTTTTTCCCTTGGTTTTAAATTCCCAGGTTTTTTGCATTTCTTCTAGCAACATAAACTTACTGGAGCATTTTTTCCATAGATATATAATAAATAACATGTCGTGCACTTGTTTCGGTTTTGGTTTTAAAAATATCTAGGAGTGCCGGGTATAGGGTTGTAACAATGCTGCAATATGGTAGGTTGGCGACACGTTAGCGAGATTTTCGAATCGTCTTTTCTCTCTGTCAATCAGTCTGCGAGGCAACATCTTATTAGATAAATAATGATTTCATTATTTATCTAAGGGTAACACCCACAACAAACAGCGATAAATGCGGAAAAGATGGATACCCTGCTTCAAAAAACTGCGTCGCAAGCATATTTGGTAGAAATTCACTAGGGGAATGTAAGAATTTGACTATTAACGTGCACTACCATCTATAATTATTAGTCTATGTTTTTTCTCGTATGTATTAAGGCTTCTATATATACGAGTTGGCGCATCCGGCATTTTGTTGCCACATGTACCCAGCGCGTTTCACTGATAAAAAACGGCAGTCATTACTTTTATCGTCTTGTGTTACTTTAGAGTTACGCCTTTTATTATATTTCATAGTTATAGCTAAGTAAAGTACGATATGGAAGTTTGTTTAACGATAAACTGCTATAATCACTCAAGAAAATAACATAATATGTTCAGATTTCCAAATGATAATTTAAGAAGAATAAAATAATATTACTTATATTTTTCTTTATATTTCTGTCATGTATTAATGCAAAAATACAGAAAAATGTGTTATTTCTAATCATATTATTTATATTAATATTGATAAATCGATTTAAGAAGACCTTTTATTATTGCGTATTTGTGTTTTGGCGACATTTTGCATAAAAAACAGAAATAGTTTTAATAACACATCTTATTTCCAATACATCCGCAGGATATCTTGATAATGTAATGTGAAAAAAAAAAAAAATGTGTTGTTAGGAATATTATTGTTGCTTATTGCTTTTGTTGACCGATCGTAGCTTCAGATCAAGATTTCTTAAAAATCAAGAGAAAGCGATAAGGACGATGAGCGGGAAAGCTGTCCTCTTCTGGGGCAAAAAAGGGCGGCGATACGCCGGCCTATTTATTTTATTTAAAGGGCTCTAGTATGGATGGGTCCTCAGATTTTAACACATATAGTACATTCCGAATATTCTACGGTAACTAAAACTGGAATGCAGTGACCCTGTTGGCAACGGCTGTAAGTTTCTTAATCTCTCGAGTTTTTGTATCTATGTTCATAGCGAAGAACTAGTGCGACGTTAAACTCAATACCAACCATTGTATTGATATTTTCGTTTGGCAACTTTGTTATTGTTTACAAACATAATTGCCAAAAGCAATTTATTTTAAGAAGCAAATATTAATATCAAGCAAATAGATTTCGAAAATATGCATAAACCAAGAGTATTTTTTCATTTTAAAGCATTTTGTAGTATTTAAATCAAGCAATCTATAATAATAAAAGAAGATGTTTGTCTGTCTGTCTGTCTGTGCATCTATACGTTCAGCCCCTACTGAACGCAGAAGTATAAAATTTGACATACGGGTGCGCAGAAGCCTTCCCGAGTTGATAGTCAAAACAGAATTTAAAAATTTTAATTAGTTGCGGAGATATTAATTAAAATGTAGACCTATGTCTAATCAAAAAGCGATCTCAATGCCTCAGAATTCCCCTCGATTGCATAAAAGTAGATATTTTAACGGAGTTAAAAGCAGAAAAAATGGAAAATAAATTAGAAATATTAGTCCGATCATTACGAATTTGGTACCAAATGAAAGGGGAATTTTTTCCGAATCTAAGAGTGCAAGCGGCTTATCGATACATCAATTAGATTTTTTAAAATTAACTAAACTATGAAATTTAGTTGGCAACAGGCAGACGATTTTCTAAGCGGTCTCGATCGGAAACAAAACACATACGAGACAACTGTCTGATGAAAACGGAAATGGTTCTAATCAATTAAGATATCATGTGTTTTATACTGGGGGGAAAAATTGCAATTTTAAATTTTTTTCAAATTTTCATTCACGTTACATTTGAATTAATATTCGGCCTAGACAGCATATTATAAAGCTACTGTTCAATTTTCATGAAAATATATGAATAATTAAAAAAATGACATATTTATTGGAAAAAGATTGTCTTCTTTTATATTTTGCAGTATTTGCAGCCGTCGAAATTTCGTAGTATGTAGTTTTAATGCCCGATAATTCGATTATGAATATTTTTGAAAGAGTACGATTATTAGGGAGGGCTTAAGGAAGGGAAAAAGGCCAAAAAAAAAAAAAAAAAAAAAAAAAAAAAAGAGTTGCAGCGTTTGAAATTGGTTGGCATATTTAGATTTTAAGGCAAGGTAAATCAATTGAGGATATTTTCGAGTGTAAAATTATTATTATCGACGGAAAGGGGGGGGGGGAGAGCGAAGGTGCAAAGATATAGAAAAAGAACGGGAGTTTCGGAGAAAACAACGGAATACCTAGATCACCTTTATTTTCAATATTTCTATGATTAAATTACTTTTAATGCATCATTCGAAACATATTTTAAAGTATTTTTATATTATCGAAAGTGGGATTCAAAGATGTAGAAAAAGAACGGGAGTTTCGGAGAAAACAACGGAATACCCAGAACACCGTTATTTTCAATATTTCAAATTCTAACTATGATTAAATTACTTTTAATGCATCATTCGAAAGATATTTTAAAGTAATTTTATATTATCGAAAGTGGGATTCGAGATTTCACCTGATTTACATGTTTTAAGGTGTCCTGATTTGGTTTTCTTTTTGATTTACACGTTTTGAGGTCTCCTGAATCGGTTTTCTTTTGCATCTCCGTAAGCGATTTTTTTTTAATCAGGACACCTAATACATCATTTGAAAGCTTCGTTGATTTGGAATCTAACAGTAGATTGCAGAAATTTCTACCGCCAGATGGCGCTGTAATATTTTCAAATTTCAATTTCTAATTACGATTAAATTATTTTTAATACATCATTGGAAAGATATTTTAAAGTTCTTTTATATTATCTGGCGGTAGAAATTTCTGTAATCTACTGTTAGATTCCAAATCAACGAAGCTTTCAAATGATGTATTACTTATAAAATTATTTTAATTTGTGACTGAGATGCAAAAGAAAACCGATTCAGGAGACCTCAAAACGTGTAAATCATATAATTTTTTTCTGTACACTCATGTTAAAATTTTTTTGTATATCGGCGTAAGTGATTTTTTTTAATCAGGACACCTCAAAACGTGTAAATCTGATGAAATCTTTCGATAATATGAAAGAACTTTAAAATATCTCTCCAATGATGTATCTATCTATAATAATAAAAGAAGATGTCTGTCTGTCTGTCTGTCTGTCTGACTGAGCATCTATACGTTCAGCCCCTACTGAACGCAGAACTACAAAATTTGACATACGGGTGCTCAGAAGCCTGCCCGAGGGGATAGTCAAAACAGAATTTAAAAATTTTAATTAGTTGCGGAGATATTAATTAAAATGTAGACCTATGTCTTAATCAAAAAGCGATCTCAATGACTCAGAATTCACCGAGATTGCATAAAAGTAGATATTTTAACGGAGTTAAAAGCAGAAAAAATGGAAAATAAATTAGAAATATTAGTCCGATCATTACGAATTTGGTACCAAAAGAAAGGGGAATTTTTTCCGAATCTAAGAGTGCAAGCGGCTTATCGATACGTCAATTAGATTTTTTAAAATTAACTAAACTATGAAATTTAGTTGGCAACAGGCAGACGATTTTCTAAGCGGACTCGATCGGAAACAAAACACATACGAGACAACTGTCTGTGATGTCTGTGATGAAAACGGAAATGGTTGTAATCAATTAAGATATCATGTGTTTTATACTGGGGGAAAAATTGCAATTTTCAATTTTTTTCAAATTTTCATTCACGTTACATTTGAATTAATATTCGGCCTAGACAGCATATTATAAAGCTACTGTTCAATTTTCATGAAAATATATGAATAATTAAAAAAATGACATATTTATAGGAAAAAGATTGTCTTCTTTTATTTTTTTGCAGTATTTGCAGTAGTCGAAATTTCGTAGTATGTAGTTTTAATGCCCGATAATTCGATTGTGAATATTTTTGAAAGAGTACGATTATTAGGGAGGGCTTGAGGAACAGGGAAAAAAGGCAAAAAAAAAAGAGTTGCAGCGTTTGAAATTGGTTGGCATATTAAGATTTTAAGGCAAGGTATTTGGTTTTCTTTTTTATCCCAGCTTCTAATTAAAATAATTTCATAAGTAATACATCATTTGAAAGCTTTGTTGATTTGGAATTGAACAGTAGATTACAGAAATTTCTACCGCCAGATGGCGCTGAAATATTTTAAAATTTCAATATTTCAAATTCTAATTATGATTATATAATTTTTAATACATCATTCGAAAGATATTTTTAAGTTCTTTTATATTATCGAAAGTATTATTCGAGATTTTACCCGATTTACACGTTTTAAGGTTTCCTTTTTAGGTTTTCTTTTGTATCTTAGCTACTAATTAAAATATTTTCATAAGTAATACATCATTTGAAAGCTTTGTTGATTTGGAATTGAACAATATATTACAGAAATTTCTACCGCCAGATGGCGCTGCTATATTTTAAAATTTCAATATTTCAAATTCCAATGAGCGAGGAAGGTGTTGTAAGTTCTAAAACGGGGATAAGGCGCCGCAGGCGCCACCGAGCGGGACTTAGCTAAAGTTAGAAATTTGAAATATCAGCACCGAAGGCGCTACCGCACGGGAGTTTACTGCGATTTAGATAAGCTATTTTCACGATATATCAATAAGCTGTTATTAGACCTGATACGGGAAAAAGGCGCCGCAGGCGCCACCGAGCGGGAATTTCGTAAAGTCGGATTTTTCAGGGATCGCGAACCAGCTGGTCGCCGAAGGCGGCTAGTGTTAAATATATAAGATTTCATTCTGCTACTTGAGAATTACAGTTTTTTTTTTTTTAAGTTGTAATTGAATATGAATGTGTTTCGCAAAATATATTTTGAAACTTTATAAAAATTAATTATATTTTTAGAAGAATAGCTGTGAGTATTTTGAGTATGATTTTGTGAATTTAAAAGTAATAGAAAGGGGAGTAAAAAAAAAGTTCACGTACTAACCTGTTACTAACTGCTCGCGAAATAGAAAAGCAATTTTCGATGAAAGATGCTATTCATGTGGACATAAAACATGTAGTTTCCCTCTGTTAACGGGGCCACGGTAGCCCAGTCGGTAGAGGGCCGGGTTTGTAATTGGAAGATTGTGGGTTCGGTACTGGAGGCGGCCAAACACCGTACGTTCCCATGAAAATTATACCTCTAAAGGGTCACCGAAGCGGGTAAGCCATGCCTTCCGTGGAGGATCAAAATTGTGATGGCATGTCTCTGAACCACCTGTAGGGGTGAGTCCCAGACCGTCGCCAATTGCCCATTGCGCAGCACTAGTGCGACGTAAAACCCAACCAACCTACCCCTCTGTTAACGCTGGTGGTGCTACTACCTTTCTAATTCGCTTCACTGACCTATCTTTATGATAATCTGTGGAATGGGTCTAGCTAAAGCTCCTATATAATACTAGTTGATTTACAGCTGTGCATTGTTGCCTAGCGGAAATATAGCTTGGCGACGTTTAGTTGCAGACACATTACTCGGCGTCTTTATCGCCTAAAATGGCGAATTTGACTTAACAGGAGAGCGAATTATTGTTTGCATTTGATAAATTTGGCGAAATTTTCTTATAACCGTAGTAAAAACTTGACATCACTGCTACAGTTAAATTGATAAATTTTAAGTATTTATACACGTTGAAAAGTAGTGTGTTTTGTAAAGTAAAACATTTACAGTCGGTAACGAAAGTGTCCGAACACTTGCAAAAATTCCTATGTAAAAAAAGTGCACTTAATACGGTTTTGTTAAATAAATCCTTGTCGAATCCTCTTCTTACTCAGTCTGAGAACATGATTCGACAAGGATTTATTTAACAAAACCGTATAATGTGTACTTTTTTTACATAGGAAATTTTGCTAGTGTTCGGACACTTTTGTTACCGACTGTAGATAATCAAACTGCAATGAAAACAAAAAATTCACCCAAAAAATTAAAGAAAACATAATTATACTGCATATTTGTGATTGAAAACTAGGCGTACAATTTTCTCTTCGACAATTAAATGCCCATTTCTTTCGCCTTTCTTCATTTGTTGGAAATATAAACGTTCTAAAATCAGTACTGGTATAATTTGAGCAATTTTCGGCTGCACAATCCCCATTTTATGTAATTTGATAATACTTAAAATTCGGACCGCGTGGGCAACAATCGCAGAGTGGGAAACAAAATGCCTGATGAGCCAACCAGTATTGGAGGATCTCAAGGTCCAGTTTGATGTGAACGCCACAGGACTGAGCGTTACTGTATGGGAGTTCATTCGCCAAAATTTGAGAGCTAATTTGTCTTCTCTTTTCTTTCCTGGTATTACGCAACCATGTGTGCACGTACTTTGCTATTTTCCATGACTTGTATTCTGTTTCTATAATCTATATCCAAGAATTATGTAATGCTGAATATTAATCAATTTTTCCTAAATAATTTGTAATAATTATTCAATGATGTGCAAAAAAAAAAAAAAAGGGCTGGTTACCAGTAAGTTTCAAAATTATTCAGTTCCCATGGAACAAATTATCCCTATTATTATTCATGAAATAATGCATATTTTTAAATTTTGTCTTCACATTTAAAAATCATTGACTGTTAACGAGAACCATGAAATTTCTAAAAGTGAAAAGGAAATTGTGGTGGATGGAAAGCTTATTATTTTTTTATTAGGACTGAGAACTATTAGTCTCAATCTACGTATTTTTACGATACCAGCTGCCAGAATTTCATCAAGATTTTTTTTTTTTTTTTTTTTTTTTTTTTTAAGAAAGGAAAACTAATAAGTATCGAAAAGGACAGTATCGAATAAGTTCTTTTAATCATTTTGAATTAGGAAATAAAAAGCGCGCGTGCAAAATGACATAAAAATAATATTTTTAAATGGACAATATTTAAGCTCATGGACTCAGTTCAATAATATAATAAGAAAAAAATTTTGACATTAGTCTAATGAGATTAACTTTTTTTTTAGGACTGAGGACTTTTAGTCGCAATCTACGGATTTTTACGATACCAATTTTACGATAGTTGGACATTTATCGAAAATATAACTGAATAATTTGAAAGCGATGTTATAATTTGAAAAGGGGAAAAAAAAAAACAAAAAAAAAAAAAAACTAAGTCCTCAGTACTAAACTAAATTCTGCTTTTGCCAGAATTTCATCAAAATCTTTCTCTCTTTCTTTCTTTTTTTTGAAGGAAAAACAAAAATTAACAGGAAACAAAAAATAATCAGGAAAATAAATAATAAAGGAATAATAAAACAAAAATAATCAGGAAATAGAATTAGGAAATAAAAAGCGTGCGTGATGAAATAAAAATATTGTGTACGAAGAATGCTGTTGCTTTTTGAATTTGAAGAAACTCACTGCGGAAAGTTTCCTAGACAACATTTAAATAAGATTTAAGAAAGTATTTGGTGAAATATAAGTATTTTTAAACTAAAATTTTTGGTGCAATTTCACTAATTCAAAACAACACGAATTTTGGATACGTCGAACAGTAATACTTAGTCTCATTTTAAAAATAAGATTATTATTTATTTTATTATTTTTATTTATTATTATTATTTTTTTTTTTAACCACAAAAGTGACTAATTAATAAATAGCAAATAAAATATATTTTTATTAAATCTGCTGTGAAATAGAACAAATACTGTTTCTTGAATAGATTGAGAAAACGCTGCCGTTTGGGAACTATCTATATTTAAACAGGTTTTTAAATATATGTTTATATTTGCTAAAATTAAACTTTCTTCTAAAAGCCGTACTTTATTATACATTTTTTTATTCTACAATGTTTTTAAATTAATGTGACATTTTAGACGCCAGCATGAAGATTGAAAGAATATCCTGTTACCATGACGACAAAAATATAACAAACAAAACTATTTATCTTGGCAATTTAAAATGAAGGTGACCAAACAAATCTAGTAGTTGTTTACAATGAATATTTTCAGTAATCGTAATACTTACCGATAATTGTTTTAATCTGTCGTCCGACTGCTAATCCGCGATTGTAATGAAATGCTCGCCCTCTGGTGGGCTAAGGTGAAATTACAATAAACATGGTTTAATTCGAATTCCATACAGCCGCCATTGCTTGCCGATATTTAGTTTCACATATATTTATTGAATAAAAATGAATAAATACGGTAAAAAAGATAACACATACTTTTGTGTGCCACAGTGTAACTCCAAAGGATCAAGAAATCCACAATTGAGCTTCCATTTATTTCCAAATGACAAATTTAAAATTTCAGTTGCTTCGGCTAATGGAAGTAAAGAAATCAGATGATTTAAAATTAATATTTGTTCAACTTCAGTTAAAAATCTACTTCCGATCGAACTTTGAATAAACTGAAGTATTTTTTCCAAAAGCAATCAATTTTCCATAATGTAATGGCGGAGAAATTATAGTACGAATATTAAGTAGAATAACAGAATACTAATGGAACACACGTGGCTGTAATGTTTACTAACAACTGCAGTGTTCACAAAGCGCCGTCTATCGATCATTACAAACGCGGATAGCAGTTGGCGTTGCTGTAAGCGGACATTACTTTGTATTATGTCGAGCCGCTTAATATTTAACGACCCTCTTCACTTACCGTCGCCGGAAGCCTGCGCCAATGTTATTTATTCTACGGGGAAATTTTCTTTACAAATAACTTATTAACTAATACCTATTTTTAAATTCCGTTTTCACATTCAGAAAATTCCTAACTGTTAAATTGAAGGACCTTTTTTAAAAATGTATTTTTTTTTTTTAATATTTTATTTTGAAATTGCAAATTGAAAAAAATTCACATATTGAAATTCGTATTTTGCAGCTTCAATATAAAATATACAAAAATAAAAATATATTTTTTTAAAAAAGGTCCGTCAATTTAACAGCTAGCTAGGAATTTTCAGAATGCGAAAACGGAATTTAAAAATATGTATTAGTTAATAAGTTATTTGTAAAGAAAAATTTCCCATCGAATAACATTAGTTCAGCTTCCAGCGGCGGTGAGTGAAGAGGGCCCTTAACGCACTTTGGTTGCACTGTATTTCAAGAAATTATGTTACTAAAAACTTTTTCAGAATCCGTCAATGTAATACAAATTGATTTTTGAAGCACTGGCTTTTAAACTTGCGGTCACCTCGATTGGATGAGGAACGTAGGCGTCTAGAGACAAATTTCTAGTTTATATAGCCAAAAAATTGTTTAAGAGAAGGGCATGCTTACAAAGAAAATCTTCGTCAATTAATCTTTGCCAATCACTAATGGCGAAAGAACAAACTGTATTGATGGAAATGCCAATGCTTTGCCCTAAATAGAATCACAAATAAATATCTTTGAACAAAACAAGCTCACTAATATTTAGTTAACATTTAATCATCTTGCTATCCCGCGTATTAAAATGTTTCTTAAATTTTCACTCAAAAATTAATATTTTTTGTGGTATCGTTAATTGCCTTATTCTTGCATTTTTGAAATACTCTTTGAAATTATAATTTTTTTAACAATTGCATCCTGTTTTTAGTACTTGGCTCAATCCTAAATTATTCGTGGAACACAAAGTAATAAAATCGGTTCGAAAATTTACTATTAAAACAATAAAATTAGTGATTGCATAAAGACAAATGGAAAATATCGAAGTGCGACTTTTTTTTTTTTTTTTTTTGTCCTTAAGTAAATTTTGTCTAGCGTATAAGTGCGTAGATGACCTTTTACGAATTATTATTTATTTTATACGCCCATGGCTTTTTGCCTTCTTATATGAATGCGAAGATCATTTTTTAAACTATTTATTTCAGGAAACAAGTTAGAACATACTTCACACACTTTTAGTTTTTCTCTGGTAGAAATGTGAAAATGATTTTTTAGATGACTTAATTGAGAAAATATTTTAAAAAATTCTTCACACAATATGGCTTTTCTTCTCTATGAATTCGAAGATGCCTCTTTAGATGACTTTTTTGAGAAAATCCTTTAGAACATTCTTGACACACATACGGTTTTTCTCCGGTATGAACGGAAAGATGTGCCACTAAATGGCTCTTACGAGAAAATCCTTTAGAACATTCTTCACAGACATATGGTTTTTCTCCTGTATGAATGCGAAGATGTGTCATTAAATTGTCCTTTCTAGAAAATTGTTTAGAACATATTTCACAGGCATATGGCTTTTCTTCGGAATGAATGCGAAGATGACTTCTTAAATGGCTCTTGGTAAAAAATCCTTTAGAACATTCTTCACAGGCATACAGCTTTTCTCCGGTATGAATGCGAAAATGCTGTCTTAGATGAATCGCTTGGGAAAATGATTTAAAGCATTCTTCACATATATACGGTTTTTCTCCAGTATGAACGCGAAGATGCATCTTCAGTGTGCTTATTTGAGAAAATGTTTTTGAACATTCTTTACATACATGAGGTTTTTCTGCTGTATGAATGCGCGGATGTTTCATGAGAGCACATTTAACAGAATTTTTTTTAAAGCATTCTTTACATACATATGGCTTTTGTACCGCTTTTATCGGTAGATGTATATTCATATTTTCAAAGATTAAATTATTTAGGAAACTTGTCACAAATAATTTGTGCTTTCTTTAAATGAACTAGTAGCTAAGTATCTAGAATCCTCTCAAGATAAACTAATAATAGAAGTAAACTAATAGGTTATAGTATTCCAATTTTTGCCTTTCTGCACAATTATCAATAACAAGTTTTATAACCAGAAAAAAATTTATTAACATTAACCCTTTAACCAATCTCCACTATACACATAACATAGACGAGTTCGATGAAAGAGGATAGCATTATATCACGACCTTCTTCTATATGTGCTTTTGCTTTGGCATTTATGATAAACATTTCGACATTAAAAATGTAAAATCATGAAATAAATATCCATAATTGCAAGAGTTCATTACGATTACAAAGGCGTAGGTGAGAAATTTTATTACCAGTCTTTCCGTAGGTGAGAAAAAGAATGACCAGTCTTTCCTTAAATTCATTGGTGGATATATTCATGTGTTATTCATTTGGCAGCAAAGAGGTTATATGAATGGTGAAGTTCACATAGATGTGGACGGAACATTCCATGAAACCACGTAACTGTTTGGAAAAGGTTCCCTTGTTTGGTCTTTATTGCGTTAATGGCGTTTTTTTTGTTCTGAATATTATATATATATGTTTTTTATTACAATTAAGGCTTTTGACGTCACAGTATGTAAAATCGCCGACCACGTGGTCGATATCATCTGCTAAGTGCGTCGGTGCATGTCCTTGTACAGTCGGCTGTACAGTCGGCTGTATCAGTTTCAAGAAATTTCATAAATATTTACGGGAGTTAGAGCGCGGACAGACAGACAAACCCAAGTAATAAACACCTTTCAACCTTGTTGGAAAGTGATAAAAATACAGTCGGCTGCAAAATTATTCGAGCACTAGCAATAATCCTTGCCAAAAAAAAGTACACTTAATACAGCTTTGTTAAATAAATCCTTGTCGAGTCATGTTCTTAATCAGTCTAAGAACATGATTCGACAAGGATTTACTTAGCAAAGCAGTCTTAAGTGTACTTTTTAAATATAGGAATTATTGGCTAGTGCTCGAATAATTTTGCAGCCGACTGTAAGCAGTGGTTTTGTAAACAACTTAGATTCAAGAGATGCTGTCTTACTGACTTATTTTGTATGTTTATTTATATTAATATTTAGGAATTTCTAAAATTCCAAACCAAAGTTAATTATGAATTTTAACATTATATATAAACTTATAAGCCAATTGTTAAAAACACAAGAATACTGGATTTAAAACATAATATCAATAAATAAAATACTATATAATATATGGAGTAAATTAATATGAATTTGAAAATAATTATTTTTATGATCCATATTTATTACACTTTTTATTTATCAATAATTTTTTGTGTATTTAATATTATTCATTGTGTAAATATTTGTCTGTTTACAGCTTGAACTAATAAATTTAAAAGAAATGTGTACGATTAAATGTTAAATAATTTATATATGGTGTAGAAAGAAGCATTTTATATTTCTCTTGGCTCACGGTGGTAACTATGAAAATTTAAGAATCAATTCATTAACATTCAGAATTATTGCTTTTTCTGACTCGCAATCTCAGCAGTCATAAAATAATATAGAAAAAGATTTTTAAAAATAATGCTTTTTTAATGGCATCCTAAAAAGGAATAAAGTCAAAATTTTCTGTACTTTAACCAAGTCTGCAAAAAAGCTGGCCGTTTCTTATAAAGAAGATCAGACCATCCGCCTTTTATTATAAATTGCCGCCCTTTAAAATAAAAACCGGTCTTTATTGGCTTTTTTCCCTTAAGTATCTTACTGTGCATTTAACACATATGCTATATGTTAATTTATGTTATTCATGTCATCGTTTGTAAAAAAAAAAAAAAAAAAAAAAAACATTTCTTTTATAAGATTTAAAATAATTATCAATTTTTTGTTATTCTAGCATTTAATAAGTAAACAGAATGATGAAAAGATTTTAGTATATAAGAGCAGGGCCCGACTTAGACTACCTGGAGCCCCGGGGCAAGCCTATTCTGGGGGGGCCCCCTAGCAGTGGCGTAAGAGCTCTTTAGGTTGCAGAATTTCTGCATACGCCTGTAGGGGACCCCTTCCAGAAGGGGGCCCAGGGCATTTGCCCCGTATGCCCTGCCGTTAGTCAGGGCCTGTATAAGAGCATTTCTCATTACCATTTGAGTAGGGGATAAAAGTTATTAATAATTTATATATCACTTTTGTATTTAAAGCATCAAGTATTCTCTTTCTTTAATGAAATATTTCCTTAATCATAGTAAACTACTCAAAGGCTGATATACATTTTTTTTTTTTTTTTTCGATTTATATGGAAAGGCAGAGAAATTAATTTTGGCTTTTACACATTTCCTATAATTGAATTTATCTAAGAATAAACTGCATTGGTTATTGATCTAGAAACAAATAAAATCAACCCTCTTTAAAAGATTGGGGAATTTGGAAATAAAGACTGAGAATTGCTAATAATTACAGAACTTTGAATAAACACCATAAAATGCAATAAAATGACAACAATTATTTCGGGCCTGAAGAACACGACCCTTCGTCAAGCATACAAAGTAGGCACGAGTGCTGCAGTCAAAGCGATGACTGCAGCACTCGTGCCTACTTTGACAGCCTGATGAAGGGTCGTGTGTTCTTTCGACTTGAAAAAATTGTTGCAAGTTTATTGCATTTTATGGTTTTTATTAAAAGTTCTGTAATTATTACTTTAAAACGCGAATTCTGTGGTGCTTTATTGTTATATTTAGAAGTGTTATTTTTTCCATTTTTAATAGTTATTTGAAACTGAAAAATTAAGTCAATTTCTCTAAAAGAGTTATCAGACGACTTCCAGAAAAACAATATAGTCTTGTAAAAGTTAAGATATTAAATATTAAGTTTATTACGCAGGTTTAAGTTTATTCTCAGGTCAATAAAATCAGTTTTATACCAGAAAGTTTAATTTATAGACAAGGCCATATTTGTACAAAACAGAACCTCATTTAATAATAGCCTTGACTGTTAATTAAACTTCCTCGTTTAAAACTCATTTAACTGACATTTGGATTGCATGCAGGAAAATAGGGTATTTTGTAAAATTGTACAGCTGCCCTCCACCTTCAACTGAGAGGATATTTTTCTAAACAATCAGTTTGTTTAGAAGAAATTAAGGAACAGTTTAAGTGTTGAAAAAGCTGAAAAGTTATTCAAAGTGTATTCCTATTTTTAAAAACTGATTGGTGAATTTAATTTTCTTTGGCATTTTTATTGAATGAGAATTTTCTATTATTAAAGTAATTACATAAAGGTATTAATAAACCACAGTAATTCATCATTTGAACCATATTCATTTTTAATATTACATATATTAGTCTTGAATTATTAAATTTGTAATAATATTTGTACATAACTGTTTGATAGCCTTTTTTTTTTTTTTTTTTTTTTTTTTTTTTTGCCTTCCTATTTGTAGGAGTATTGAAAATGAAGCTGTCCCCGAAGAAAATGATGAGGCTATCCCAGAAAAGAGAGATGAATCTACGCAGACCTAATATGACTTCATGAGCTGTATCCTAAACGAAAATGAGAATTTAACACAGCAAATAAATGCCTTAAAAAAAAAAAAAAGTTAAATATTGTGACATTTCGCTAAGAAAATATATCGGAGGACGAAATTTTAAGATTTAACTGGGTTTGATAAAGCACAATTTGAAGTTGTGTTTTCATTGCTGATATTGGAATAGGCTCTTCCTCAAAACTGCTCCCTCTCACCAAAAGACCAATTTTTTTTACTTTTAGTTTATTTAAGAACAGGGATTTCCCAAACTATATTGGGAATATAACTTTTTCAAAATCATCAGTCATGTATTTCAAAAATAGTCACCAAAGTATCAGATATCGTTTTCAGAAAAGTAAAAAGTATTCCAATCTGTCCATCTAAGATCCAAGTGCAAGAAAGCCATTGTCCTTTTTTAAATTGTACCCTCAGTGCAGAGTTATTATAGACTGCACTGAGTTTAAGATTCAACGGACAACTAGTCCATCCCTGCAACAAACTACATTTAGCTTCTATAAAAGTTGTAACATATCAAAGGTAATGGTAGGCGTCGCAGCTGGTGGCGCAATATCGTTTATATCAGGTATGTGGGGTGGGGCTATGTCTGATAAAGATTTGTTTTTAGAGTCTGGCTTAGAAGAAGGGGATATGATTTTAGCTGACCGTTTTTTTTTTTTTTTTTTTTTTTTTTTTGATCAGCAAAGAACTTAAACGTTGTACTTCAGTCACACCACCCATTTTTTGACAAATAAAATTCAATTTACATCTGCAGAAAAGACCGAAAACAATGTCCGCCACCATTGAGTGCATATTGAAAGAGCAATAGCAAATTGCTCAATACATAGTGTACATATATATATATATATATATATATATATATATATATATATATATATATATATATATATATATATATATATATATATATTATAAATTTTAGCAAACCCTTATTTCTTCCTAAATAAGCATAATTTAATTCTGACTATTATTAAAAAGTATTTATACTTATAAAACTGGTATTTGAATTGTTCATAATACATAAGGCAAGTTAAACATTCAAAGAGAAATTGCTATAAAATCAAAATAAGTTTAATGTAAAATTCTGAGACAGCAAATTTTTCAAAAACACTGAATTCTACGATAACCCTTAAAATTTTTTTTACCGTTGTTTAATATTTTTTAAACAAATTTTAATTTTGGAAATTAAATGGTCAGATTGGACTTCTTAGACTATTTCTCCATCTCTTGGTCCCCCTTTATTATTATTATTTTCACTCAGCAGCTTTTGAGGTTGTAGCCTTTTGCAATTACAGTAGACTCTCAGACATCCACACTCCTAAAATCTGCAGATTACAGAAATCTGCATGTCACAACCAATGTAAACAATGAAATCTATAGTAAGGTTTTCAAGACAAAAATCAAGATAACACTTATTTTAATGGTAAATTTTTAGAAGCAGAATGTAATAAGGTAAGGAAAAATAATTTTGATTGGAGTAGTAGATCATGGAAATCATTTCCTAATTTCATTACTAACTAAACTGATTTGAATTCATGTGTCTAATATTTTTTTAATAAAGAAAGATTTAGATAGTATTGCATCAGATTTTGAACACTTCCTGTTGAAAATATTTTTGTTTTTAAACAGTCTGTATTAAGGTATTCTGAGCAAATTTTTAATAATTTTGTGTTATTCAAGATTGTATAAAAGAAATGGCACACTTTTATTACTAGCTGAGCTATTTTTACACCAAAAAACTATAATGTGTTTCATGTTATGTAATATTTTTAATGTCATTCAAATCAGTAAATTTTTTTAATCTTCATTAATTTTCATTATCACTTTTTTAATCATTCATTAAGGAAAAATAAAATAAATAAAAAATAAATAAATAATTTGTTTTAAAAGTTTCAGTATATTTCTTTGGTTCTAGAAGTCTTTTTTTTTTTTTTTGAATTAATCCCTTATAATAAATGAGAAGTCTTGTAAATCTGAAGTACAGTTGAACCTCATTAATGTCAGCACTGTTAACATGAATTACTTTTAACATGCACTGTTTCAACAATCCCCGTCAAAATTAAGATTAGTGTAGTTATTATGAAAATTAGTTACTGATAACATGAACATTTTTTTTTTTTTTTATTCCCTTTGAAATTCACATTAAGAAGGTTCAACTGTATTTATTTAAAACCACATTTAAATACTTCAATTTGAAATATTAATAATAATTTGTGTATTTTTGATAGTATAGACCTCTAAACTAATGGATCTTTTAAATATCTTTCATTAATTAATAGAACATAAATGTAGTTGGTATGGTTCTTAGTTGTGATGTATAAAATATGATTCCACAGACTTATTACAATAATTAAAAATGTAATTTTTTTTTTTTTGGAAGTTAGTTTTCATATTTTAAATTTTGTGAACTGCAAATGCATGCTATTTAATCTTCTAACTTATGTGTAATAACTGACAACTTTTTGGTTTAGGGTATATATATTCCACAACAAAATTATTTTAACTGTGTCTTTTCAACCATTTTTGGTCAAAATTAAACATTTGGTTAAATACATTGTGATCTATGGGCTCAAATTATTTGAAGGGCAACAACGTTAATTTAAACAAAACACTACATACAGAGAAATACTCATATACCCTATTATAATTTTCCCTTGTTTACTTAATGACTTCTCTCACTTTATTTATACAATCATTAATTACTTAATATTGAATATTAATGGTGCTTTCTGTGAAAATATAAAAAGAAGGCAAACGTCTTAAAATGCAAAATAATAATAGAAAAGCAGGCAGCTCATTTGGCAGCGCTAAACGCTACCACTTTGCTGGTCACTAAATTTAAAAGAATTAAAATAATATGGTGTGTCATTTACACGACTTTCTCTTACCTTCAAATATAATACCATAAACACAAACAAAATGTAACTCTGTTCTAATACAAATATATATCAGTTATCAACATAACTTCAAACCAATTACCTGCAGAAAATTCAAATTTGGCAATTTCAAATTCGTATTCGATTGTCACTTAAATTTTTTTTTCAGGACTGGCAAGTTTGAAGGAAATTAATAACAGCTTTTTTTTTTTTTTTTTTTTTTTTTTTTAATGTATGCACTGTAATTGAATCCTGTCGCCCCTCTCAGACATGATTACATATCAGATAAAACAGCTCCTAAATCTATTTTAGATTATTTAAAAAATACATTGAACTTTTTTATATCTTTCACTGTTGATTAAAGGCTTAATATGCAATCTATTAAAATAGTATTAAAATGCAGAGAAAGAGAAAGTCGTGTGAGCAATACACCGGATTATTTTCTTTTGTTTTGTAGTTTCGAAAAGATGTTAAACAGTACCTATCAGAAATTTTGCCCATAGACATAGATTGATAACGCGAATTTGGAAAATGCCCACTCCTCAGAACCTTGGCGAGAAAATTCTTGGCGCACAACATATTTAAGGGAAAAACATGAAAATGTGGAAACTAGTCATTGATTGAATCAAACCTGTCAGAATGAATCAAGAATGAATGAATCATCGATTCACATCCACCGTACTTGCATTCGTATCATAGTATAAAAATAAAACATTTTTTTTTCTTAATAATAATTTTCTTCACATTTAATTGAATGAAAAGCGATTATTTTACAGAAGACATTTTTTTTTCTTTTATGTTTAAAATGTGCTAAATAAAAATACAAATTTATTACAAATAACTTTTTTTACCAATATGTAAACGTACCACAATAAATTTCTCCACTAATTTATTAACTTTATCAGTCAATATTTTTCGTTATTCAATATAAATTATTTTTATTCAAATAAATTAATTTATCCTTTTACATATTTCTTCCGAAGTATTTTTTCTTTCTGTCTCATTTTAGTTAAGGGAAAAAAATTGTAATCCTTGGTAAAATAATGATGTACTTAAGTAATTACAAACATAAGTAATTAAGTAAAATGTTTGTTAGGTAATGTTAATTATGATTAATGCAGATTTTTTTTTCTTTGCCTAACTCTGAAATTAAGTATAGCATGCACAGTTTTATTTATTAAGCTCGATTAATTTTTAAAATAGCAACACATTGATTTTCTTCTATTTACTTATTTAGATTAATAAATAAATAAGGCACACTTTCTAAAAATTGAACTAATTAAATGTTTGTGCAGGTATAGATTGATTACATTGATAATATGATTAATTGCATGTATTATAATCTCTTCCTTTGAATGAAATTTCTAATTATTTTTATGTAAATGATTTTTAACTCAATTTATTTCAGTAATAAACTTGCTTTAGTAAAAATAAACTATGCCCAAAAATGTAAAATATTTATATAATCTTAATATATATATATATATATATATAACCTTTCATTTTTAAAATTTCAAGCAAACAATTCTCCATTCAGAGGCCTTTTTTGTAGCCTTTTATATTGTTACAACTTGAATGGGGACAAACAAAAAAAAAAAAAAAAAAAAAAAAAGATATTTGAAAATTAAATTTTTATTATTGAGAAATTTTTAGCTATGTTGATGCAGTAGACTGTGCCAACTAGTCATATAATTTAGGATACTTTGATATAGTTAATATACAAGTGATTAAATGGTATCACAGCCATTTTCTCAGCATATATGGTGTTGTCACTACAAAGATTGGCACTAGAAGTTGGCATTACTCACTAGTTGCTCATCATTTTATATGCATATTATTTTCCCCCTGATAATCGCATGATAATGATGAAATGAATATTTTTAATGAAAATGTTACAAAATAAAAGAAATATAAAAATATATTTAATTTAGAAATATATGTTATTCAGTAAAAGCTTAATCATAATTCACTGTAAGAAAAACATTGATATCTGTGATAATTTAGATGGATTCTTTAAAATAACTTCTAAAGGCTGCATTTTGCTATCTGAAAACATGAAATTAAAGAGTAAAATTTACAGTAATTAAGGATATCCACTTAGTTCTCGAAGTATACCTGATATACTCTAATAAAAATGTTGATATAAGTATTTGAGATGTATCCACCAAAATAACTTATTCTAACAATAAATAATCTATATATATAAAAGAGTAAACTCACTGATTACTGACTCAACACAGTCGTGGCTATTCTATGGGAGATACAGGTGCAAATTTTGGTGAGCACGTCGGTTTTAGGACCTTGATGACCACTGGGACGGGGTTTTGCAAAGTCAGGGAACAAAAACATTTTTATAAACATAACTCTGCTCCAAATTGCTTCACGGTGAAAAAATTTCAGAGGGAGAGACTAGACTTGAGTCCAAAAAAGAAAAAAAAAAAAATATTTTCTGCAATTTTGGAATTCCAGATTTTTAAGGGGGTAAAAATGATTTTTGGAGGCAAATTTAGAAAATACGCATTTTTTAATTAAGCCTCGCTTTCCCAACATCAAGGCGTTACTGCAGAAAAAATCGCTTTCAGGTGCCGCTTGGTCATGTTTGGCGAAAATCACCAGCACAGCACCTTTTTGTACAATTTAGAAGTTGAAACATTCCACTGTTTATGTTTGCTATCTCTGACGAATTAGTACACTTCTTGAATGAGGCGGGCTTAACTAAATTTCACTTCAAAATGGGGTCAAAGTGATCCCATCTTGGGAAAGCGAGGGTTAAACTCTACCAATAATAGCATAAAGATATAGAAAACCACTAAGAGTCAACTTGAGGATATTTCCAAAAAATCATTATTGGTTTTCTGCAATTTTCGATTTGGGGGAGGAGTTACGTGGGGGCAAATTCAAGTCCCCCTTTTAGCACTAAATTTGTCCGGGGAAATATATAGAATCACAAATTTTAGTGTGTGGCTTATTTATGTGTGCCTGACACCTATTGTAACGGGATTTTGCGAAAGTTCCCAATTGGGGGGGAGGGGGGGTAATAAACCTGTTTCCAAGCATAACTTTGCTTCAAATTACCTCAGCAAGATTAATTTTATGTGTCGGTTGTTTATGCCTTCCCAACACGCACTGTAAAGGGATTTTTACGCAATTTCTTTCTCGCTCCTTTGCAGGTGGATTTTTATGTGCGGGCTGGTTATGAGTTTCCAACACACACTATGAAGGTATTTTGTGAACATTCCCTTTCCTCCCTTTAAGTGTGTTGAGTAGGGGGCAAAAGCACCTTTTAAAGTGTAACTGCTCCAAATTACATAGATACCAAGTCTACTGTTTTTGGCGAGGACGTCAGACTGGAAAAATTTTATAGCTGATTTTACTAGTACTAATCGTCGAAAATATATATAACATATTCCATTTAAAAATACCAATGTGAATTTTGATTTAAAAGATTAAAAACAGAAGCTATGAAATTATCTCATGAAAGTGATTTTTTGATATGTCGATTGGTTATGTGTGTTCAACACACACAAACTACAAAGAGATTATTTGAAATTCCGTGCCATCTCCCCTCTTGAGGGTTGGGTGGGGGGGGGATATTAAAAAACATGTTTGCATGCGTAACTCTGTTCCAAAGAATCTTAGAATGGCAATTTTTAATGTGTGGACTGCTTATGCATATTCCACACACACTACAAAGTGATTTTGTGAAATTCCACACTACCGCCCCTTAGGGGTGGGGGTAAACTCTGCAGTAACTCTTCATGCGTAACTCTGAAGTAAATTATCTTAAGAAGGAGATTTTCGATGTGTGGGTCAGTTATATATATCGAACTCATAATATAAAATTATTTAGCAAAATTCCCTCTTCCATTTAAGAGCGGGGAGGGGGTAAAAACACGTTTTAAAATATAGTGCTGCTTCAAATAATCTCAGGATCCTGATTTTTAATGTGTTGGTTAGGTATGTGTATGCAACAAGTACTATAAAGAGATTTTGTGAAGTGTGGCAAGTGGAAAAACCTTTACCGAAGGTAGCGAGAACTTTAACTTAGATTTTGACTGATTTCAATGATTTTTTAAAATTATTTATGGTATAGCGTTTTGAAAATTCATTTGAATATAATGACCAGCGAAGCAGGCAAAGCCTGCTAGTACATTATAAAAGAGCATCAAAGAACTGGCGTTTAAAAGTAATAATTACAAAATTTGAATAAACACCATAAAAGCAAGAACTTCCAACAGTTGTTTCGGGTCAAAAGAAAACCTAGCCCTTCGTCAAGTGAATAAAGTAGGCACGAGTGCTTTAACAAAGCGGCAACACAGTGCAACCTGCAACAGTGTGTTGTCGTTTCTTTTACAGCACTCGTGTGTACTTTTTTGCCTGATGAAGGTTTTTTTTTACCTGAAACAATTGTTGCGAGTGTTTGCTTCTATGGTGTTTATTCAAAGTTTTGTACTTAGTAATAAATAACACATCTTCCTACTAAAAAAAAAAATAAATAAAATAAAAATAAAAAGTAAAATTTACTGTTATTCACTTTTTTTATTTTTTTTCCACAGATTTGGTAAAATAGAAATTTTGGCCAATGACAGTCCTTCGTATGTTGTCATTCTTTCTATAAAGGCACCCTAATATAACTTACTTGTCAATATTGCAGCCATATTTATTTTAATAATTTAAACTTCAAAAAGAAAATCTTTATTAAATGACAAATTAATTGCCTTAACGATGTTTTTATTAATACTTCCTTAATATGGAAGCCTATTTTTAAGATTAATAAAACAAATATTTAAAATTGTGCTATTTCACTATGCATAGAAATCTGTATAGTAGCGATCACTTCCATGCATGCATGTGAACTCACTTTGCAACCATTAAAACCAAAAGAGAAAAAAACATCACTGGATACAACTTACACATTTTGCATGAAAATCTGTATAGCAGTGGTCACGGTACCATACATGTATGCTTGCTTAGCTAGCATTAAAAAAAAAAAAGAATCTGACGTGGACACCACGACTTCCTTATACATCTATTGGAATATACATATCGTTATGGAAACATTGATATTTTTGTGTGAGGTAATTGATTTGTAAATAAACAGGCAGGTTCTAGTTCATGAACATTCCTGAAAACAAGCAAAAAAAAAAAAAAGCTACTCCAACCACAACAGTCCTGATGATAAGATTATATATACCACCAATTAGAGATGCAAGGCTTTTAAAACACCCGGTTTTTTCCCGGAAAAAAACCGGTTTTTTTCCCTGGGAATTTAAGACAAAATTGGGAAATTTGAAATTTCCCCAAATCTGGGAATTTTGAAATTATGAATATTTTTATAACTTTTGTTAAATATTATTACAAGTTATAATTTAGATATTCTTTTTCTAAGTGTTTCTGTTTAGAAAATTTTATGTAATGATCTTGAATTATAAGTAATTAAATTTCTTTTAATGTTGTTTACCGATAGCTTGCCCGTAAAGCTATAATGTATTTTATTGTTTTCGTTTTACTATATGTATAACACAAGTTATCGGTGTATCTGTTTATGAAGAATTTTTATAATTAAATCACCACGGAAATGTTTATAACCAACATCATATATGTATATATATTTTATTCTATTTAATTCGTAGAACAGCTAACATAATAAACTTCAATTATTTAATAAAGTATGATTTCTTTATCTTATGCTGAAGAATAAACGTTGCATTAAATGTCAAATATGTCTGTTTTTTGTACTGTTTGTTCAATTTGCATTCAAACATTTATTAATTTTTTAACCTTATTAGTTTGTACATGGTTTGAAAATATCCTTTTAATTATTATAAGAAGAGAATGGAAGAGTAAAATTGCAAAGAAAAGAAAAGGGAAGAGTTAATGCTGCTTTATTAAATATGTGCCCATATATATATATATATATTGAAAATGTAGCAAATGTTAAATACTGGTATTTTCCTTACTAATAAAAATGCTAATAAGTGCATATTATTTAAAAACAAAGTCAATTAAAAAATTGAAATTTGATTAAATTCTAAATATTTTGTTTTAATAACAAACATGTTAGCAGATTTAATATACTGTGTATTAGATTCGATACTCTTAAAATATTTCATCCTCAATTATTTGTCCAATTTTAACTGATATATAAATTGTTTAAAGTGCTGCTCAATTTGCATTCAGAAAACTGACTGTAATGTAATTATTTTCTTAATCACTTTATTTACTTTAAAAAAAAATTGACAGTAATAAATATATAGAACATTGAATTATAGCTGTAAATAATATCAATATTTTGTACTTCAATTTGCTCATTAGGTATTTTATTTTAGATTTTATCTGTATTGAAAGCCTGACCACATGAAGAATGAAGTGAATTTCTAATTTATAAAATGGGATTTGTCTGAATGAGAATTGATTTGTTATGTTAGTTTTGATGTTTTAACGTAACAAATTAGATTCTCTTTCGGATTATTATATAATGTGTCTGCTTTACCCCAAAATATTTTTTGAAGAATTGTGGGAAACCGACTGAAGAAAATCATTCACTATATAGCTGGATAGTTTTCAAAAGGATCTCAAGCTGAATGAGGGCTAGTGCTTAAGAAGAAAAGGATTTGAAAAAAACTTTAAGGATTATCATATTTATTTTTGTAAGTACTTTACTTTTCAAATTATATGGTTTTTCTTTACTTGCATATTTAGCAGTTCTACTGTCTATCAAAGAATCAACTGAATATTTAATTACTGAATTAACTGAATAAAAAATGACCTGCATCCCTATTTTTCAATCGTGGTTAGTACTGCATTAATCATACTTTTAAACAATGCTTCTTCTGAAAAGAGGATTTACTAAAGGGAATTTGACAAGTTTTTGGCCACTTAGCATAGATTTAACTAGCAATATCTTTTAGCAATATCGAATTTTGATTCAGCTATAAAAAATTTTGAAAGCATAAAATATAAGATAGGTGTGTATAAAGATGATTTAACATACTAATCTATACTAATAATGAACTTTTTAAAATTATATATGCCAAATAAAATATATATAAAGTTTTTCTTTTTTAATTTTTTAAGTGAAATAGATTATTATTATTATTGTTTATTTATTTATTTAATTTTTTTTTGCATATTTGTATTGATAATTTTAGGTCATACACAAGTATATGATTTTAAATTTTATTCTAGAAATTTTTTTTCTTTTGTTTACTTTGTATAAAGACCATGCAGTTTGTTTCATAGTGAATATCAAAAAGTAAGTTGTAATTTTATCCTAGTTATAATTCTATACTGCTCTATTTAAGTTGTCTTGATCAAATATATCACACCCCGATAAGGAAAATAAATAAAAAATGCAGTATTTGAAAAAAAAATCAGCATCAGGATAACAATAAAGCATTGACTCGCATTATAGTAAAACTGACAAAACTATCTCTCATGTGGATAATTTTCGAAATAGAGATAAGCTTTTTGTACACGTTAAGACACTTCATACACATTTTCAATTACATAAATTCAAAATTGCCATTTTTTGATTTGTCAGGGTGTGATATCTAAAATAGAATATGTGATGTCTATATTTACTCGTGTTTTAAGCAATTATTTAGAAACTCACTCTTTTTTAAATTCGATTCAGTATTATAGACAGTGAGTCAATACAACAAATTTTAAAATCCAGAGTTATCTCCAACTGTGTGGTCTCAACTTGAAATAAAGTAAGGGGATTTCTATAGTAATGTTCTACTGCTATCTTGTGTTACACACTCTTAATATTTTGAATAGTGAAAAGCAGAGTTGCGATAAATAGGGTAGAACCTCTACAGGCATTGATAAATAGAGCCCCTAATTGCTTAAAAAATTTCTATTTGCAATGAATAACAAAGCTATTTCACTTAAAATATTTTTTTTTCTCTCGTATGAAAAAGGGAAAAAATATTCTACTTACATGAGTTTAATGACCATCCTTAAAATGTGACAAAAAATAATTATAAAAACATGAAGTCTATTTTTGTTTCCTGAGTGTTAATAGATATAAATTTCTGTACAAAACAGAATTTAATTTAGTACAATGAGACTTTTTATTAAATCCCTTTCCATATGAATGCATAAGGTATCTCTGTTTCGTTCTTTAGCAACAGTTACTTGTAGAGCTTTAGTATAGTGATTTTTTGGGGGAAGGGGGATTTTATTGCGCATAAAGAGTACAAACGTGCATGATAGTGATTGCAGCGGAATCATGCTTTGTGCATTTTGAGATTGATGCACAGTGAAGTTGCAGTACCCAATGATGTTTTTATTTTTGTTTTTATGTACACAAAGCATGCATACGTGTATGATAGTATTTGCTAGCGAAATAAGTTTTTTGTATTTTGAGATCCGTGCACAGCGAGGTAAGAGCATCCGAGGGATTTTTTTTTTTTTTTTTTATTTATTATTATTTTTTTTTTTTTAATATACATACATATTTGTGCATATATGCGTGATAGTGGTTGTTGCGGAACTGAGTTGAGATTCACGCACACTAAGGCAGCGGTATCCAGTAGACTTTTTAAAAATGTATTTATTACTTTCTTCTATATTCAATAGAAGAAAATATTGGATTCATAAAAATTTTCGACTTCGGGTTTTTGATAGATTTACATGTTTTGAGAACACAATTTGATCATTTTTAGAAAATGTCTGTGCGTGTGTGAAAAAATTTTGTGGCAACTGTATCTCAGGTACTACTGTACAGAATTTCATACATATTGGTATGTAGTTACACATTGACATAAATTAGTGTCTATCAACTTTTGGTAAAAATTGTCCAGAAGCTTCCGTTACCATCCTGCTTTTTCTAAATTTTTAGCTTGGTGGTATAGGACAAAATTTTGTATAAATGTGCATAAAGAGAATTATTTTTTAATAATCATTATGAAATTAAAAAAAAATTGTGTATGTAGGAGCCTCGTCTCCCCATCTGGGGGGGGGAGGAAATTTTCTTGATGGGTATCTTTCAAAAGATCTCGCAAATACCTTTAAAATGAATGGTTGAACCATTGATCTGCAATAATTTAAAATAAGGTTATAATTTTTTTTTTTTTCATTTTTAACAAAAAGAATTTTTTTTTTTTTGTTGTTGTTGTTTAAGTGTAATATTCAGAGCAAAATTGACTGTTTTTGAATATTTAGTGTTATACTACTTCTCTAATACAGATTTTTAAAAATTATTTTTATAAATTATTTTTACTGAGTGAATTTGTATAGGAAAATATAGAAGAAAGTCATGTGGTGGCCACAACATACTAGTTTTTATTTATTTTTGTTTGTTGTGAGCAAAGTGTATCATAAGCTCTTACTAAATATGCAATGATAGTTATTGCTGCGGAATCAAGCTTTGTGCATTTTGAGATTCATGCACAGCGAAGTCGCAACACCCAATGATGTTTTTACTTTTCTTTCATATACACAAAGCATACATACGTATATAATTAATAGCATTTGCTAATGAAATAAGTTTTTTACACTTTGAGATTTGTGCACAACAAGGTAACAGCATCTGAGTGTTTTTTTTTTTTTTTTTTTTTTTAAATGTATGGTTGTGCACATATGCCTGTTAGTGATTGCTGCGGAACTGAGTTGAGATTCATGCTTAATAAAGCAGCGACTTTCAGTGAGGTTTTTTTTTTTTTTTTTGTGAACAAAGTGTACATATGCGATGATAGTGATTGCTGCGGTATCAAGCTTTGTGCATTTTGAGATTCATGCACAGCGAAGTTGCAACACCCAATGATGTTTTTACTTTTGTTTTCATATATTGTACCACAAAGCATACATATAATGATAGTATATGCTAATGAAATAAGTTTTTTGCATTTTGAGATTCGTGCACAGCAAGGTAATAGCATCTGACTTTTTTTAATACATGTTTGTGCATATGTGCACGATAGTGAATGCTGCAGAATTGAGTTGAGATTCATGCACACTAAAACAGCAGCCTCCAATGAAAGTTTTTTTTTTTTTTTTTTTTTTTTACTGTGAGCAAAGTGTACATATGCGGGTGATAGGGGATGTTGTGGTCAGAATTGCATGCAATTTGGGAATTAGGAGAGTGTAATATTGATAATTCTCTTAATCATTTTACTTAGTATATTCTTACCTCTCTAACCATTTTGTTGGAGTATCTATAATGATAAGTACTACTATAGGAAAATACATTAGAAAAAATCACAATACAATTGAACTCTTTTTTTAAATACCAGTCATCTGTACATTATTACTTATTCAATTTTCTAAATCTCAATGTTTATTTGATTCTTGAAAAATGCTTAGAAGAAATTTTTTAATGTTTTTCATTCTGTACAATAGAAAATAATAATAATAATAAGAAGAAGAATTCTTAAATTTAATCTGTTTTAGGGAAATATATAAGTAATTAGAAAATTTTCCCCACTTGTTGTGCTAGAAATGCAGAAACCTTTTTTTTTTTTTTTTTTTTTTTTTTTTTTTCTTTTCATGCATTAAAATCAGGAAAACGATATGTGTATAAATTTTCATCAAAAAATTTTCATTGTAGGAAATTTAACATCAATTTTTTTAAAACTCTAATTAGAAATATTTATGAAATTAAATTGTAAAAGAAACTATACTACTGTAGTAATTGCATAAAATGTCATCCCTTCTTTTTAAAGAACACTTCATTATTTTAAATAATTCTTTAAAAATAGAAATTTTTAAATAAGTTTTCAAACCTTAATTATTTCTCTTCTCAAACTATTACAGGATTATGTACATTGGTTTCCTTAATTTTTCAGCTTGTATATTATGGAAATTGTATCCAACATTGTACGGATACATTTATCTTAAGTGCTAATTTAATAAAAGAAAGCTTAAGTTTCTTTTCAAATTATGATTTGGCTGCATAAATTGATAAATTGAAAATAAAATGATAAATTAAAATAATGTTATAAGCTTATCAGTATATCAAAGTCCTTAAAATTGCCATTTATATTAAGTAAACAACTTATTATTTGCTTTAGAGATTTCTAATTCGTTTTTTCCCCGCAAAATTCCCAAAGTTCCCAGTTTTTTCCCCAAAACTCCCGGGTTTTTTCCCTTGGTTTTAAATTCCCGGGTTTTTTGCATCTCTACCACCAATTGTAAATTTTTCAGGAATTTTCTATGGCTTATTACAGAAAATACCATTGGCAAATACTCAGCTTAGACTGTACAAAAATAAAAAAAACTGGTGTACAATGAATATTTAAATTTAAAAAACTTTTTCATACACCATAAAATTGTGAAAGCATTACCAGTTTCGAAAAGACATGGCCTTTCTTCTTCAGGTACAAAAACCACCAGTCTTGCTTTTTTCTCCAAGGTTCTTTGCACCTGCAGAAAATCTAGGTGCTTTGTACCTAGCAAGTGCTTTGCACCTGAAAAAGAAAGACCATGTCCTTTTGAAACTGGTAGTGGTTTTATTAATTTTATGGTATGTGAACGAGTTTTTAAGTTTAAATATTAAACACAGCTTAGTGTTCAATGAAAATCATTTCAGTATAAATTGCCTACTTTTATTCTTGTAGGCAAAAATTAGTGGTGAGAAATGATACATTTTACCAAAACAAATAATTCTGTTAAAATTGAGAAAAGGTTTACAAATTCTGGCTCTCCTGAAGCAATATTTGTCACCAAATTCGATTACTAATCTCGTCAGACTGCCAAGTTTGTAGCCGTTGATCTTGGCATCAATTTTAGCGATTTGCTGAAAATTTTTGTGAAGAATAAAACCTTACATTACAGCTTTATGGAAGTCTGAATAGCTGCTTTTGTGAGGGGGTTTCCTCCTTCTTCAGCTTACTTCCTCGTGGTCCATGCCATCGGTAGTGGATGTTTTCTTCTGTCTCTTGCTTTCTCTTTAATTAGATCGTGTCACTGACGGTAAGCACAAATGCTGATATCAAAGCGGCAGCATGTGTTGCCACTTTGCTTGCAGCACTCGTACTTCCTTTGTTCGCCTGATGAAGGGTCATGTATTCTTTCGATCCAAAATAATTATTGTGAATTTATAGCATTTTATGGTGTTTATTCAAAGTTGTGTACTTATTACTTTAAAACGCCAGTTCTTTCTTATTTTCTCTTCTGTTTTCTTCCGTTTCATGATATTTGTGAAATATGCTAGCAGACCCATAGCTGCAGCCACAAATATATCACTTTTTAAACATTTTAGGATGCTATGTTTTTTTTTCTTTCTCTCTTGGCGGTAATAATAAACTTATACTTAAATTGTAATTTTTAAATTTACTAGATGAGGATAAGTCTTCAAAAACAATTTGTTAAAAATGAAGTATAACTTAAAAATTTTCATGAAATTTGCAAAATTTTGGGTGTGTGGTGATTAAATTTCCAAGTCTCTCATGATTAAGATCTCAGCAGAAGAATTAAAAATTATTTTGCATGGAGCATTTTTAAAAATTTTATCTTATTAAATTTATATGTAATATGTAAAATTCTGAGCCAGGGAGTGTAAGCGAAAAGTTGCCAATTAATGCAAAATGTGTTTTTTCTTTGGACTAAAGCTGAATTGTTGCTAATTGATCAAACTATGTTCGATTTGAATGAAACAATTGAATATTACCTTAAAAATTAAGTAATAGCAAAATAAATAACACCATAAAATTAAAACAACATACAAAAGTTCAAATGGCGAACAATTCAAAAGAATGCAAGTAAATTAAATGATAAATGTTTATCTATTTTAAGAAAAGATTTATTTACTGCATGTCATGATGAACTTTCTTTCTTCAATAAGCTTTTCCTCCCTTTTCTTCCATCTGACATCAGTGTTAATGAAATGAGTTAGCAAGCCCACAGGCACGAAAACCATTTTGTGCACTATAGATATGTTCCAGCTGGCGTAGGATGCAAAGACTTCACAAATGGAGAATTTTCTTAGGAAAAATGCTTTTTCTTTTCTTCTTCAGTCTTTTTTAAACAGTAACTATATAAATACATATTTTAATATTTAAGGATAATGTGCAATTTTTTGGAACTATGGATTTATACAGTAAAAAGATTGATTTACATAATTTCGCATTAGAACTTGGGGTTAAAGTTGTTGCAGAGGATAAAATATCGATTTACGAACTAAATTAACACAATCCGCGTTATTCAAAGAAGATATTGATTTCGTACAGGAAACATATTTTCACATAATTGACGATAGGAAAAAATTAGAAGATGCGGAAGAAAAACGGCTTCAAAATGAGGAAGTACAAAAATGTCTCGCTGAAGAAACAAATGATTCAGCCTCCACACGTTTCGATTTAAAAACGGTTTTGCCAACCTTCATTCCCGATAAAGATGACATGTCTTTATTTTTGACATTGTTTGAGAGACAGATGAAACTTTTGAATGTGTCAAAAGACTTTTGGGTACTCCATTTACTTGGAGTACTCTCAAGTGATATAGGCAAATTTATAGCCAGGGAACTTGAGAAATTATTTGGAAATTATTCTCATATTCGTTCTATTCTTTTACAATGCTTTAAGTTAACAGCAGAAAGGTTTAGATTCCTCTTTCGTCGACATCAGAAACGCGAAAATTCCACATGGAAAGACTCTTACTTTGAGATTCGAAATTATTTCGAGGGATGGCTCTCTGAATTAGAAATTAATGATTTTGAAACCTTAAAGGAATTGATTCTAGCTGATTAGATTAAGAAAATTTGTCTACCGGAATATAAACATCATTTTTTAGATGATTGGGAAAAACTTAATAATCCTGTTTTGTTAGTTGAAAAGTTAGATTTATATGATAATGTTAGGTCTCCTTATCAAAATTTCACAAATCTTCCAAGATCACGTGAAGTATACAAACCACCTTTTATTGAAAACTCAAATACTCAGGAATTTAGAGAAAAACAGTTCATTAAATTTGAAAATACCGGTGTCTCTAATAATCACAAAACTACTTCTTCACAGTCGAAGCATCTGACACCACAAACTCCAAAATCCACTGATAACCGCACTCCTGTTTCCTGTTATGGCTGTGGTTCTCCAGGCTTCATAAAGGCGAAATGTCCTAAGTGTTCATCGGAAAAAGACACAGCACATTTTAATGCCATACAAATGTTTACTTGTTTCAGATCTCCTGTTGCCCTACTTGACATTGACGTTTATGAAGCTACAGGAAGGGTTTGTGCTGACACTGGGGCCAGCCAATCGGTCGGTGGTGAATTAATGTTTAAATTTTTGGAGAACCGGGGTTGCAAATTTTTAGAATTTCCACTTGATGTCTCTTTAGCTGAAGGTCAGCATTCCACATCAATTGTTCAAAAAACTACAGTGCCCATAACCATCTGTGGTCGGACTTTCCACACAGATTTAATATTTTTGCCTCATGCAAAAGGTAATCGTACAGTCTTAGGTGTTGACTTTTTAAAGAAGTCAGGAGTAGTGATGGATATGCGTAACAATTGTTGGTTTTTTGGTGACAAACCAAACTTCAGAATACCGTTTGGCAAAGATCTTCTCTTGCCTGTAAATGACACTCCTGTCGTTGATACCTGTAGTCCATGTACTACGTCATCCTGTAACAAAAATGTTTCATCACAAAACAACCATATTGCACAAGCTGAGGTTAATGAAATTTGTTTACGTGAAGAAGAGGGACAGACCCTAGATACCGAACAAAGAAATCAATTAAACTCCCTCCTGTAGAAATATGAACAACGTTTTCATCCAGGGGGAGAACCTACACCTTTCATAGAACACAGAATAAAAACAGACAACCACCCGCCGGTGTCAACTCCTCCATATCGCATGAATCCTACCAAAAAAGAAATTCTACGAAAGGAAATAAATAAGCTTTTACAAGAAGGCATCACTGAAGAATGCGAATCACCTTATGCTTCTCCAGTCTATCTAATCCCTTAGCCTAATGGAGATTATCGGCTATGTATTGACTATAGAAAATTGAATGCCATCACAGTTGCAGACTCTTACCCACTGCTACGTATGGATGATTTGCTTCATGAAGCGAAACAAACTGCATTTATGTCCACTATTGACCTTCGTGCAAGTTATCATCAAGTGAAAGTCCGTCCTGAAGACCAAGACAAAACAGCTTTTGTTTGCTTCGGATGCCGTTTGGCCTTAGGAACGCACCAGGAAAGTTCCAGCGTTTAATTGGCCGTTTCCGAAATGGTCTGGAAGATATTTTAACTTTAACATACCTTGATGATATTATAGTTTTGTCAGAATCATTTGAAAAGCACCTCTCAGATTTACAAGCTATTTTCGAGAGAGTTATTCTCGAGAGAATTTTTGAATTTCAATGGTATCTTCATTTTCTTGGTCTTCTAAGGCAAACTTGACGGGTGCATGTTTTTTCGGTTTTACCTGATGCCATCTTTGTAGCTGTTCTGTTGTAACGTTAAATAATTCCCTCTGACTGTAACTTTCAATGGTATACAGTAGAGCCAGACTATGCTTGCAGTCTGATGTTTCAGCTCCATCAGGACATTCACAAGCTGTTGTTTGTACCTGTAATTTAGACAAGTTTAAACATTCAATTAGAGTACCATTTTAAAGTATAAATAAAAATTAATATTTACAGCATTCATTCTTGACCAAAGAAAAGAGCAGGGCGATAAAGGCTGAAAAATGCCAATTTAACCCTAACAGATTTTTTTTTTTTTTTTTTTTTTTAATGAAAAGTGGCATAAGGAAACCCTTAAGATACATATTGTTGTGAATTTGTAAATAATAATTCGAAGATTTTAAGCCATCTCAATGTTTTTTTTTTTTAGTTTTAATCTGTAGAACAGTATAAACAAGAAACAAAAATCATGCAGTACGCATTGATTAGTAACACTTTCCAACTGTACGCAATTGTTGTATCGAATAACTATTAATATTCTTTGCCTACGTTATCGCCCAACAGACAGAAGGACTGAAAAACATACAGATAGACTAATTGATTTAAAAATTACTCTTACGCATTTTGGAAAGTGTTAAAAAGGCTTAAAGCAAAAGAATATGCAGCCGTTAAATTATAATTACAGCTTTTAAACTCTCTGAATATTTTACTGTAGCCCTGTAAATCTGAAAGTTAATCATATCATATTCTATACAAAACAATATTTTAGAATATTAATAATACATGTCAATGTTTTTAAGATTTTTGTATTAGAAAGTTTTTTAAATATAACTTTTAAAAAATTCTGTCCTAAAACGTAATACATTGGCTTTCTTTTATTGTAGTTGTTGTTGTCCCTGTAAACAAACTAGATGTACAGCACCCATTAATGACATTTTAAATAGGGCACATTCCATAGGGAACATGAGTGTATCATTTAAAAAAAATTCTCAAAATATTCACGGATGATAGGAGCCGGAGACAAACAGATAGAAAGGTAGACAATCGGACAGACAGATGCAGAAATTGAAATCATATTCCCACTAAAATTATAAGAAAGTGTTAAAACGCTCATGTAAACAAAAGAGCAATTTCAGCAAATTTTTATTAATACCTCTTAATGTAACTGATTATTTTTGTGCGGCCCAGTAAATCTAATTCTAACCATACTATATTACATAGAAGGCACACTCTTTTGTGCATACGAATAATATATTTCAATTGCATTAAGCTTTGTGGAAAATAAAATTATTAAAATTTAGTTTATAAAAATAACTATCATACAACACAATGCTTTGGAGTACTTTCAAGTGCCCCTGTACACAAACCAGTTAGAAATGTACTCCATTCTACATAGGAAACATCCGATAGGGAATTGAATAACATATTAAAATTTCATTAAAGTTTCTATACATTAAAAGTATTAAAATATGATTTATAGAAACTCCTCTCATAGAACACAATGCTTTCGAATACTTTTGGTAGTCCCTGTACCCAAACGAGAAGAGGTAGTCATTCCATTTTCAATAGTTAACATCAGATAGTGAACTTCAATAAAATATATCGGTTTAAAGAAATTCCATAAATATTTAAAGGAAATAGAGCGTAGAAAAACAGACAGGGAGACAGATGGACGGACAGAAGAACAGTCAGACAGATACACAAATTGAAATTATATTCACACTAAAAAAATGATAGAAAGTGTCAAAAACTCTTAATGTAAACGAAAGTAAATTTCTAGCAATTTTTTATTAATAGCTCTTAATATAATTGAATATTTCTGTGTCACCCTATAAATCTAATGCTAACCATGCTGTATTCTATTCAAAGCATTCTTTTGTGCATATAAATAACATATTTAAATTTCCTAAAACTTCGTGGAAAGTAAAGTTATTAAAATTTGATTTATAGAAATATCTCACAAAGAACGCAATGTTTGAAGTACTTTTGAGTGTCCCTGTACATAAACTAGTGATGTATGTAATCTATTTTATATAGGAAACATCCAATAGTGAACTTGAATAACATATTTCAATTTCATGAAGATATTGTACAGTAAAGGTATGAAAATATGGTTTATAGAAATACCTCTCATTGAACACAATTCTTTGAAATACTTTCGGGTGTCCCTCTACACAAACCAGTAGAGGAATAAACTCCATTTTCAATAGGAAACATCCGATAGTGAACTTGAATAACATATATTAGTTTCAAAAAATTCCATAAATATTTACGGGAGTTAGAGCGCGGGCAGACAGACAGACGGACAGATACACAAATTGATATCATATTAACACTTAAAAAAAATGTTAGAAAGTGTTAAAAACGCTTAATGTAAACGAAAGTAGAATTCTAGCAAATTTTTAATAATACCTTTTAGTATAACAGAATATTTTTGTGTCAACCTGTAAATCTAATGCTAATCATGCTGCATTCTATGTAAAGCATTCTTTTGTGCATATAAATAACATATTTCAATTTCCTAAAACTTCGTGGATAGTAAAGTTATTAAAATTTGATTTATAGAAATATATCTCGTAGAACGCAGTGCTTTAGAATACTTTTGAGTGTCCTTGTATATAAAACAGAGTTGGTATTTAATCCACTTTACACAGGATAAATCCAATAGTGAACTTGAATAACATATTTCAATTTCATTAAGATATGCGTACAGTAAAGGTATGAAAATATAATTTATAGAAATACCTCTCATAGAACATAATGCTTTGAAATACTTTCGGGTGCCCCTGTACACAAACCAGTAGAGGTATAAACTCCATTTTCAACAGGGAACATTCGATAGTTAACTGGAATAGCATATTTCAATTTCATTCAGATATGTGTACATTTATAGAAATACCTCTCACAGAACACAATGCTTTGAACTACTTTCGGGTGTTCCTGTATACAAACCCGTTAAGGTATAAACTCCCTTTTCAAAAGGGAACATCCGATAGTGAACTTGAATAACATATATCAGTTTCAAGAAATTCCACAAATATTTACGGGAATTAGAGCGTGGAGAGACAGACAGACGGACAGACAAACAGACAAACCGAAGTCATTAACACTTTTCAACCTTGTTGGGAAGTGTTAAAAATGTTAGAAAGTGTTACAAACGCTTAATGTAAACGAAAGTACACATTTAGCAAATATTTATTAATAGCTGTTTATATAACTGAATATTTTTGTGTCACCCTGTAAATCTAATGCTAATCATGCTATACTCTATGGAAAGCATTTTCTTTTGTGCTTTTAAATAATACATTTCAGTTTCATAAATCTTCGTGGAAAGTAAAGTTTTTAAAATTTAGTTTATAGAAATCATAAAACGCAACGCTTTAGAATACTTTTGTGTGTTCTTGTACACAAATCAGTGGTGGTATTTGCTCCACTTTATACAGAAAACATCCTATAGTGAACTTGAATAACATATTTCAATTTCATTAAGATTTGTGTACATTAAGGGTATGAAAATTTGGTTTATAGAAATGCCTCTCATAGAACACAACGCTTTGAAATATTTTAGGGGCTCCCTGTACACAAATCAGTGGTGGTATTTACTCCATTTTATACAGGAAACATCCTATAGTGAACTTGAATAACATATTTCAATTTTATTAATATTTGTCTACAGTAAGGGTATGGAATTATGGTTTATGGAAATGCCTCCTCATAGAACACAACGCTTTGAAATATTTTAGGGGCTCCCTGTACACAAACTAGTAGAGGTATAAACTCCATTTTCAACAGAGAACATCCGATAGTGAACTTGTATAACATATTTCAATTTCATTAATATTTGTGTACAGTAAGGGTATGGAAATATGGTTTATAGAAATGCCTCTTATAGAACACAATGCTTTGAAATATTTTCGGGGGTCCCTGTACACAAACCAGTAGAGGTATAAACTCCATTTTCAATAGGGAACATCCGATAGTGAACTTGAATAACATATATCAGTTTCAAGAAATTTCATAAATATTTACGGGAGTTAGAGCGCGGACAGACAGACAGACAGACAGACAAACCCAAGTAATAAACACCTTTCAACCTTGTTGGAAAGTGATAAAAAGTACAGTCGGCTGCAAAATTATTCGACCACTAGCAATAATCCTTGCCAAAAAAACGTACACTTAATACAGCTTTGTTAAATAAATCCTTGTCGAGTCATGTTCTTAATCAGTCTAAGAACATGATTCGACAAGGATTTACTTAGCAAAACAGTCTTAAATGTACTTTTTAAATATAGGAATTATTGGCTAGTGCTCGAATAATTTTGCAGCCGACTGTATTGATTGTTTTTTTTAATTCATTCAAACATATAGTGACCAGGAAAGCGGGCAAAGCCTGCTAGAAGCAAGCTGTATGGAAGCTGAAATCTCATTGGCCAATGAGATACTGGACATTTTTAGATCAATCTTTGTTCGATAGAGGGGTATAGAATAAGGCTCATCGCTACAAATCTCAGTCAGTCTCTGATTAGTTTCTGCCAATGCTTCATTGCTTCTGAAAGAGCCTAAGCCTGTCTGAATTTTAGGGTTACATATCACCGACATATTCAGCATTGTTGTACACTTCAAGCTCATTGGGATGGCTTTTAGATTGATATAGCAAACCAAAATCTGCAGTTTTTTTCAGATACTTGAAAATTCGTTTCACTGCACACCAATCAGACGTCCTTGGATTTTCCAGATTTTCAGAAACAGTACTGATAGCGTTTGCTAGATCTGGTCTTGTAACAGTAGCTAGGTACATTAGGCTGCCAACTGCCTGACGATAGGGAACTTCTTTTCCTATCAATATATTTCCAACATCATCAGAAACATAGCTTTTGTCACTTGGAGTTGTTGATACTGGATTAGCACCATCTATTTGAAACCTTGAGAGGACTTTTTTCGCATAGGCACACTGATTCACAAAAATTTAACCATCATCCAATCTTTTTACGTTCATACCTAAAAATTGGTTTAAAAAACCGCTGTGATTTGAAAAGACTGACCAAGTTGATTCATGAATTCCTCCACTTCAATTATTTTAGTCCCAACAACAATGCCATCATCGACGTAGGTAACAACAAAAAGTTTCTTGCCATCTCTGTGTCTGATAAATAAACTGGGATCAGCTGCACTAACTTCCAGTTCCTGGTCTTTCATAAAATTCACAAAACACTGATTCCAACAACGAGATGCTTACGAGTAACATACTTAAGGCAATTAATTCTTCATTTAATAATGATTTTCTTTTTCATGTTTAAATTATTAAAATAAACATAGCTGCAATCTTGACAGGTTAGTTATGGTAGGGTATCTTGATAGAAAGAATGATAACATATGAAGAACTATGATTGGTCAAAGTTTCTTCTAATCTTTTTTTTTTTTTTTTTTTTTTAATGAACCATGAAAGAAGGGGATTGTTGGATTGTCTATTTTTGTAGATTTTTTTTTAAAATTAAGCTTTTGTATACATGATGATAATTTTAAAGTAAGAAATAATCATGAACTTTCTGGCATTAAAGTGAAGCTATTTCAGATCGGTGCATTAGACTGAAAATACAATTGAGAGAAACTACTTTCATTTAGAGATGAAATGAAAGATTGAAATTTTATACAAACTATGTACAAAATGCCGCAGTTGGGAATCGAAACCATGCACTTCGCTTACCGTGAAGGCATTACCGTGAAGTCTAATGAGCCATTTTGGCTGATTACACACTCAATATTTATTACAAAATAACCGTTGCCAAAGTTACCACTCAGTATGCGAGAAATGCCAAGTAAAATGTAACCTTGCACTCCATCTCTAATTAAAATTATACCTGATTAATACGACATTTTGTAAGAGAATTTATTTGCAAGCTGTCAAAGAGAATATCTTTATTAATTTACATTTTTAATTGATAACTTCATTAACTATAGTCATAGAAATTCCAGGCCAAGAGAAAGCATTTTTCTTGGATTATTCTGCAAGCATCGGTACTTCTCACAATGCTGAGGGCCATCTCATTTGTGAAAAGATAGGGCCGCAGACAATCAAAATGAACAGAAATGGCAGTAACATTTTATAATATAGATATATCCCCCCCCCCCATTTTAATCTATTGATTTTTCTGTATCATTTCCTGAAATTTATTCTTTAATTTTAATTGTCTTTATCCCCTAGCAACAACTGTTAGACGATTTTATATTTTATTTATCTAATAAAATGTATTTTTTTTTTTTTTTTTTTTTTTTTTTTGTTTAATTGAGCGAATCAGAATGTTGTAAAAGTTATAACATTTTTGAAATTTTAATTAAAAATTATAACAATTAAGTGTATGTAAACATTTTATAATCTAATTAATAGTAAATATATATATATATATATATATATATATATATATATATATATATATATATATATATATGTATAATTTTATTATTACAGTGCTAGAAGAAAATTGTTGCTAGGTCTTGTTAATACCTGGTGTCAAAACAAAAGTAATTAATAGATGATGAGATATAGCCATCTGGAAAAATGTAGTTATTGAATAATAGTACTGCATCTTTTAATCGAGAACTACCCGGACTAAAGTAACTGGGTAAGGCATTAACGCAGGCAGTGGAAGCTTAAGTTAGAGGTAACGTAGACAATAAAACACTGTTCAAAGCAGCAGCTACCTGAAGCGAGGTTCAAAGAAATTTTCATGGATGTTATCATGGAAGTTTTTATTTATAAAGTTTTTTTTTAAAATAGCGTCTTTTTTTTTTTTTTTTTTTTTTTTTTTTTTTTTCATTTATATAAATATAGTGATCAGCAATGTGGGAAAGCTTGTATAAAATTATAAAAAAGCACCACAGAACTGGCGTTAAAAAGTAAGTACAAAATTTTTAATAAACACCATAAAATGCTAGAATCACAACAATTGTTTCAGGTCAAAGCAAGACACGATCTTTCCTCAGACAAGCAAAGTAGGAATGAGTGCTGCAAACAAAGTGGCTAAGCACAATACCAATTTAAACGAAAAGCAAACGTAAAAGTTGAATTTAAATAAAAATAGCGACAAGACCAGAATTATAAGTAATATATATATATATATATATAAACCTAAAAAATTTAAAGCTAAACTAAAACAAAATTATATACTTAATTTCCAAGCTTCCGAGAAGAACGGAATGGAAGAAAAATCTTGTTAATCATGTTTCTTCCGCTCCGTTCTTGTCTGATGTTATCCCTTTTAACAACATTCATTGGCTTCACACTAAAACCAAACATTTAATACTTTTCTATGTAAATGTATTTCAATACTTTCTTTTTCCTTATTTTAAATAGTTTTCGGACTTTTGGTGTATCTCTTTTGTAGACAGCAGCAATACTCCGAAATTTAATATAAACAATGTTTCAAAAGAAGTCCAATGCAAAAGCCCCTTTAATTTTCTTAATAGGTGCGAGAGAGTGTATTTGTTGCTTTAATGATGCATTTTTTTTTCCCCACCATATAAAAGTTTGTGCTATTAATTTAACCTGAAACAGCTATTGTGGGATTATTACAATCTATAGAATTTATTCATTCATTTATTATTAAATTAATTATTTTTGAATTCAACAGGTAACAATATACACATTTCAAGCCAAAAAATTTTCAAAAGTTAAAAACCTTTTTTTTTTTTTTTTTTTTTGTATATTTATAACCAAATATTTGCCTAACTGCCATTTTTAAAATTAATTTAGCTATTTTCAAAAGTAAATGTGGAGTGAATGTTAAAGGGAATAAATAAATTTTGTAAAACAAATGTTACAATTTTACCTTACAACTTTGAAATAATGATTTTAAAATTAATCACTGTTTTTTGTCTACAAATCAGAGGTAATTTTTGAGTACTGGAATTTTCTTCATAACCATAAATAATTAAAAATAAAAAATTCAATGCCCCACTCCCAATATTACCACCTTTGTTCTTAGATACATTGCTTTATCCTAATTTGCTGATTAATTTTATAAGGATCAGTTTTATATTTTAGTTTTCAGTAATTCTATACTATTAACAATGCTCCTAAGCAAATTAATGACACAAATATATTTCAAAATGTTATATGTATTATACAGAAATTAAATTAAAAAACAGATAAAATTAAATGTGTGAAAAATTAACATTCAAATTTTTATAGCCTGTGTAAAGCCACAATTTATAAAAGAATCCACTTTTTGACACGTATAAAAATTTAATTAAAAACATTAAAAGGTACACATTGCGTCAAGGCCTTTCACCCTGAGCTTCAGGGCATCATCAGGACATAGCCATTTTTTAACAAACAAGTACAGCAACAATATATATATACAAAAGACTAATTTTCGGTTACAGTTATTAACATAGATGCAACAGTCTAATTAAAATGAAAACACTACGAGGTTCAAGATTCGAGTACTATTTGGTTCACCACGGAGACACATTTCTGTAGAGCAGTTGAGATCATTCATTCGTCTGTGTTCAGGTACATGCTGAGGAACTTGTATTAATTTAAATCTTTATACGAGAAGTTGGCTGATTGGACTTCTCGTCACACCAGTGCTGCGTTGGTGGGAAAATTAGCGACACAAGACGAAAAAACTTGTTTCAGAATTGCCACTTTTAAAACAAATTTGCAAAAAAACTGTCGGAATTATGTAGAAAATATTTTTTCTTCATCGTAAACGATCATTAGCACTAAGGCACTGTTGAAATCAGATTATATTAGATATCTGATTGTATTAGAAAATACCAAATTTTAGGCAGAAAAACAGCATCTTTAAAATTGATTGCATTATATTTAATTACTTTATAAAAGATAATTTTTTTAAATAATAATTTTAAAAAATTGTTTTTTTAAAACAGAATTATTTTTTAATAACCGAATAAAATTCTATATAAATGTAGGTGCATTAATGGAACAACGGGTTGAAGGGGGCGGCAGTCCCCCCTCACACAGATTTAATTATCATATAAATCTCTCCCGAAGCCTAATTTGAATTGTTTAACATAGGTTTACATAACATCGTTATCTTACCTCTTAATTTACAACCTGTATTTATAGTATTAAATTTCAGGATAAGAGAAAGTCGTGTGAGTGACACACCAGATTATTATTTTTTTTATAATTTTCGAAAAAGAATTATATAATTAATTTTATTGTATGTCACTGCATATGTACCCTACTATGTAGAATAGAAAAAAATAGATATGCATCTATCTTTTTTTTTATTCATAGTTAAAGTACATTTTTAATTAATGAATTAAATTTTTATTTAACAAATTTAATTTTTGTTATATTTTAGAGCTAAATTCAAACCAAAGAATCTCTAATAATAAAGAAGGGAAGGCTTTGAAAGTCGTAACTATCGCCATCTGTTGGAAGAATATTTTCAAAAAGAAAAACTTTGTATTGCAAGGAAACTAACTTGAGGGCGAAACAATTTTTGCAGTTGCCAAATAGGGTTGCCTGAAACCGCTCCAGTAAAAGAAGCAGCTGGCTAGGAAAGAAGCGTTGGCAAGCTTCGGTGCGGTTTACACCACAGATTATCATACAGATAGGACAGTGAAGCTAAAACGCGAACCGGAAATATAGTAGCACCATTAGTGTCAACAGAAGGGAACTACATGTGTTAAGTCTACATGAAGGACATCTTTGATCGAAAATTGTTTTTCTATTTCCCGAGTAGTTAGTAGCAGGTTAGTATGGGAAGTTTTCTTTTTCTTCACTTTCTATTGTTTTTGAATTCACAAAATTATCCTCAAAACATTCACAGCTATTCTTCTAAGAAATAAAAATTATTTTTTATATTGTTTAAAAATATGCTTTGTGAAACATATTCATATTCAAGTACAAATTAAAATTACAAACTGTAATTCTGAAATAGCAGTATGAAATCATTAAATGTTCAACGTTGCTTGGTTTAAATAATACAAAATGCCTTAAAATGAAAAAAAAAAAAGTCTTTATTTTATGTATATTTTCAAAGTTTATTTTCTTAATATTAACACTTGCTTCTTAAAATAAATTGCTTTTGACAATCAAGTTTGTAAACAATAATAAAGTTGCCAACGAAAACGTATGTGCATTTTTATTTCCTTCACTTTTTCTACTACTTTTAAATTTACAAAATCATAACATTTACAGCTATTTTCTAAGAAATAAAACTAATTTTTATTATGTTTGAAAATAATTTTTCCCAAACACATTCGTGTTCAAGAGTACAAATTAATATAACAAACTGTAATGCTGAATTAGCAGTAAGGTATGAAATCTTAAATATTTAACATTGCTTGGTGTAAATAATACAAAATGCTTTAAAATGAATGGTTTATGTATATTTTCGAAATTTATTTGCTTAATATTTAGTACTTGATTCTTAAAATAAATTGCTTTCGACAATCAAATTCGTAAACAATAACAAAGTCCAAACGCAAACACAAAAATGGTTAGTCGGTTGGATGTTGGGTTTAACGTTGCACTAATATTACGATATGAACGTAGATACAATAAAAATAAGACGAGCGATTGCGTAAGCTGGAGAGCTCGAGAAACTTACAGCCGTGGACGATAGGGTCGTTGCAGTCAAATTCCGGTTACCGAAGAATATACCGGAGTGTCCTATCTGTATAATAATCTGTGGTTTACACTAGCGTCTAGCCCCTGACGGGCAACTCCTGCGGCGGAGATGACGTTTCAAAGTAGGCGTGCCACTGGAGCGGGGAAGTCGTGTTTGTTGAAATCCGTCCCGTGGTTTACACTTCCGATTTATTTTCCAGTGGATAAAGTTTCAAAATTGGAAATAAAAAATCATATGCATTCATTTAGATACAGATGTAAATGCAATGGGGGATATTTTATTGCACAATTTTTGTGGGATCGGTTTGCTTTGTTTCTGTGCATTTATAACCACTCTCTCTGTTTATATGAAGAAAAGATAACTTTGTTATTCAGTCACAACAGTGGCGGATTTAAGGGGGGGGGGCTAGGGGGCTAAAGCCCCCCCCAAAAAAAACACTGACATTCACAATTGAATATTGCAATTGTAAAATTTTTATTGGTCTAGAATAGCACTTTGAAAAATCTTAGCCCCCCCCCCCCAAAAAAAAAAAAAAAAAAAAAAAAAAAAAGTCAAGTTCTGGATCCGCCACTGAGTCACAATTTTAATTGCTAATTTATTTGAAACCATTACTTTTATTTATGATTTGAGGGAGGGGGTGGAATTACGCAGAAATACATGGTTTATTATTTTATTGTTTAAAATTTAAACTTCAGATTAAGTTTTTAACATTTTCCAGCAAACTTGAAAAACGTTTATAACTTCGGATCCTCTCGCTGTCTAATTCTCGTAAATACTTTTAGAATGCCTGGAAACTTTTAAGTTCAGCTATTAAAATAGTGCAAGCAAAATTATGTACTGGTTTGTGATTCCCAAAAGGAATTGTGTATGAGCATTATGGTGTCTGAGAGGTAATTTAAGTATAGTTTTATATATACTTTAAGTATAGTTTAAGCCAGGGTTGGCAAAAACCAGGATATTTTTTCAAAAAACAAAAACAAAATACCCTTTTTTTTTTTTTTTTTTTGTAACCCGGTTTTTATTAGCATATGTTTCCCAGTCACATTATAGATATTTGTAAATAAAATTGCCAATTTAAAATGTAATTAATATTACAGTGTGAATTATTACTTCATCTAAACATAATTTAACTTATTAATAATAAACAGGGTTGAGATTTTTTTAGATTTTTTTAGATTTTTTTTTTTTTTTTTTTTTTTTTGTAGGTTGTGATTTTCTTTCTGTAACAATGTATACAAGAAACAAAGTTTGTACTTTTAGACATGAAATTCTCTTATGTATCTCATATAATTAAAAAAGTTTTCACATAGCCATGTTAATAAAACATTTATTTATTTTTTTTATGTTTAAAATAAAACAATCAAACCATTTATTTCTGTAAAACAGGCTTTTACCACCTGAATTCTTATATTTTGCTTTAATGTTTAGCGTTTTCATAAAGTTTTATTTATTTTTTACACTTTTGTCGATTTCATCCTTGAATTAAACAACTGTTGTATAAAAATGCATTAAATTTTATTATAGTTAAAACCTTATATTCAGAACTTTTAAAAATATTCCATAACTATAGTACTGAGTTTTCATTAACATGACGTAAATTGTAATAACTGGATTACTGTGAGTTAACAAAAATTTGATTTTTTTGATAGTGAATGTTAAACCTAACATGACTTTCCTACAATTTAATGATAAATTGATAACAAAATGATTCTCAATTTAACGGCCCTCTTCACTTACCGGCGCGGAAGCCCAAGCCAATGTTATTCTATGGGGAAAATTTCTTTACAAATAACTTATTAACTAATTCATATTTTTAAATTCTGTTTTCACAGTCAGAAAATTCCCAACTGTTAAATTGACGGACCTTTTTAAAAAATGTATTTCTTTTATTTTGAATATTTTAAATTGAAATTGCAAAATGAAAAAAGTTTGCACATTCAAAATTCGTATTTAAATATAAAAAATTAAAAAAATATATATTTTTTTTAAATTCCATCAATTTAACAGCTGGTAATTTTCAGAATGTGAAAACAGAATTTATAAATATGAATTAGTTAATAAGTTATTTGTAAAGAAAAATTTCCTATTTATTTCAATATTTTTCAATACTTGGATATTAAAATTTTTAATGTCATTTTCTTAATTTTAGTGCTGTTACATTTTAATAAAATAATTCTTAAAATGTCCTTGAATGGAGAACTTTTTGCATGAAATTTTAAATCAAAGTTTTTTTTTTTTTTTCTTTTTTAACTGTCTGGACAAATTTTAATACAGCTTGTTTTTTATTTGATAATTCAAAATCTGTCCAGTCTTGAATAAAACAAAGATCAGAGCAATGTCTTTAATTATGCAATTTTCACTTTATATCTTGTACAAAATAAATGTGCTTTCCATCATTATTTATTTTATTTTACTTTACTGCATTCAGCCTTAGACCCTTTCATTTATATTTTTTTAAGATAATTAATATAGACTATTTTCTTCTACAACTTCTAGATTTTTTTTTCCATTTTTAATTATTTTTAATAAAGCCAGCCAATCAGATATAAAACGCATAACTAAAACCTTCTCTGAAGCACAATTACAATTGAAATAAACTAATTAAAGGTAAAAGTTATTTACATAAAGTTTTTTTATAAATTTCAATTAAAAAACGGACAATAGAATAAAACTTTTGAATTTTTTGAAAAGGAAAAAAAAAAAACAAAAAAAAAAAAAAAAACAATTGGCTTTTATGGGAAAAAAAAAAAAAAAAAAAAAAACAGGTGGTTTAAACCGTGCTAACCCTGGTTTAGATTGTTAGAACATAACGAATTTAACATCATTCATCTGTACAAAATCATATTTTTTATAGAATATTATTGTGCCGTAAAATAAATTTTAACTAACCATTATTCTGAATAATAATAAATATATGTATATAGCAGAAAATATAACGATATGCGAGTAAAGTAAACGAAAAAACTAAATGTTTGAGTTTAGAAGAACGATTTTACACTTGTTTTCATTGATTAGAAGGATGTTATATGCAAAATGTACTCTCATTGGTTAAAATGTAGTCCCTTCAAACACTTTTACCACGCATAGCTCGAAACGTCATCCCGCCGCAGCAGTTGCCCGTCAAGGGATAGACGCTAGTGCGGTTTACGTCTCGCACGCCGTTTTCAAAATAGACAGACGCTGCTTCGTTACGTTGTAATTTCAACGTTCAGTCAGAAAGATTATTTTTTGTGTTCTATTTTAAAGCAAGATAAATAGTAATCGATCAGTCATCAATGTGTCACTTTCAAGGTAATAATATAATCTAAAATGTCTATGTGATCTATGATATGATGTGTGTTTGTGTTGTTTTACCGGTAAAGATGTGAAATCAACGTTTGTTATCAGTTCGAGTTCGGCCCGATTATTTAGTTTGTATCATAATTCTACTTATTTTTTATGGATTACTATTTCACTGTTCACTGAATTTAAGATGCTTCGGTTTGGCTGTTTATAAACAAATGTAGCCATCCGTAGCATCTATTATTTCAGTATTCAACTGTTCAGTATTCAGTATGGAATTCTATATTACTTTCTTCTATATGTAATATAGAGAAAGTATTGGATTCGCGAAAATTTTCGACCTCCGTTTTTTGACGGATCTACACGTTTTGGGATGTCCTGAACACGAATTGATAGTTTTTAAAAAATGTCTGTCTGTATCATTTTTTTGTGGACGCTGTATCTCACGAACCAATGAATGAAATTTAACCAAACTTGGTATTTAGTTGCACCCTGACATGAACTGGAGCACATTAGATTTGGGGATCAATAGCTCAACAGGTGGCGCTGTGATCGCATTTTATGCAAATTTTTAACATGGCAGGATAGGACAAAATTCCGTATAAATATGGTGACTGGTTAAATTATTAATATAACGATTAGCTTATTTTTTTTTTTTTTATATAATTTTACATTCAAGTAATTTCTTCATCAGAAGTTTTAGTTAATTTGTCATGAAACTTGTATTTGAAAGAATTTTTTTAATGTCTTAATTATTCATTGAAAATTGAGCTGAAAAATATTTTAATTGTAATTTTTCCAGTCGAAAGTTAAACCTTATGCATCCTAAATTAAAAATATTTTCTAGCCTTTTTTACAAGAATCTATCAAAATATATGAAAGTCCATAAGAAATATTGTTTTAAAACATATTTTTACTTTCTGCAATATTCATAAAAGAAAGTATTGGATTCGTAAAATCTTTCAACTTCTAGTCTTCAATGGATTGCATATTTAACCCCTTGAACTTAAATAATGAGTCCAGCTCGTCGTAAATTTTGTAACACTAATTATGTTCTAGTTCTTATATGTATATATAACAATAAACATTCATATAAATGTGTGAAACAAATATTATTTTTAATAATAACAAATTATTTGAGCAACAAAACCGTAAGTTTCTATATGAATCCCACTTGTTAAAACTAAGAAAATTAAATTGTCTGCATGAGCAGTGCTGACTGAAAATAAATTGCAGTTCAAGGGGTTAAAGATGTTCTAAACATGATTTGACCATTCAGAAACTGACTGTGTGTGTGTGTGTTAGATGTGCTGAAGCTCTGTACCTGTGAGGAGAAAAAAAATAAATCCCCCTCCCATACATACACTCTTCTACCTCAATTTACTATCAATTTCACCTCTAATTTGTTGTTTCAAAACATTAATTTAGACTATTAAATATTAAGCATTAGCACTGTAGGAAGAAAAAATTAAACTTTCTTGTGTTTTCTTTTTTTTTTTTTTAAGGCTGTTAGTGAAATGTGTATTAATGGTTTTTAAAAGATTCGAGGTCAGTGTGTCATCAACTTTTTAGACTGTCTTTCAGAAAAATTTATTATGCTGTGTTTAGTAAAAAAGCTGAGCGAAATCCCTCATGTGATATGGCCATAAGGGAGAAGATGCTGGGTTCGATCCTCAGTCACATTCATTTTAGCTGTTTGGAGTTTTACAGGGTTTTCCCTGAAACTTGCATAAACATGGCCTAGAACCCTTGCATAGTCAATCAGTCCCAACCTACACAACACGATCCAGTTTTGCCCTTTACCATTATTGGATATTATACTGGTTGTTCATGTCAATTTAAACTTCACAATTTTCTTAATTACTCGCATTTGTACACAAGATTTCATTAAAGAAAATCCTTAAAAGATCACACACACACACACATATCACATATAATGGAGGGTGTTGTGTTGTTTAACATAAATTGACTATGAGAGGACCCTAAGCCTGGGTGGTGGCCTTTCCGTGGGTCTTTTTATAAAGAGTCCTAGCTCACATTCATGTAAGTTTCAGAAAAATCTCTGAACTGCCAGGCTGACAAGCTAGTCCTGAGTTTGAACCCCACATTTAATGGATTCAAAATTATTAACTACAATAGATCAAATTATGAATCACTCTCGAGTTATAATTGATCATGAACGAAAAACAAAAACAATCTGAAAGCTGTATTCCTCTCTATAAGATTAATTTTTGGCTCTCTGTAAAATGTAAGTTAGAGTAAAAATCATTGAAAAATTCACAACTTGCAACAACATAAGCATGATTGTCTATTTATTCTTTTTTTTTTTTTGTTTTTTTTTTTTAAATCTTATAAACAGCTTCTTAATAATAAGCTAATCTTTTAAAAGCTCATTTTCTTTATTAATAAGCCTAATAAAACAAGTGCCCGAAAAGTAACACTGTAAACTGTTATCATTGCTAAAACGCTTTATTGAAGTAAAGAAATAAAAATTTATTCTTTATTTGGAAGATTGAATAAAAAATGGGAAAGAAAAAAAATCACAAATTTCGCCAAGAGAGTCTCATACTAAAGTTATGCCCTATTTTCAGCAAATGAAAGTCATGGTTAAGTACCATCATATACAGCTGTTAAGAAAATATAAATGACATTCAACTATTTGAGGTTCATTATGTTGATTAGAAACACGGTTACTTTAAAACAAGGAATATAAAAAGAAAAATTTTTAAGTCAATTCCTACATACAAACACTATCGAAAAAGTTTTTTTTTTTTTAACAATTTTGAATTAGGAAATAAAAAGTGCGTGTGAAAAATTAAATAAAAATAATTATAAGATTAAAAAAAAAAACTTTTTATATACCATGTTTTAAATTTTCTGATGAATCATAGATGTCTTATCAATGTGCATAAAATTTTTAAAGTGATAATGACGTCAATTTTTGTGATATGCATAATTTAACTTTTTATAATTTTTTAATGTTCACGTTTAATTAAATGTATTTATTTTTATGTCGAAAAAAAATTAACTCGTAATTTTTTTTGGCAACAATTAAATTATAGCTAATATTTTAATGGTTATTGAAACGCTATTAAGATGTTATTATTTTCATATTTTAATTAATTGTAAGAAAACTAATCGAACTTCGAAGTATTGTGTTGTCACCGTGTTCTGAGCAATCCTGAAAATTTCAAATTTCTAGCTAGTCGGGAAGTTAGTTAAAAATCGATTGCAAGATTTGTACAAGATATAGGGAAAGTGTGAACTAATAATAGGAATTGAATAGACTAAAAATGCATTGACATTAAGGAACAGCTTTAGTATAGGACCACTTAACGAAATTTGAAAACTGGCTCCTAAGTTGCTCGGGCGATTTTTGCAATGTTTTTTTTTTTTTTTTTTTATTCAATTGCAATAGCCATTTTAATTCATCACCAAACTGGCAAAAGATAATAAAAGTCGCCAAGGGGATTCTTTAATAAAATTGTGCCTACTTTAGTTAGTGGATATAAAATCAAGGGGAAAACCTATAAGACAAATCGATTAATTTAAATGAATATTTTAAAAATAAATAAATTAAATAAAATTTTAAAGCTATTATGACATTAGTTTTATCAGATATTTTTGTTAAACAGGTATAAATTTAAATTTAATGTTCATGTGTAAGGAAGTTTTTTTTTTTCTTTTTTAATTTTGAAGTGAAAATGGGGTTTTTATTTAATATCTTGCAAACTAATTATCCAATTGATTTAAAAGTTACGGCGCTAGATAGATTTTTGTCTGGTTAATAAATGTACCAATTTTTGTAGAGATCAGTGAACTGTTTACTTTGTATAACGAAATAGAATCTAATATAACACATCCTGCAATTTATCAAAATAAATCACCGTCCTGAAATTTTTTTTGGAGTGGTTTTACCTAACACCGTTCTAGAAACTTTTTGCTTAATAGTTTGATTTATTAATAAAGATCTGTCTTCCAGAAGGCTTAAAAATGAAATTCTTATACCTACTCAGTATTCACCTACACCGAGCACATACTGAGTTCTTGGTGCAGCACTTGTAAAAGTATAAAATTTTAAAGGATTGTCTTTTGAAGTGTGTTAATTTTTACGTGCATGAAAAACTTTGTAATGAAACACAAATTATGAAATAAAAAATGCTCCAACTGTTTTAGATAAAAATTATAGTACAACATATCATCAGGCAAAAATGTAGACATAAGTGGCATTTTCATGCACTCTTGCATGACTTTTTTTTTTTTTTTGCCTGATGAAGGGTTGAGGCTATTATGTTTACCTAACAAGGAAACATTCAAAAGGTGTCGTCTTCAAAAAATATTGAAAAAAATATGTGATTCTACTTTTCATAAAACATCAGGAAGTGAAAAAAATATCGGCTGAAATGAATTACAGCGACCACAAAAAATTATCAAAATTAAGCCTATTTGGCGATTTATCGCTGTTAGGCATTCAGTTTGCTAGCACCGAGATTGCCATGTACAAACAGAACCGTGTTTTGTTTCTTCACTGAGTACCCAAAATCAATAGCCAAATATGCCTAATTTTGATAATTTTTTGTGGTCACTGTAATTTATTTCAGCCGATAATTTTTTCCCTTTCTGGTGTTTTTGGAAAAGTAGAATCACATACATTTTTTTTCAATATTTTTTGAAGACAACACCTTTTGAATGTTTCCTTGTAAGATGAATTTTTTTTTTTTTTTTTTTTTAATTTATCGTATCTGCTGACAAAGTTTATTTATTAAATTTGAACAACAGATTTTTAGCACATTGAACTGTTAGAATATGTAATAAGACTTGATATTAAACAGAAATATAACATTGAAAATGCCAACGTATTTAGTGCAGTATGCTATATGGTACGAAAACTGCAGTTTGCTCTTAATATTTTTTACATTGGCATTTTTAATGTTGTGTAAATATTTATACATTGAACTGTTATTTAAATTTATAATTAAAATTAACATAAATTGAGAAACTGACACAAAGTCTTTTTTTTTTTTTTTCACTACTGTTTGGATACAGTTTATTACCATCTAATTACAAGCAATGGCGGCTCGTGGCAGGAGCTGCAGAGCTGCAGCCCCCCCAGAAATATTCGAAAAAATTATTTTATCAACTTTCAAAATATTTTGAAAATAAATATTATTATATTGTATAGTATTATGCATATAGAAAAGCAGATTACTTCGTTATCATGAAAAATTATTAAAAAGCTGAGAAAAATTAACTATTTTTAAACGCAATAGCACCTCGAAAATTCGCAAAGGGACTGCTCATTCATGCAGCTCCCGAAAAAAGGGATTTCTTTAGGGAAAGAACAGTTACAACCGCCCCTACTCGTTAACCCTACCAGTTTCGACCATTTGGTTGGAGCTGCATCCGCTGCAGCACCGACCTGATTAGGGATTTCGGTAATGCTGGAAAAGAACAATTTCCCTTTGTAATCTACGTTCTTTCTTCACAGTTTTTAATGCGGTAATCGCTGTGTTTGATGATTATTTATGTATGAGAGGTAAAACAATTTAGCATGAAGGTTATTCACGATTATATGAGAAAATAGAAGTCATTTTTATTTATTTTTCAAGCAGATTTTTATTTTATATTACATGGAAATTTCGAACGGTTTTTCGGTTTCTTGGTTTGCCAATGGCAGAAACGTTGAATAGACAGAATCTCAATTTTTATATAAATTTTGCCTTAAACATAATATTTAAAATTTATCAAGTGTTTAATCGCTTTGTTGATAAGGTTATTATGAAAATTATAATTATAATTATTTTTATTTTTTTTTCACTTGTATTTTAGTCACTAATGTTTTTCTATTTTGATGAGAAATATTAGCCGTCGAACCTTTCTTAAAAACACGAGATTACTAAATTTTTAATTTCTGACATTTTCATACAACGAAGTTGGAAAGCATTTATAACTTCGTTTCATCTCTCTTTCTATCTTTCTATTTGAGTGAGAACTTTCAGAAATATGCTCGGAAATTTAAACATTTTAATATCCGTTCTGTAGATTGGCCACACTATTTTTCCTATATACTTCTTTTACGAGAACACACAAAACATCCAGAATGCACTGCTGGCTTGGATAATATTTCAAACCAAATTAAACTGATACATACTATTCAAGCCTTTTTAAATATATCTAAAGAAAATAGTGTTTTAACATTTGTAGATGTTTTTTTTTATGCACGGCAATACAGAAGATGTGCAGCAAATTTTGGAAATTCATTTTTAATTATACTAAGGTTTCATATTTAAATGAAATTTTAGTTTACTGTACCATGTGTAAATTTTAGTTTACTGTACATGTGTGTAAAGTTCGCATTAAAAAAAATAATAACAATAAAATGTTCGTAATGTTAGACAAGCATTTCATAATCTATGTGATGTGCAAGATTTTACGTCAATGTTAACTCTTTTAATTAATATTTCAAAGGATGTTCTAAATAAATTAATGAAACGCATCATTATAATTGCACTTTTAAGATACGAGCATTACATTACTATAATGTTTTGAGGTCTCCTGAGCTCATTTTTGCTATTTTTACAGTGTTATATGTATGGTGTGAGTAAGTGTATATATGTGAGTGAATATCATAACATCTAAATGCTTGGTTCGATTGAACTGAAAGCTGGTAGGTATGTGAAAGGTCACCATCAAACGAGCTGTATAGAATTTGATGGATGTGAGACTTATAGTTCTGTTACAAGGACACAAAGAAAAATTCCTTATCATTTTGATTAATGGACTTAAATTTATGAAGTGCGGTTGCGCCTAAATGTTTTATCCAATTGAGCTAAAAATTGGTAGATAGGTTATAGGTAATCGTCACGCAATTTGTATAATTTTGATGAGTACAGGACTTATACATTTTTGTACAGAGACACAAAAAGAAATTATTTATCATTATGGACTATAGATTCGAATTATTTGCAGTTATTATCGCAAGAACTGTACAGATCTACATAAGTATGTAATCAAACTATTTATTATTTTTTTTTATATAAATCATTGTGTGTATCTTTTTAATGAGCAAAATTTGATTTACAATCATGTATGTATACTTCGTACCATCTTGGAGAAAATAATAGCATGCAGATGAAAAATATTTTATTTGGGGAAAATTGATTATCATTAATAAATAAAGTTAACAAAATAAAATCTCCAGATTTTTTTTTTTATCTTTGTAATGAATGTCCAATAATATAAAATTTTAAATCTCTGCTGTATCCTGTATTGATCTGCTTCTTGCTCAGTCTGCGCATATAAAACCCGAAGACCCCGATTAAAACAGATTATTTAGAAAATCATTTTCGCTTTTTTCTCAAATCTTACGTATACATGCAGCTATGCAGCCCCCCTATAAAGGAATCTCACGAGCCGCTACTGATTACAAGTACAGTTATATTCAAATAGTAGTAGAGAAAACAAAAAGTTCCCTTTTACTTTGGTGTGTCTCTGTAATATAGTCATCACAATTGAGCTTTGCGAGTCATAACAAAACTATCTTTTAATCAGGGATGTGATTATCAAAAAGACGAAGATTAAACTGTATTACTATATGCCAAGACAAGACATTGATATTAAATACATAACAAAATTTATTGTATTAGAGTAAGAAATATCTATATATTAATAGGCAAGCATAAAATTTGTAGTCCCTTTTTAACATATTAATTATGGGAGTAGAGTGTTGAAAATGGTATCATTCGAAAGGTATGGTTAGCCGGAAGGTGCGAATACAAATATTATTTTCTTACGATGTCAAGAAGGTATTTAAAAATACATTTATTTTTCATGCATTTTCCCCTTTTATACACATATTCCTTTACATTAAAAAATACCTAAAAGTAGAAAGTTGTTAAATCTGGCAATTTCATAAAGCTCAAATAAAACCATAGACACAGTAATTTGTATAATGTAGCATCACTATATGCAAGCGAAGTGATGACGTCACTGTCTGTCCATGGAGCCATGAAAAAGTTTTTCTATGTTAATCGTCCATTGGATTTTTTGTAAAAAATTATTAAAAAATAACGGAAATTAATCTGAATTTTAATTCGGATATTTGGGTATAGTTATATATAAGTTACTGTCTACATGTGTTTGATTGAGTTATTTTTTCTATGAAATTGATAAAATTTTAATTTAAAATCACAAAACTCCAGAAAAAAAATATGGCAAACTTCCAGTTTCGAATGTAAACATAAACATTTCGTTTCAAAGGGTGATATTTAAACAATAAATATTCAACTAATATACTAAATAAAAGGAAAATGGATTTGTTACTAACTGCTGCATGTAAGTATAAGTAGACGATACGGAAAAAATTCCGATTTCCGTTTTTTGCTGAATTTACATGTTTTGAGCTTTCTTTACGTTTCAATTAACTGAAATTGGCTACTTATTTTTTAAAAAAGTGTCTTTATTGCTAGCTTTTGTGGGTAGAAGAAGCAAGTAGAATATACATAAAAACTTTTGATTTCCGGTTTTCGATGAATTTACACATTTTGAGATTTCCTTGCATTTTAATTAAGTGAAATTGGCTACTTATTTTTATTTTTAAAAAAGTGGATTTATTATTCTTTCCTCTGCATTATAAGTAGAAAATATAAGATTCAGAAAAGTTTTCGGTTTTCGATAAAGTTACACGTTTTGAAATTTCACGAACTCAATTCGACCATTTTTGAAAAACATTTTTTTTTTTTTTTTTTTTTTTTTTGTTCAAACACTGTACTTTATGAACCAATCGAATTAATTTAACAGAATTTGATGGGCCTTGGTTTGACATGGTACCTATTAGCTTCTGGGCTGTATCACACAAGGGGCGTTTTCAAGTTGCGATTTTCTCTCATTTCAGGAAAGGCTAACATCTACAGAGAGAAATAGTTATATTAAGTAAAACTCTGCTGATTCAGTTAGAGTGAATATCGGCAAACAATTGCCGCAGCTGTGTTGCAATTGCATTCCGTTTAGGACAAGGCAATAACTTTGCTTTGCCTCGCTTTGCAAAAAAAAAAATGGTCGAGTTTCGACCACTGGGCGATACTAGTATTTTATAATCTTCAATTTGTAAAAAAATGATTTTATGATTTAGTATTCAATTACGTTTTATTTGATTAGCTAATTGAAGAAATTCACACACAAAAGACAAAAAGTTAATAAAATAACATTTTTACGACAATTCATATTTAATAGAAGTAATTTAAAGCAACAACATAAAATCAAGTAAAAATTAATTTCAGTTAAAAAGAAAAAAAAATCAATTTAAACTTAAGTGATAAAGAAAATATAAAATTACCTGTATATAGCGTTTCTTAGATGTGATCGATGTCCACTAATTTATTGCCAGGGAGAAGTGCCTCAATCGTGCAGCTTTTTAATACACACCACACAATTTAGACACTCACCAGGCTTTTGACTTTAGTTACACTGTCCTCTGCAGAAGGGATGCCTTAGAGGGTGGTCATTCAGATTTCTGTAGTAGAGCTGCCTCAGTGTGGACTTTCAGAGTTCATGGTTGAATTGAGGATAGAGAAACTTCATCTTTTCTTTCGCTCTTTTGAAAGTGACTTATTTGAAAGTGAGGAGAGAGAAACCAATGAATGTTAAAGAATTAAGTACTTGAAATATGAGTAAAAATAAATAAAAAAGCAGGAGGAAATTAAAATATATATACACATATATAGAAAAGTGACTTATTTGAAAATATAGACTACTATAGAGCCATAAAGCTAGCCACTCTAAGGATTGCTTCACCTTTATAAGTAATATTTTGGATTGAACTACAAAAAAATATTAAATAGCTTTATGTTATCCTCCCCCTCCACACACATATAAAAAAAAATAATATAAACATATATTAAAGATATTTATTATACAGTATTTTCTTTCAACTATCAGTTATACAACAAAATATATCACGTATAATAATTAAATATAAAAAATAAAGTGTTTTTAAATAATCATAAGACACTTTAAATGACTATTTTAGCAATGGCAAATTCTTCCGTAGTTTTGTTTATAACAGTAAAGAAAAATTATAGTTTCTCTAAATTATAATAATGATTTATTATTTTATACAAAAGATATGTGTTATTTCATTTACAAGAACTATTTTGAAAAATTAATTATTTTAGCAATAGCAAATCACAGTAATGTTTAGTTTATCTATGGTAAATGATAGTTAAGAAAAAAAAAAAATCTAACTGCACTAAAATAACTTATTTGTTTATTTATTTTTTTAAAGTAATTTAGTATAACCACATGAAAGATAACTTATAAATATTTTTACAAGATTTATTTTAAATGAATATATAGCTATAAATATTTTAACAAAGGAAACTTTAGTTAATGTTTTAGTTTTCTGTGGCAGAGTGGAAATAAAAAGATAAAACCAAATAGTGATTATTTTTACTTAAATATTTATGCAACATATTTTTCTCACATGAAACACAATATCAAAATGCTTTTTATAAGTTTTACAAATGCAAATTAATCAGTACTTATTTTAGTGAAAGAAATTTAAATTGATTAATTTTACTTTTCTATGGTAACATACACTGATGGTGCTAATATATTTACTTAAATTTTAATGTAACTTTTAACTCTCTTCTGCATTAGTTTATAAGCAATCAATTTTTAAAAAGTGTCACAAATTTCAGCAGTGTCATCAATTTTATATTTCATTATTTAATCTGTTTATTTCTTTCATTTGATATTTTTATTTCCATTTCGCTGTTTTCATATAACGCTCATTAAGAGTTATCTGCTAAATTTGGATATTTCCCCCTTTTTCATTTTTAATAAAAAGACATGAATATGTTTTTCTTTAATTATAACTTAAAATAAGGTTCAAAATTTCGAGTACATGAAGCAACAATGAATTAACATATAAGCATGGTTAATATGTTTTTTTTTTTTTTTTACACCCAGAACAGTATAAAAATTATGCAGAGAGAGAGGAACCAAACCAAGTTTTTGTCAAACATATGTACGTACACTATTAAAAATAAAAATTAATAATTATGTAAACTGTAAGAACTACTGAAATTTTTAACACTGCTCTGTTTCTAAATACTATATTACTCAACTTTTATTTTAAATAACGAAATCAACTTAAATAAAACTTCGTATGAAATAAACACAACACAACAAATGATTATTAAGCCTTGCGTGATAAGTAAACGAGTCACACAAGAAATTAAAAATAGATGCAAAAATGTAGTACGTAAGTAAAAAATTCTTACCAATCTAAAGATGTTATCCACACTTTTAAGGTGCAAGAGTGTAATTTCTCTCTATAATGGCGTTTATCCATATATTTTTTATCGTTGCATACTTTGAAATTATTTCAACGTCTGTTAAGTACACCCGATTGTGTATCAGTTTGTAACCATATTTACTATAAAAAAATGAATTGATAGGAAAAAATAACGAAGAAATATTATTAATTTTTTTTAAATAAGGCGAATGATTTAAAAAACCACAAATATAGCGAAAATAATAGCATATAATAAAACTAGGATCGTCAATTGAAAACAATGGTGGGCGCGGGAAAGTCGAGCTCTTTTGCCATCCACCAGGGTGCCCTTTAATTATTGACGTCACGAGGAAATGCTCTATTTTACTACCGTCGGTGAAGATTTTAATGGCATTATTAGGAATATGGCTTAGGTTTTCGAAGGTCAATTGTCTAAGATGTTCTGGGATGTAGTCTTTCTTGTTAACATGAGAGCTTAAGTTAAAGTGAAAGTGAACCCTGGGGAGTCCTTCTGCAGGATTCAAGCAGCAGTGTAGTAAATTGGGTTCAACATTACAATTAGGAAGTTGAAAATTTTTAGTAATGGAGAGTATCATTTTAGCCCATGTTTTCTAAAAAGTAGTGGTTATTTTCTGTATTTTTATAAAATTGCTCTTTTCTAGAGATGATTATTTCTTTTAGTTACATTTTTTACTTTTAAAACTTGTTTTCGTTCAATTTATGAAATTTTTTTAGAAAGAGCAGATTATTATTGTAATTATTTAAACAGATAATGGTTTGTTAAACAGATAATGTCTTTTGGGTTTGTTTTTAACTTGTTAAAACATAACTGTATTTAGATAAATTAAATAACTGATTTTGTTCATTTTATAAAAAGATTTTAGAAAATTCTGTGTATATACTATATGAATTCTCTCTCTCTTTTTTAAATAATAAAATATAAGATAAATACTGACAAATTGCAATAAAATCTAGTAACACAATGCAGAAGAAAGATGAAAACTAAACTATTTTCAAAAGAGGTTTGAAATGTTTTAGTGTTATGACATTCTTTATTAAGTAGGTAAAACTTGAAAGTGATATTAAATCAATTTTCTCGCAGTTATTATTAGAAAATGTAGCACTGTTTTAATTTATTTTGTAAAATAAATATCTATACCTTCCATTATTATTGATAATCAAATATAAAATTATCTCATTATGTAAAATGTTTAAAATTTTATATAAGCGATTGCTTTAAATATTTTCTCCGTGTTTTATATATGTATATTTCGAAAGTTGTTTAACAATTTTTTATGCATATGTGCTAGAAACAGACATATTCTGCATTGCTTTTAAAAATAAATATTAACAAAGTTCTTAAAATGCAATAATAAAATATAGGTAAAGGAGCAGGAATCTATATTCAAAAGAGTTACAAAGTGTAAAAACGTTTTTTATTTATTTATCTTGTTTTATAAGTAAATATAATTTGAAAATCATATTGTTTAAAATATTATTGGAGGGTTCTTTTTATTTATTGTTATTAAATTAAAAAGCAGTCCTTTTTTTGTTTTCGTGCAAAAGATTTTTAAAATAAATCTTTATCTCATGTAGTAAAGAGCATTTAATCTTGAATCATAGGATTATAAACAATATACGGTGATATATCGCTACTTTAAATAGCCAAATTTCGCCAAACCGCCAAGCATCTGCCAGAAGCTGCTACCCCTGTACATTTGCTACACTGCAATACAAATTTTTCCTTTAGGCGGCGGCCATTCGTTTTACATTACGTCTACGGAGCCTTCTCTTCTTTCCGGTTTAGAGATTCTTTGATTCAAACTAAGCCTACAGATGGCAGCACTGATTTTGATCCAATAGAGGAATCGGAGTTGTTCAGCCTCTGCTTTCGAACGGTCGTGGATCAAATGTCTCAGGGCCCAGTGGGATCGGTCAAAGTGGTCGAGAGGCTGGAAAGCACCTACACACACTCATACAAGTGAGACAGTATTCCAGAATCCTATGAATTCTAAAATCTTTTCCAAACAAGGATATCCAAATGCACATTTACACAATGCTACAGGAAAAGAGACTCTCGTATGTGAAATATGTTCTAAGAGATTTTCTGATAAAGGAGGTTTAAAGAGACATTCACGCACTCATACAGGGGAAAGGCCACATGTGTGTGAAATATGCTCTAAAAGATTTTTCCGAAAAGAAACTTTGGTAAGACATTCATACACTCATAGAGTGGAAAAGCCATACGTGTGTGATATATGTTTTAAAGGATATTCTTATAAAGAAAGTTTAAACATACATCTATACACTCATAGAGGAGAAAAGCCATTTGTGTGTGAAATATGTTCTAAAGGTTATTCTGATAAAGGGAGTTTTAAAAAACATCTTCGCACTCATACAGGAGAGAAGCCATACATATGTGAAATATGTTCTAAAGGATTTATGGTAAAAGGAAATTTGGATAGACATGCACGCTCTCATACAGGTGAAAAGCCATATATATGTGATATATGTCAAAAAAAATTTTCTTCAAAGAGCGGTTTAAGTTATCATATCCGCATCCATACACATCAGTACGTGTGTGAAATATGTTCTAAAGGATTTTACCGGAAAAGAAGTTTGCATAGACATTCATACACTCATTTAGGTGAAAAGCGTTACGTGTGTGAAGTATGTTCTAAAGGATTTTCCCGAAAAGGAAATTTGAATACTCATTCACGCATTCATACAGGAATAAAACCATACCTGTGTGAAATATGCTCTAAAAGATTTTCTGAAAAAGGAAATATGGAGAAACATGCACGCATTCATACAAGAGAAAAACCATACACGTGTGAAATATGTTCTAAAAGATTTGCAGAAAAAGGAAGTTTGGATATTCATTCACGCATTCATACAGGAGAAAAGCCATACGTGTGTAAAATATGTCAAAAAGAATTTTCTCAAAAGAGTAGTTTAAATGGTCATCTACGCATCCACACGGAAGAAAAGCCATACGTTTGTGATATTTGTCAAAAAGGATTTTCTCACAAGTGTAGTTTAAATACTCATATACGCATCCACACAAAAGAAAAGCCATACATGTGTGAAATATGCTCTAAAAAATTTGCTGTAAAAGGAAATTTGTCTAAACATTCACGCATTCATACAGGAAGAAAGCCATAGAGATATATGAAATAAATCACAAGGGATTTTATGCAAAGTTTAGGTTAAATACTCATCTACACATACGTTCATAAGAAAAGCCATACGTGTTTGTAATTTACTATAAAAAATTTATTGAAAGGATTAATAAACAAAGATTAAAGGAAAAGTTTAATTAATAGACTTTTATTTTACTTAAGAAAAGAGCCATATATTCTGATATATATATATATATTTTTTTTCAGAAGAAATGGTTAAATAAATATATATTCTTGCACACAGTAAAAAGTTATACGTGTGTAAGACGTGAAGTCTTTTCTGAAAAGAAAGATTGAACTAGGTATCTATACATATTTTGAAAAAAAAGAGTGTTTTTTGTCTTTAAAAATTCAAATACAGTTTGTATCTTTTATTTTGAAAAAACTTAGCTGCAAGATATGCCAGCGGGTAGTTTTTATTTTGAAGGTAAATTGTAAAATATTGCTAAAGTATGATGGTTTTCTTCAAATGAAGAGTCAAAAGAAGGCCACATCGAAGCTTGAAATTTCTCAGTTTGCTTCATGTAAACATAATAATAAAGATGATAATAGTACCTATCTTGTACCAAACGGAAGAATGAATCGGAAGCGAAAATGTATGAGGGGAACAGAAATCATCAACGTAGCATTTCTAGATACAGTCGGCTGCAAAATTATTCGAGCACTAGCAATAATCCTTGTCAAAAAAAAAGTGCACTTAATACAGCTTTGTTAAATAAATCCTTGTCGAGTCATGTTCTTAATCAGTCTAAGAACATGATTCGACAAGGATTTACTTAGAAAAACAGTCTTAAGTGTACTTTTTAAATGTAGAAATTATTGTCTAGTGCTCGAATAATTTTGCAGCCGACAGTAGGTACATGAATACCAGGTCAAAAATTTCCATCTTTTACGTTATTTTGTCCCTAAAAGCTGAAAATTTTATATGAGTAATAAGTAGCAAAACTCCATTCATACGGATGGCTAGTTGATAGATGGGGGAGGGGGAGAAGAAGAATTTCTTTCCATATTTAGGTAATCAATACTCTTTTATTGAGTTTGGGCATGTTCGCCGGATATAAAAGTCAACCGCTTAATAAAATCATATTGATGAAAACGAACGTGATTTTATAAATAGGCGGCTGCTGTATTCTAAAAAAGTTACTAAAACGAAATTTTGAATAAACATTCACACACTCATACACGAGAGAAAGCCGTGTATATATGTGAAAAGTGTTTTAAAACATTTTTCCTTTCCATGCATTTATATAGAAGGAAAACTACAAATGTGTAAGGTGTGTTCTAAAGTATTAAAAGAAAAAGATATTAAAATCATTTACGTCTTCATGTCAGTAAAAATACTAAGAAAAAGCCAAAGTGTAGTGTATTGACTATGTTCTGAGGATACTCTAGACAGTAATCATCATTGTACTTATGAAGAAGAAAAGCATAATCATGATGTGTGCAGTAAAGTTTCCTCAGAATTATTTGAAAGAAAGTGAGGGATTCTTTTGTACATCTATAGATTCTTTTAAAGGAAAAACTAGTTTTGATTTTGTAAAATAAATTCAGAGACATTTTTTATTAAGGTTATCATTGATTAATGATCTGAACAACAAAAAGCTAACATACAAATAAATAATTAGAAAGCGTTTTAAGAGTAAGCAATATAACCATTTTATTATCGCATACTACAGTCGAGTAATACAATTCCTTTCTTTTTGAAACAGTGATAGAGTTGAGTTGTAGCTTGTCATTTACACGAGTTGATTTGTAACTTACCACAACACTTCCTCCACAAGCCACAACTTACTTAACACGAATTTAATCTTGATTTCCAACTTAACTACTAAATGAAAATAGTCCTAAAAGGGTACACAGTTCCTTAAACCTAACACTAGGCAATGGTTTTGTCATTAAGTCTGCTAACTGCAATTTTCCCCCGGGGACATGTTTAATATGCAGTTCGCCGTCAATGAACTTTTCTCGCACAAAATGATAACGGACATCAATATGTTTGGAGCGTTTATGGTATTCAGGGTTTTTGGCAAGTTTTACAGCGCTTGCATTATCTACCAGAAGAGAGGTTGTTTTAACATATGTTAAATCACTGAACAGGCGTTTCAGCCAAATTAATTCCTTCGCACTCTCACTTGCAGCAACATACTCAGCTTCTGTCGTAGACAACACAACACTTTTCTGCTTTTGGCTCATCCATGAGATGGCTCCACTTGCAAATCTTGAAATCATTCCAGTTCTTGAGCGTCTTGTTTTTAAATCACCCGCATAATCAGCATCACTGTACACTTCAAGCTCATTGGGATGGGTCTTAGATTGATATAGCAAACCAAAATCTACAGTTTTTTTCAGATACTTGAAAATTCGTTTCACTGCACACCAATCAGACGTCCTTGGACTTTCCAGATTTTCAGAAACAATACTGATAGCGTATGCTAGATCTGATCTTGTAACAGTAGCAAGGTACATTAGGCTGCCAACTGCCTGACGATAGGGAACTTCTTTTCCTATCAATATCTTTCCAACATCATCAGAAACATAGCTTTTGTCACTTGGAGTTGATACTGGATTAGCACCATACATTTGAAATCTTGAGAGGACTTTTTTTGCATAGGCACACTGATTCACAAAAATTGAACCATCATCCAATCTTTTTATGTTCATACCTAAAAACTGGTTTAAAGAACCTCTTGTGATTTGAAAAGACTGACTAAGTTGATCCATGAATTCCTCCACTTCAACTTTATCAGTCCCAACAACAAGGCCATCATCGACGTAGATAACAACAAAAAGTTTCTTGCCATCTCTATGTCTGATAAGTAAACAAGGATCAGCTACACTAACTTCCAGTTTCTGGTCTTTCATAAAATTCACAAAACACTGATTCCAACAACGAGGTGCTTGTTTGAGTCCATACAAACTTTTATGTAATCTACAGACTCTCCCACTATTATCATCAAAGCCTTCTGGTTGTGTCATGAAGACTTCCTCCTTAAGTGTTCCATATAAGAATGCAGTCTTTACATCAAAGTGTTGCAAGTGTAATTTTTCTTTTGCAGTTACTGCAAGAACAGATCTCACAGTATCATATCTTGCAACAGGACTAAACGTTTCATCATAATCAAAACCTGCTTTTTGAGCATACCCCTTGGCTACAAGACGAGCTTTGTATCGCTCCACGGTACCATCAGAATTAAATTTCTTTCTCAACACCCATCGGCAATTGATGACTTTGGAACCTTTAGGCCTTTCAACTAATTCCCAAGTTTCATTTTTATGCAGGGCATCTATTTATTCTTTCATAGCTTTAAGCCACAAATCACTTTCATTCGAGGAAAGAGCTTCAGAGTATGTCGAGGGATTTTCACTATTTTCGGAATCTTCTACTGCAGCTATGTTTGCAATAAGATACTCTCCAGATCTCATCCATGCAGATAAGCTTTTGTTTCTTTGAGACTTTCTGACAGTTTGCAGTTTCTCTTCTGAAGGATTAGATTCTTTACTCTGAATATCTTCACATCTCTCAATTAAGTCTTCCTTCACCTCCACTGTTACTGGAGTGGTACATAAACGTTCAGATTTGAAATATACATCACGAGATTTTATGATTTTGTTCTGAGAAGGCAGATAGATTTTATAGCCATCTTTCTTGTTCACATATCCCACAAAATGACCATGAACACTTTTGTCATCAAATTTACGTCGAAAATTCTTAGGTATATGTGAATAACATTCAGTTCCGAACACTTTCAAATGATCTAGTTTAATTGTTGGCTCACCAGTCCAAACCTCATGAGGGCTCTTGTTTTCTTCTGGAGATACACCAGTATGGTTTAGAAGGTAGACTGCTGTTTCACATGCATTGGCCCAGAGAGACCGAGGTAAACCACTTGCAGACAGCATAGAACGAGCCAGTTCAACGATTGTTCTGTTTTCTCTCTCAGCTGCGCCATTTTGTTCTGGCGAGTACGGTATACCAAGATTCAGAACTGTTCCTTTTTCAGCAAGGATTTGTCGAACTTCACCACAGTCAAATTCTCCTCCTCCATCACAGCGCAAAGCTTTTACAGCATGACCATAATTGGTAGCTTCATTTAAAAACATACGTAAGCAACTACTAACATACCTTTTTTTTTTCAAGAAAAATATTTTACGATATTTACTGTAGTCATCTTTAAAACAAACATAATATCGAGCACCACTAAGAGAAGTTATAGACATGGGACCGTTTACATCAGCATTAATGATTTCACCAGTTGACATGGCTCTATAAGGACGTAATTTAAAAGGTTTTCGATGAGCTTTACCAAGAGCACATCCATCACAGAATTCATTTGTCATTGCATGACTTACAGATATGCCTATATCAGTTAGCAACTTACGAACATGTCGTTTGTTTTGGTGACCAAGGCGTTCATGCCATAACTGCAAAGATTCAGATTCAGTAGCAGTACTTATTTCAGCTGGACTTGCTGGAATAACAACTCTCATGCAGATAATATATGTGTGATCTGACCATGATCCAACTGCAACAAGTTCTTTAGAACGATAAAATTCAATATATCTTTCTGTCATTTTTACTTCAATACCATGCTTGGCAGCTTGTTGAACAGAAAAGAGATGCCTCTTCACATCAGGGACATACCAGACATTTTCCATGTGAGCATCATACCATTTGCCATGAATATAAACTTGAATATTTATTTTACCAGATCCATATGCATAAATCTTCTTATTATCAGCAAGTGATACCTCAATGGGCACAGGGAAATGTTTGTATGTGACAAAGTACTGTTTGTTTGCAGTCATGTGATGGGAGGCCCCAGAATCACAGACCCAACTATCTGGCTGAGTACTTTTTGCACTGGCAGTAAATGCACCTTTATTATTCTTTGAAAATGAGATTTTATCATTGGACCTTTTCTTTGGACAATCTTTACAGAGATGCGCACTCGATCCACATTTAAAACAAGTCTTTTGTTTAAAATTACTCAGTTTGGCATTATTTCTTGCTGTACTTTCAGGAAGTTTTTCGCCATTTTTCATAGCTTTTTGCTTAACAGGAACACGAGCTGCAAATGCACCATAATCCACAGGAGCAGTAGATTTAATGCGCTGTTCAATTGTACATAACTTTTCAACAAGATTTTTAGTAGTTCGTTTATCAGAATCTAAAGCTCCCATACATTATTAAATTCTTGGAATTCTGGACCCACAGTAAGTAGTATTTTACCATGTAGTAATTCTTGTGGAATAGAAGCTGAACCTATACGGTTTAATTCATTATTCATATCCGTATAAATTCTTTCAACTTTAGCAGCATGTGTAGCAACATTATCACTAGGATCTTTACAGACTTGAAAAAATTGAGTCATCAATAAATTAAGTCTCTGAATACTGCTTTGTTCAAAAACACTAATTAATTTGTCCCAAATGTCCTTTGCATTCGAGTATGTCATCACTAAATCAGCAACAGAAGCGCTCAACGTACTTGCAATAAGAGCGGCTGCCTTGGCATTATTACGGCGCCATTCAGATACCTTCTTCGCCAACTCATTCGTATCGACTTCGGCATTTTCAGCGACCGGACAAATTTTAGTTCCATCAATTATAGATGTCAAATCATACTGTTCAAAGTGCATTTTCATTTGCCACTTCCACTTACTCCAATTTTTAGCACCTTCTAGCTTATCGATTTGTACTTTCAGTTCAGCCATATCGTAATGTTTCGCTGTTAGAAATAACAAATTCTGTAGTTCACTTAGCTTTTCAAAAAAAAATTTCAGATAATTAATTTACGCAGATTTAAAGCATCCTGGGCCCATAACCTATTAAGGTTATCATTAATTAATGATCTGAACAACAAAAAGCTAACATACAAATAAATAATTAGAAAGCGTTTTAAGAGTAAGCAATATAACCATTTTAATATCGCATACTACAGTCGAGTAATACAATTCCTTTCTTTTTGAAACAGTGATAGAGTTGAGTTGTAGCTTGTCATTTACACGAGTTGATTTGTAACTTACCACAACATTTTTAAGTGGTACATATTTATGTAGACTCTCATATTATTTTAAAAGAAGCCGTATGTGTTTAAAAAGTCATTTATATAAGAAAGTGGAGATTAGTCATATATGTAACCATGCAGGATTTGTTTTCTTCTAAAGGATAACTTTAATTTAATGTCTATTTACTGAAAAATACATTGATAATAAGTATGTTACTAGAGAAAGTGAATCTGTTATTGTTTTCATTTATAGTTTTGTGTTACCAGTTGTTGGTTTCAGTTTATTAGAAAATATTCAAACATTATATTTCGTTTAATAAAACGCTAGATAAAGATAACGATTATAATAGTATAGAATTACATTCTTCATTAATAAAAACTATCTTTTTAAACACATTTTAAAATATATTTTTACAATACTAATCCCACTTTAATACAGGAGATAATGTTATTTTACTAGGAAGTGAATAAAGTATATAAATTCATATTTGTGAATTAAAGGAATGGAGACATTATATAATTTTTTTAATTACTGTCCTTAACTTTTTAAAAATTTACATCATTTGGTTTGAAATATAACAATATTCAGTACAATGAAATTTATCAAAACTATGTAAGTTTAATGAAATAAAATTCAAAATTTTAATTTTATTAAAAATAAATAAATAAAATTGTACATCATATATATTAATGAACATACGAAATAATACTGAAATATGTTTAGAATTATGAAAAAGTAATAAATAACTTTCAGCATATCAATCTTATAAACTTTAATAAATTTTAAATCCAACGTTTCGGCTAAATTCCTTCATTAGCCTTCCTCAGGGAAGAATGATGTTAAAAAACACATAAACATAGAAAATTTAAGTACATGATACCACAATTACAACTTCAAAACATTTAACAGATGATTACACAAATTGTAAAAATATACTATATACATTTTTAAAAAATATGCTAAAACACTCAAAGGAACATGAAACATGATCACTACAAGACAAGGATAAAGAGCTACTACTGTGAAACCGCGAAAAGATGGCATACGACCTTGGAATAGTTCATTTTGAAGAAGGGGCGGCCGAATGAAATACAAATGATGCTTGGCGGCAGTTCTTTTCGCCAAACAATTCTTCGACTTACCAGCTTCTTTGGCACCTATACGAGCAATCAAAGTGTCTATTGTTGCTAATTAAATAGAATATTGCTAAATTTTTGTCAAATTAAATATTGTTTTAATTATTTCTTATAATTATTTTATCAGATATGCAGAAAATCGATAAATCAAAATATCTTTAAACATTGCTTATAATTTGTGTTCAATGTTTATTTCTAGTATTTAAATTAACTGAATCCCTAAAATTTACTCGTTTACCTTTTAACTTCTCAAAGTATACGTAAAACAGTTCCATTTTTTTTTTTTTTTTTTTTTAATAGACATTCACTATCATGATTAGTTTATTTATTTAAATCTAAAAATATATCATAATTGAATGTTTTGTAAATATTAACTATCATGATTAATTAAATTTCTTTCTTTCTACTTTTATTACAACCATTATATGATTATGTCATGTTATTTAATGACAATTACAATAATTTAATGTTTATTTTATCGAAACTGTAATGGTATTAATCATGGTTTCTTTTATTTCATACATTGTAGAAATAAACTTTTTAAAAGTTTAATTAAGTTACTTCTTTCATCCCTTTCTGCTGATAATGATTGTACTTAAAAATTACTTCTCGGAAGCCATTAAGATTGCTTTATTTTAAAAAATCAAAATTTCTTTTTGAATGTTATTTGATTGCCGAAACTTAAAAATTTGTAAACAATAGTACCTCCGAACACTTCTTTTAAATAATAATTAAAAATACATCCAAACATTAAGTTTATCAACAACTTCAAATTATAATTTCACACTAAGAAACGGGCTAACAACGCCAAATCTGGAAGCCACTCTACTCTGTGTTACCATGGAAACACAACCTCTCACCTTATTTCATTCATGGAATCATCTGAAATCACGTGATTCGCGTGCCAAGTTATCGCAGTTGTACAATAAAGCAAAGGTTAAAAATATCAAAATTGCGGGGTTGCTAGAACTAAATTAAAGCAGGGTAACCATAAATTAATTTAAGCCCAAGAAATGAAGCCAAATTGAGGGGGGGTTTACGGATAAGGAATCGTTACAAATTTCTGATTTTCTTTTAATAATTTCGAATGATTCATAAAGAAGTGCTTGGTTTCTATTGTCAGTATTGTAAATTATTTTGGCATTTTCAAAATCGGGGTCAATGGGATTAGTATTATAATTTCGTGAAAAAGCTGTGTTGGGTCTATTATATTTTAAATCTGCAATATGCTCCTTCATTCTATCACAAAAAGGTCTATTAGTCATACCTATATAGTAGTTAGTTTTATTATCCACTTTATATGGGATTTCATAAACACCAGATTTTAATTTGGGGGGAGGAGGATCAAGTTTTTTAGAAATTAATGAATTTAATTTTAGAGGAGCTTTAGCAACCAAATTAACTTTTTTATGTTTAAATAATTTAGAAATTCCCTCATGAAGAGAGGGCAAATATTGAATTTTCTTAAACTTACTATTAGAAGATTTATTATCATTAGAAGATGAAGAAGGGGGAGGAGGGGACATAATTTTATAAATTAATTTATTTATAGTCTTGATTTTATAACCATAATTAATAGCCAAATTATAAATAAAATCGATTTCATGGTCTAAGGCCTCAAGGGTAGAACTATGACTAAAAGCACGTTTAATCAGAAATCTAAAATTAGCTATTTTATAGGACCAGGGTAAAGGATAATTGCTATGAAAAGTATATGGAATAATATTGGGCTTTCTATAAACAGAAGTTTCAACATATTGATTAAACCGTTTAATTTTAATATCCAAAAAGGTTAAAATATTATCATTATTTTCAGTTTCCAAAGTATATTGAAGGTTAGGTTTTACGTTATTGATTATATCTAAAAAATCCTTAGGGGAACTAGATGGATCTTGCCAAATTATAAAAACATCATCTACAAATCTTTTCCACAACTTAATACAATGCATATTTTTTTGAACAAAATTAAGTTGTGGAAAAGATTTGTAGATGATGTTTTTATAATTTGGCAAGATCCATCTAGTTCCCCTAAGGATTTTTTAGATATAATCAATAACGTAAAACCTAACCTTCAATATACTTTGGAAACTGAAAATAATGATAATATTTTAACCTTTTTGGATATTAAAATTAAACGGTTTAATCAATATGTTGAAACTTCTGTTTATAGAAAGCCCAATATTATTCCATATACTTTTCATAGCAATTATCCTTTACCCTGGTCCTATAAAATAGCTAATTTTAGATTTCTGATTAAACGTGCTTTTAGTCATAGTTCTACCCTTGAGGCCTTAGACCATGAAATCGATTTTATTTATAATTTGGCTATTAATTATGGTTATAAAATCAAGACTATAAATAAATTAATTTATAAAATTATGTCCCCTCCTCCCCCTTCTTCATCTTCTAATGATAATAAATCTTCTAATAGTAAGTTTAAGAAAATTCAATATTTGCCCTCTCTTCATGAGGGAATTTCTAAATTATTTAAACATAAAAAAGTTAATTTGGTTGCTAAAGCTCCTTTAAAATTAAATTCATTAATTTCTAAAAAACTTGATCCTCCTCCCCCCAAATTAAAATCTGGTGTTTATGAAATCCCATATAAAGTGGATAATAAAACTAACTACTATATAGGTATGACTAATAGACCTTTTTGTGATAGAATGAAGGAGCATATTGCAGATTTAAAATATAATAGACCCAACACAGCTTTTTCACGAAATTATAATACTAATCCCATTGACCCCGATTTTGAAAATGCCAAAATAATTTACAATACTGACAATAGAAACCAAGCACTTCTTTATGAATCATTCGAAATTATTAAAAGAAAATCAGAAATTTGTAACGATTCCTTATCCGTAAACCCCCCCTCAATTTGGCTTCATTTCTTGGGCTTAACTTAATTTATGGTTACCCTGCTTTAATTTAGTTCTAGCAACCCCGCAATTTTGATATTTTTAACCTTTGCTTTAGTAGCTCTTTATCCTTGTCTTGTAGTGATCATGTTTCATGTTCCTTTGAGTGTTTTAGCATATTTTTTAAAAATGTATATAGTATATTTTTACAATTTGTGTAATCATCTGTTAAATGTTTTGAAGTTGTAATTGTGGTATCATGTACTTACATTTTCTATGTTTATGTGTTTTTTAACATCATTCTTCCCTGAGGAAGGCTAATGAAGGAATTTAGCCGAAACGTTGGATTTAAAATTTATTAAAGTTTATAAGATTGATATGCTGAAAGTTATTTATTACTTTTTCATAATTATAAAAGCAGCATATATAAAAAAGTGGAATAAATATATCTGAAATGTTTAGAAATATATTGTTAAACTACAATAAATTAAAATAGAAATTTATATTATTATTTAATATTAATAGGTTTCGGAAAATAGATTTACATGTTTTTAATGTTATATTCCACTTCATATACATATATGCGAATTTTCATAAATCTAAGACAGTAATTTACATAAAAGATGTATAAAGTCCGCTAATTAGAAACTAATCATAAAATTAATCAGATCAGCTTTAAGTGGATGTTCTTAAAAGTGATCTGATTAATTTTTATTTTATTCCTTAATAATTTAGTACATTTGACAATATATATATATATATATATATATCAAATAGTAGCAGGCCTCTTTTTTATATAATAAATGTCTTTTATACCAAAGTGTTATTTCATGACACTTTTGTATACGTGTATTAGACATACAATCTCGTTCCTAAAAGAGTAATAATATTTTGTTAATATTTTCTTTAGGTGTTAAATCACAACCCCCTGTAGATAAAGAAAGCCTTCCAACTGAATAGCGGCGTCACAATAGTTAGGCCGATCTTAAGAAAGACGGGTAAGCTTTATTTCAGTGATAAAGCTTGCTTATTTTTATTATCGTTATGAAGCTACTCATTGTTTATAAAATTAACAGTAAATTTCAATATTTTATTAGTAATCTTAATAAAATAATAAGTTTTATAAGAAACTATAAAATCCATTTAAAATCCGACAGAAATAAAAATGATAAATTATTTTTCGAATAATCTTCCATTCTTCTTTCATAAAAGCCAAAAAACAAATGAGAAGATTTTTTGAAATAAATAAGTGTCAGACAAAAAAATACAAATCTAATTTTTTCTTCGGTGAAATATCAGAAATTTATTATTATTATCTATGTATAGACTTCAATTTTAGTATTTCTTTATCAGTTATAATTTCTAAAAATTAGGTTAACATACAACAATAATATTTCTGCAGAACGTCTGATGTCTTCAACTTTAAAATGCAATTCACACAACTAAAGTGTAAATAATGTGAAATTTAAAATTTGCATTTTTTTTTTTTTTTTTTTTTTTTTTTTTTTTGTTTATTATTATTATTAATGAAAAACTATTACATTTTAGTAATTCTAATTTTATAGCTATGAAATTATATTATACTTTTACGGTAATGTTAAAATATGAAATTAATATTTTACAAAATATAATTTTAAAAGTTTTATTGTTATTTATTATTAGTTTAAACAAGAGAAATTTGTAGTGGTTTTTTTTTTTTTTTTTTAAGAAAGGGGGGGGGGGTGTATTAATTTTAATTTTATAACTGTGGAATAAATAATATTACTTTTACAGTATTACTGTTCAAATAGGAAAAATAACATTTATGCTAAAATAGCTTTATACCTTTAATGATATCAATTTTGCATTTTAAATATAAAAGGAGACATTTATTAATAAAATCACTGAAATTTTTCTAGACTCGAAATAATTCTAATTTTATGCCCAAATTAATATCACTTTATTTTAATATTATTAACTCTGTATTTTATTGGATTACTTAAATATTATATTAAAACTATTTTAAAATTTAAGAAAAAAGAAATTTTTATTGATGAAATTATTGAAATATTTCTTACTTATCAATACTTTTTTCTTTTAAACTGTGAAGTAATATTAATTTTATAATACTACTAAACAGGTAAATTACAATATTATACTAAAATAAATTAAAAATTTTCTTTTTTAAATTCAATGAAATAGAGATTTTGGTGATAAAATTGCTGAAAATTTTCTTGCCTCTGAAGAAATATAATTTTAGGACTCAGAAATA